>CM058041.1:78338204-78830704 GCA_030169165.1 Centaurea solstitialis
CAATGATAAACCTAGACAAATGAAGCAATGAGCTTTTCGTTAGACAAAAAAAGATTTCTTCACGTTAAAGGGTTTAGAATTTTGGAAGCACTATATAATATACATATCTATTACTTTATGTTATTTGTTGTTCGAAAATGACTGTTATTTATAATCACAAAAGATTTCCATGATTATTTTACTTATTTATTAGTAAAAGTGAATTTTTTTATGTACATTCAACATTATAATATTTTGTGGGGTAAAATATACATTTACACTCATTAAGACATGTATCATTTACAAAAACAAAACAATCTTTTTTACTCTACTTAAAGATTCAGCACCCACTCTTTCTTAAATAAGACTTTAGACTTCAACACCTCTTATCAATAAAAAAATTAAACAAGACTTCAGCTATTTCTATTAATTGGTAAATGGATTTTTATTTAAAAAAGGGTTAATACGATCAAGCATCTAATAGTAATAATAAATGAATTAACGATGATACAGGAAGTGCAAGTGAAATGTGAAATTAAATTTGAATTTTTGATGCTTTTAAACTTTGGGGCACAATTTGATGA
Source organism: Centaurea solstitialis (assembly GCA_030169165.1). Lineage (NCBI taxonomy): Eukaryota > Viridiplantae > Streptophyta > Magnoliopsida > Asterales > Asteraceae > Centaurea > Centaurea solstitialis. Next base: position 78,338,768 of record CM058041.1, read on the forward strand.
TACAATTGGAGGCAGGCTAAAGAAGAGAATAGACTAAGTAAAGATTTACCAGCAATGGACCAATTCATGGTTTGATGTAACGGAAGCAGTTCACGATTTTCTGTTCTATGAGATGTTGAGAGGTACACCAACACAGATGATAAAGCAACCAAAAGGGCCTATACATTTAGCAAGAAACCTTGGTCAGATCTCCTTGTAGACAATTTACAAGTGAATGAGACTTGTAAATGCTCATCTTAACAGAAATTAATAGTTATATATATATATAGGGGTCGGTTCAAATGTGAACCACTTTTTGGTTGTGAACGTGAGGACAACCGAGAGCGCGACACGTGGCCGAAATGTGAACCACTTTTTGGTTGTGAACGTGAGGACAGCCAAGAGCGCGACATGTGGCGGATGACTAGGCGCCACGTCAGGTCCACGGTGGGTGACTAGGCGCGATTCATGGGAGGGCATTGAATTAAAGGGGAGGACCACACTCAAAGTCGCCACGTGTCGCGCTCTCGGTTGTCCTCACGTTCACAACCAAAAAGTGGTTCACATTTGAACTTTCCTCTATATATATATATATATATATATATATATATATAGGGGTGGGTTCAAATGTGAACCATTTTTTGGTTGTGAACGTGAGGACAGCCGAGAGCGCAACATGTGGCGGATGACTAGGCGCCACGTTTTTTTCACGGCGGATGACTAGGCGCGATTCATGGGAGGGCATTGAATTGAAGGGGGGACCACACTCAAAGCCGCCTTTATTGACTAGTCTCCGCCACGTGTCGCGCTCTCGGCTGTCCTCACGTTCACAACCAAAAAGTGGTTCACATTTGAACTTTCCTCTCTCTCTCTCTATATATATATATAGGGTTAGGTTCAAATGTGAACTCAATTTTGGTTGTGAACGTGCGGACGAATCTCAGCCACACATCTTCGGTTATGGTGGACGCGACCACAGAGGATTGACGCGATTCATGGGATGGTGAGATTATTAAAGGAGGGGACCGGTCAAAGTCGCCTTTATTGACCGGATGAGTGGCTGAGATTCGTCCTCATGTTTACAACCAAAATTGAGTTCACATTGAACTTTCCTCTCTCTCTCTCTCTCTCTCTCTTTCTCTCTCTCTCTCTCTCTCTCTCTCTCTCTCTAGAGAGAGAGAGAGAGAGAGAGAGGGAGAGGTTCAGGGGAAAAATCAAAAAAGCCTAAAAAATGAAAAACTAAGGAACACCCTAGTAACTGTTCAGCTGGAAGGTATGCACATCATACAAGTAATTTAAGCTTTTTTCGTTTTTATGTACGTGTGCATGTTGTAAATTACTTGTATGCACATTGTATACCATCTAGATGAACGTTGATCAGGATGTTACTCTCTTCTTATTTGTGGTTTTCCCTGAACCCGACCCTGACCCTACACACACACATATATACATATATACACACACACGGTGTGCGTATGTATCTCTATGTATATATGCAGTTGAATTGGAGGGGAAAGAATCCAAACCACAACCTCCAATATATTACCATCTAAGCGGCTGAATACCATTCAATCTAAATGTGTGACGATAATTATCTACCTGTAAGTGGAATAGCATGGGGAAGCTGGGTTTCGAGTCATGGTTGATGATATAAAGCCAATACTTGTTATCTTTGGTATGCATATATAGATACCTGCTGACTCCTCCAATCACAACAATTATAACTCCACTCACAGTTCTGCAAGAAAAATAAACAGCAAATAATGCCATACATGTCGATTTTTAATGATAGTGGTAACATAAAATTGTCTGAATCCAGAAGAGAATTGTGACCACAGTACATATAGATCCAATCGGAAAGGCAGAGAGACTAATTTAATGAAAAAGTAAATATTGAAGGTGTATCGAGAAGGGATATACAATTTTCGCATTTTTTTGTAGTTTGATAGATTAATTCAAAGATGGGTTCTTGGCCTTTCCCATAAGTTCTTTTCACAACTTTTTGTAATTTGAAATCTTAGTGCTCGATGTTCAAACTTGCTCAATTGGAATAGTGAATTTAAGGGGCTGTTTACCCAAACACTTACCCAGTAAGCACTTATCTGTTAGATTCAACACTCTAAGGGTCTGTTTGTTAGCAGCTTATAGAGCTTAATGGGACTCAGCTTATTGGGTCAGCTATATATGACTGCTTGGTAGTTGCTTAATGATATAGAGAATGGCTTATTCTGTAAGCTTTTAGGAGGGAGCTTTGTGCAGAAAGCCCTTCCATCTATGAAAAAACCCTCCCAAACAAAAACCTTTCCAATCCATACAAACATATTAATCCACACAGACAACTTTATTCATATAGGACTTAATAGAAGAAATGAAATTGGAAAGCAACTTACACTAGTACCGTGTTATCAGGAATCTCAGCAGGCATCAAGGTAAAAACGGATAAAAACCAACATGATAGCCACACAAAAATCGGCATTCCAGATTTCCATGGGATCGACTTAATAAGATAAACTGGAGCAATGGCCCCAACAATTAAGAAACACCAAGTGTACATAATTCTCTGAGTGAAGCTTCTCACCTGCAAAATATAACAAATTAAGCAATCCAAAGAGTCAGTATTCAGTAAGGGTGCATTCGGTACACTGGACTAACGGAACATAACAGGGATCACTATTCCACGTTTGGCAGAACTTTTATGTGGAACAAGAACCTAAAAATAAAACTTGATTCTCTTCTAAAACATCAAATACGCCTCAATCGTCACATTTTATTCATTCTTTAAGTTTTTTATTGTATTTTATGCTATTTAAACTTTTGCTTTACAGTCCTCAAATATTGTTTTTTAAACGATTTCTATATTTTGGTTAATTTATTTAATTTATTAAGTATTAATAATCACAATAAAATAATATAGAAAACGTATGAATAAAAATTGGAAACTACATAATTTTTTTATTTTGGTGTCATTTTAATCATGTTGACAAAAACTTCCAAATGATATGTTTTGTTATAAAAATATTTATTTTATTATAATTTAATAAATTAGTCAAATTATATAAAAGATATAAACAATTTCATCAGGGGTAAATCGGTCATTATATCTGTCCTCTCCAGTTCGTTGAGGCCATTGTTCGGTGTTGTTCTGTTCTGTCCTGCTAGTATACATCCGTTGCATATTAAGATTAATGCACAACATCAGGAATGGACTTACTAGTAATTCAAGAACGATGATGGAGACGGCACACGTTGCAGAGAATTCAATGAAGCGGAAAGATTCTTTTGCTAGTAGGAATCTCCACAAGGCTCTCAGAAACCGATATTCACTAAAGATATTGGTCCAAAGGAATACCGTCATTGCAGAATAAGCATGATAGAGTGGTGGTGAGTGCTCCAAATACAACACGATGAAAATCGATGCCATGATGAGACTTCCACATAGGTAAACCTGCAACGGAAAATAATCATCAAGAGGCATATACTTTATAAGTTGCCTTAGAAAGTTAGTTGGGCACATATCTTGGGACCAACGATACAAGATATTAGTGGCGGATCCAGAAATTTTAGTTATGGGGGTCGGAAGTTTAATAATGTCCACGTGCTGACATCATCGACAATGCCTCTACTTAAATAGTTTTGTTTTATTAATCTATTTGATTAGGGTAACACTCATAAAAAATTTATTTCGAATGAATCCAATAAAGATAACTCAAACTAACAATTATACATGAACTAACAAACCTTAACCCTAAATACCAATTAAAAATAAAAAATTGGCATCAATTAATAAACACTAACCCTAACAATTCAGATTAACAGTTACTATGAAAATTTATATGTAATATATAACAATGAAACTGGGCTAAAAAAATTTATGGGGTCAAACCATATTTTTTGGGGGTCAAAAAATATATATTTACAGCAAATTAAAATTTATAATACAATAACTAAACAATTTTTTAACTTTTATGGGTCATTTGACCCCCCCAATTGCAAATGTAAATCCGCCCCTGCCAGATATCGTTACAAGTAGTGCACAACAAAATATTCAATAACTTGTGCAAAATAATAGATTCACCAATTGATGGACCTAAATACTTAAGAAACAAAGGCCAATAAGAAGAATATGTTGGTATGTAAACAGATGAAAGGCACTAAGGACATGACAGTTGTTTAACATTTGGTAAGACATGACTCGACAGGACTGGTAAAATGACCAAACACAGGACATGACTCAACAAGACCGTACCGGTAAATGACAAATTTACCTTAATGAGTTTTTTATATGTTTTCTACATTTTGATTAATTTGTGTACTTCACTAAATATTATAATAAAATATATATTTTATAAAACAAAATATATCATTATAAAGTTTTCATCAAAACGATCAAAATGACAATAGATATGAAGTTTATGTAATTTCCAAGCTTTTATTTTATACCTTTTCTGTATTATGTTTCTATTATTAAACATTTAATAAATTACATAAATTAACCAAAATAGAGAAAAAGTACAGTAATAATATTTTAAGGGATGAAAAGTGAAAATTTAAGTAGGATAAAATACAAATCAAAGAATGGATAAAGTGTAATGAGGAAGGCATATTTGATGTTTTAGAAGGGAAAAGGTTTTATTTCGAGGGTATATTGGTAAAAAATGGTTCACCTTGTTCCACTCTGTTCTTGTCCGTTACCCATAAAAGTAATCACACATGGAACAGTGGTCCCGTTTTTGTCCTGTCATGTCCACTGAACCAAACACACGCTAAATGACTATAGCAACATTCAATGATATTTAAGTGTTTGTGATTGTTCCACTTAAATGAGTTCAATATGAAACTTACTAACACCTGAGGTAACCATGTACCTATGTGCTCTATAAGAAATTTGCTAATTAACTAATTACACAAATACCCTACGCACCCTTCCTTATTAAAGCTCTAAGGTTATGAATATACCTTTGTTGGACGATCTCTCGTGAAAACTGCTTCCTCCTTTTTAAGGATTTTTCCAGGCAAAGATGTATAAGATTGCAACACATGAAGAATGAGACACAGCATCCATCCAATGTAGCCGAGGATTATAACGCTCATCAACATGAACCAATCATAAGTTTGAAAATAATGGAGCCCATCCAACGCCAAGCTTCTAAGATTCCGAGATAGCTTCATTGCAAGTTCATAATCTCCGCTAGATATGAGAGACTCGATTTGATCCAAAATTGAAGTATAATGGGCTAGAGGTTCGAAAGGCTTGAATCTAAACGAATTTGACTGCTTTAGCTCTGAGTTTTGCGAAGGAAAAGTTGGTAAAAGATGCACAAAAAGAAGATATACATAAAAACAAACACACTTTGAGTATAATAAATATGGCAAAAGATCGTTTGAGAAGTTCAGGTTAATGTGAGAAGTGGATCTGAACCGTTGATCACTCTTAATCTGATGCCCTCCCATGAATTGCGCTTAGAGTAGAATTGATCTGTTGCATCTCATCCTAATGTGCATCCACTTCTCATCCGACGGTCGATAACCACTTCTTACGCTTCTCAGGTTAACTTCAACTTCTCAACGAACCCAACCCTAATAAATATTCCCTTCTCCAATAATTGGAGTTCACTTCCGATTGTGAAACCCAAATTTCTATTTCTACACTAATAAATATATTAACAATTTTGTATATTTTTCACTCGTAAGATTTCTTATTATCTTAATACTGCTCTTATAAATTCATGTAATTATGTAATTTCTTTCTCAATAGTCTTTATCAATTTTGACCTTACGAAACTTACCCACTTGACTCTAGTGAAAATTGAAGTTTAATTTCAAATAAGAATAGTATCTTGAATGCAATGATATTCATCTTTAATAAGGCATAGATAGTCCATCAATGAAGGATACGTGATTTACGAAGAAATTGACTCAGAATTTGTTTTGTATTCGCTAGCACAGCTTCCACTTCATTTCCCTGAACAACAAAAAGCAACAAAAAAATACCGAGTCACTTTTGATTAGATAAGATAAGAAACTAATCCACCGCAAAAGCAACATAATAACATTTTGGATTTATGGAGTCTTTTAGGGTGCGTTTGGTACACTGGACACAGGACAAGACAGAAACACGGATCACTGTTCCATGTTTTGCAGGACTTTTGTGTGGAAGTGACAGGAAAAGAGTGGAACACACCTATATTTTACCAATATAACCTCAAAATAAAACTTAATTCTCTTCAAAACGTCAAACACACCTCCCTCTTCACATTTTTTAAATTTTATTTTATTGTATTTTATGTTCTTTAAACTTTTATTTTACTATCCTCAACCTAGTATATTTATGTGGTTTCTATGTTTTTCTTAATTTATGTAATTTATTAAATATTAATAATAATAAAATAAATAAAAATGTATAAAATAAAAAATACATAAACTTTTTACTTTAGTTTAATCGTCTTGACGAAAACTTTCTAATGATATACTTTGTAAAAAAAATATCTATTTTTATTATAACTCGATAAGTTACGTAAATTACTCAAAATATAAAAAAAATAAACAAATCATTAGGAGTAAATTGGTCATTTTATCTGGTCTGCCCTATCCATTATATCTTACCAAACGCTAAACAACTATTTTGTCCAGTCCTGTCTCGATACTAAACGCACCCTTATGACCAAAAAAGAAGGTATTCCACCGGTTTAGTCTTTCTACCTTATCTAAATCAATGTAGTCAAGCGGTAGACTTCCAACCGAGTTAACTGGGCATGGCAAACCGAGAAGAGTTGACTGCCAAACACAAAATAAAGCATGTCAGAAATGGGAACAAATCGAGAGGCACTTTGAAAAAGATGATCAACAAAAACGAGTATGCAAAGGAAGGTGACACACAACACAACCATCAATGGTGCAATATCAGCTTGATTGACATCCACTCTTTCTATGTTACCGAGACCCCAATTAGTAGGTGTAGGTGTGTCGTGCATATCATGTTCATCAACAAATCGTTCACCGTGATCTTGATGGTTGTTATTGGATGCTGGCCTTGGATGTTTGACACCTGCCCCCCAAGCAACAAGCGGAGTATCTGTGTTCGACCAATGCCCATCTCCATGACTTCCTATTGTTCAAGACACGAGCATTATTAGTCACGGAAAAATAGCTTCATGCGTACTTTAGATTATCTAGTCTGTAGCGAAAAGTTGGATGTTTCTATATCATTAAATAACTCTATGCACATAACATTTCTATGCCAACATTCACATGTGAAGTCATGAAGAAGCTTATACTCTCTGCACATAACATTTCTATGCCAACATTCACATGTGAAGTCATGAGGATGCTCATACTCTATGACATAACATTACTATGTCGACATTCACATGTGAAGTCGTTAAGAAGATTATACAATACTCTACGCACAATAACATTTCTATGCCAACAGTCACATGTGAAGGCATGAAGAAGCTCGTCCTCTATGCACATAACATTTCTATGCCAACGTTCACATGTGAAGTCATGAAGAAGCTTATACTCTAGCCTCTAGGCACATAACATTCCTATGCCAACATTCACATGTGAAGTCATGAAGAAGCTCGTACTCTATGCACATAACATTTCTATGCCAACGTTCACATGTGAAGTCATGAAGAAGCTTATACTCAATGCACTTAACATTCCTATGCGAACATTCACAAGTGAATTCATCAAGAAACTCATACTCTATGCACATAACATTTCTATGCCAACATTCACATGTGAATTCATGAAGAACGTGAGACCTGTCATTGACTTTCTTTGTTTTACTCTTATCTACCAATAAAATTGACATCCGGGCCTCCATCATTTCTACCCGAAAGTTGATTTCCTTTTCAAACTCTCTTTCATTCTAATTATATGAATAAGCATTTAAATTTCATTTTCAATTCTTTATTCCTTTACTTGGCAAAGAAAGTATACATTTGTAGAAAAATAAATAGCAAATAACCACGAGAGTGTTTACAAGTTTCCTAACCTTTGTCACTCATTCCATGATCAGCTGTAAATATATACGCAGTTTGATTGTCCTGAAAGTAATCTTCAAGAAGATTATAGACGCCTTTAGCAATACGATCAACAACCTTAACATTGTTGAGATATATAGGAGAAAAGGGACGATGTGCATGCCCATTTGAATCACAACCAAGAAGGTGCAAAAATATAACAACTTGGTCTTGTTGAATAAGCCGTTTTAATTCAGGTTCCTCTCTGGACCTATTCACAATGCTCTTGAATTGATCAAACGACCACTCATCCAAGAAAGATGCATCTGCAATATCGTCAATATAGCATTTAATAAACAACAAAAACTAATATCCCTTTATTCAAACAACACTCAATTTAATTGCACACACCAGTGGCAAAATCTTCGTACTCATGAGGATAAGACTTCCATGAACTATGAGGTAAGGCGCCACAAAATATCGGAACAATATCTGGGCTACCGTAGGAAAATGTATGCTGACTCTTGTTAAAAACTGAATCAAATTCCACTGGATTTGCCTTCCATCCTGCATGCATAACAAAAAACGGTGTTTTCAACATTTGAATATACGCTTGATGCTTCATCAAATTTTCAAAGGGGAAATGGCACAAATAGCCATTTTGGCCAACCAAGGGCGTTGATTTTCTTGAAAAAGTGGGAGAGAAATGACTAAGAGATATATTTAGTCTACCACTAATAACTATTTGTTAACCACAAGGGTGGTGGCATACTGGCAAAAGGCTTAGGGGGATGTGGTGAAATATCCCATCTACCCCAGGTTTGAGTCCAGGCGCTAGCATTCTGTGGCCAGACTTAGTCTCAACGGCCGTAATTAATTTCCAAATTGCCAAGATGTAGTCTAGGCAAAGCATAGATGAACCTTATCCAAAAAAATAACTATTTGTTCCATTTTCAAATCACCCGAATACAATTCAACATAATCTAGATGATAAAGAAAATTGCAACCTTTTGTGACAGCACTAGGATCCTCATAAAAACCAGCTATAATCGCAACATGTCCGGGCCTCGATTCCGTTGGAGGACGAGCATGCGACACACCCCAACGCCCTTGTCCCTTGATCACACTTCTCAAAAACGGTGCTCGGTAATTCCCATCAGAATCCGGCTCAAAGAACTTATCCGCCCGTAACCCATCGGCTGAAAAAATCACAACAAAAACCATCCATCATCACTTCTATCACATCCCAAACAAGAAACCACATATCACAATCACAATCACAATTTAGTGATCGCCAAATGTAACTAGTTATAACCGGCCCGTCGTCCTTTAACTGATTATAACCGGCCCGGCCCTTAACCGGTTACTTAACTGAAATCCTTAACCGGTTACTCTTTTTTGCCTTTTTTTCATAACTAGTTATAACCGTAACCGGTATTTTCAAAGAAGTTAGTTGTTTTATAGCCATTAGATATGATATTTTTTTGTTGTTTTTCATACTTGACCGTTCGTGTTGCATTTTAACCCCCCAAACACACTATAAACAAGTTGTGTGGTATATGAGGTTGGATACCAAGTTACAAAACGCAAAAAACGCAAACAATTCTCGCTATAATTTGTGATCTCGACTAGAGTGGCCCAAAATTTACTTTTTAAAAAGTTTATAATTAACCAAAAAAAATATCTTTTAATGCCCAAAATTGTCATCACATTTGTAATGGCAATTGGAATATTTTAATTAAATAAATAAAAAAACCTTAACCGATTTGTAACCGGTTATGGTCCTTAACCGGTTACTACCCTAAACCTCTCTAACTGTAACTGGTTACATTTTAACCGGTTAACCAAAACACTATTTTTAACCGACCCGGTTTGTAACCCGTTATAACCGACCCGGGCCCGGTTTTTGGCCACCACTATATCACACACATGAGTGGCATTTCATCTAACACTTGGTGTGCAATTATAGCTTCAACACACCACTACCTACATACCACACACATTACTGACATTTCATCAAACAGTTGGTGTGCAACGACAGTTTCAAGTTCCAACACATGATTACCTACAAGGAGCACAAGGCGCTTGGCGGGCGGAGTAAACCTAGGCGAAACAGGGTCCATGCCATGAACAATGGGAGATTTGAAGTAAATGTCGAAAATGCTGAGCATATAGACAGCATGAAGTGCTATTCCAAGAGCAACAAGCCATATCTCTCTGCGTTTCAGCCATCTTCTTCCTCTGATTCGAGCTGCTGATTGTGGCCTGGGTTTCAACCCTAACCCTAAGATCACTTGATCTTCCATAGTTTGATTGATGAATTGATGCTTGATTGTGTTTAGTAGAATCGTTATTTTGCTTATTAAACCCTAACAAACTTTTGAATGCTATGAAATCTTGCTTCGGTTCTTTGTTGGTTTGACCGGTCGTGTTTTTGGGGATGAATCTAGCCCGGACCCGGTTTGACCGATCTTTTTATTTTACGAGTAAATTACTATTTTAGCCTTTGTGGTTTTGGTTAACATTCAATCGATCGATGTGGTTGACATTCAAAGATGTGAAGGAAAAGGAATTGGTTCGATACAATCATCTATTGGATGTTGGATTTTTTCAACAGCGCCGATCTGATAATTCATTGGTTGTTGGATTTTTCCAATCCAATGGATGGTTGGATCGGTTTGGTTTCATTCATTGGGTGTTCTTATTAGATATCCATTGAATTCGGATTGGATCGGATTGAATTCATCTGACATCCGATAGATGATTAATTGTTTTACTATATCTATTTTATATATATGGGGTGGGTTCAAATGTGAACCACTTTTTGGTTGTGAACGTGAGGACAGCCGAGAGCGCGACACGTGGCGGATGACTACGCGCCACGTCAGGTCCACGGCGGATGACTAGGCGCGATTCATGGGAGAGCATTGAATTAAAGGAAAGGACCACACTCAAAACCACCTTTATTGACTAGTATCCGCCACGTGTCGCGTTCTCGGTTGTCCTCACGTTCACAACCAAAAAGTGGTTCACATTTGAACTAAGAAAAGTTCAAACGTGAACCATTGGTTGTGAACGTGAGGACAACCCAGAGCGCGACACCTGGCATTTTGACTTACGCGACTTAGTGTTATTCAGTCTGAATAAAGCCCGCGACTTAGTGATATTCATACTGAATAACGCTATATTCATAATGAATAAGGCTAAGTCGCGGGACAAGTCGCGCATGTCACTCTGAATTTTCTACGACTAAACTATATTCATACTGAATTAGGCTTATTCAGTCTAAATAATAGTGTTATTCAGTATAAATAAGCTTAGTCGCAGAAAATTCATATTGACACATGGCGTGCTCTGGGTTGTCCTCACGTTCACAACCAAAAAGTGGTTTGTATTTGAACCCACCCCTATATATATATATATATATATATATAGGGGTGGGTTCAATTGCAAACCACCTTTTCATTGTGAACGTGAGGACAGCCCAGAGCGCGACACGTGGCAATCTGAAACGGCGGGTAAAGGCTTATTCATTCTGAATAAACTCGCGGGTTAGTGTTATTCATACTGAATAAGCCTTTACCCGCGGCTTTACCCGCGGCATTAACCGCCCGCGTCCAAGTCAGAGTGCAACTAAGCCTTATTCATACTGAATAACGCTTTATTCAGTCTGAATATAGTGTTATTCAGTATGAATAACACTAAAGTCGAAAATTTTTCAGATGCCACGTGGCGCTCTCTGGGCTGTCCTCACGTTCATAATGAAAAGGTGGTTTGCAATTGAACTTTCACCTATATATATATATATATATATGGGTTGTTTCAATTGCAAACCACTTCGTTTATTATATATGTATGTGTATATGTACAAAATTAAATTTATCATGGATGGATGGATGGATAATAGGGTGACGACTGGATGGAGAATTGGATCAGTTCAAACGGTTTTTGATTGGTTCTAGATTGTCATACGAGAACTGACAGATCCAAAATGGATGTTGAAATTTTCCATCCTACCCAATTGTAACACCCGTAATTTCGGTGTAATAACGACTCTTGATAAAATATGGAAATTAGAATTTTAGATCAAATCATGCATTTTATGGTCTATTATGTTAGGAAATTCAATTACGAGTCCAACGGTTCTTTCGGAATCGAAAACGGAGCTAAAACGAAGAAGTTATGGCCGAAACAAAATAGGACTGAAAATGATCAGATGCTAGCGATCGCTAGCCACAACCCTAACGATCGCTAGGCAAATTTCCCCGATTCCTGTTTTTGCTCGCGATCAGGCTAACGACCCCGAGAGAAGGCAGCTAGCGATCGCTAGCCCTCAAGCCTAGCGATCGCTAGGCAGCTGCTACTTTCAGGAAACGGGTTTTAAACCCTTCCTCACTTCATTTGGCCACAACTCTCTCATCCTTTGTCCGATTTTGGCGATTTTTCTTCCTACATTCTTCATTTTCAAAGATCTTCAAGATCTTGAGGTTGGATCTACACTTGGAGCTAGCTCGATTGGGGAACCACACTTCACCTACCTCATCTTCTCCACTCTTCCTTTCACCACCATTGTTGCTTGAAGAAAGGAAAGCCCCAAATCCTAGGGTTTTAGTTGGATCTCGACCGGTAAGCTTCGATTAAACCCTTGTAGGTTGGATCCATGTATATAATAAGGGTTATGAACTAACCTAGGGTTCAATTTACTTGATTTTAGGTTCGTGCTCTTATTCGACCTAATCTTGGAATTTGGGGGTTTTATCACAAAACTCTAAGGTGAGTTGTTAAAACCATTTTGTTAAAACTGAGAGCACATCATCTCGTGATTTTACATGTTTTACTTGGTTTGCAAATGAATGTGATGCTAAAGTGAATTCCTCAAGTTTCCAAGTTATGAGTATTCATGATATGTATGAAGTGTTATACTTGTATAAATAACATGAATGATATTATTCCCTTATATGAGATAGATCATTGTATGCTACTTCGCTATGTGTTAAACCTATGGGTGTATGATAAATGTATTTATGTGGGATACATAAGATGAGATATGATATGGGGATTATATAATAAGGGGGTTGATATCCGAAATGTGGCTTACGCTAAATGATGAAAAGGGCTTGAGACCCTTGATACATACCTCTGAAATGATGCTATGCTAAATTCAGTGTCGAGGTTTTGTATGTGAATAATATGGACTAGATGCTATGCTAAATTCAGTATCTAGGTCTTGTGTGGAAATGATATGGACGTGACGCGATGCTAAATTCCGTCTCACGATCCCAAATGATAATAACCTGGACGAACCAGCGCAATGTGTCCACACCAAACAGTCGCAGGTTTGTACCTATGTCGCCGGCCTTCGGGTGGCTCCGAAGTGCGCGGGCCTCGGACGATGTCGCCATGCTAAATCCGGGGCATCGAGGTGTTTGGAATTAGATAATGTCGGGGCATTGGTTGGTGGAAATGGGTCGCTCCCATTGTTTCCGATGATAATAATAAACCGGTTTAACGTGCTAATTATATTATCAGTATAATCGTGTATAACTCGCATGTTTTTATATATATCCTATGCGCATGATATTACTTGTACAACTCACTAGGCTCCTTTAGCCTAACACTTGCTTGGTGTCGATGTGTTTCTCAGGTACTCGGGACATTGTCCCCAAGTAGGCCTCGGGCGTAGAGTGAGCTTGGGGGGATATTGGAGATACCGGTCTACTACGACCGCGAGACTTACCGTAGAGCGATAACCCTTTTGTAGTCTCCTTCTTAGACAGAACTAGACTAGTTTGGTTATTGCATTTCTCCTTTGATTACAAACATTGTAATTAATTGTACATTATTTATACCCCTGTTTTTGGGATGAGCTCACGCCTTGGCGTACATTGTATACCACCTTTTGTGAAATTAAAAAGTTTTTGTTCGCCCTGATTTTTAGGGTGTTACACCAATCCGATAACAATTGGATATCCGATGAACATTGATCGAATCTAATTGGATCAGTTGGTTTCAATTGAATCGGATGAACTTTTGCATACCCCTATGTATATATTTACAATTTATTATTATTTTCTTCTCTAAACTAATATTTATCTTTAAATATAAGAGACCCAAATATTAAAGGAAGGATCCATAACAATAATAAGTACTAAATCGTAAGAATGAAAAAGTAATCAATTACAAACCATTGAGATATAAGTCGTAATTTCTAAACTGTAAGGATAAAGGTTACAAAATTTAACAAACCATAGGGATGAAAAATGTAAATTACTCTTTATTTATCTGAAAGAATTACAAGTTTGGTCCCTTTGGTTTGGTGAAAACTATGATTGGCTTTTGAGCTTCATTTATTACATAAAAACTCAGAGTGTTTGTGTGTTTGTTTTGGTTGGTTCCTCATCCTTAACGTCCGTTCACTTCTTCGTTAAGCCAAAGACGAAAATGACCATTTTAGCCTCTTTATCTATTATAATGTTTTCTGGTATTTATTTTAAATGTGAGGTGGCATATAAAAATACCATGTTGTTCTGCTTCTTTAACAAGAAGATATGCCTCGTCTCTATTTCTTAGCCACCTTCATTGCTATTGCACTACCACCCCTTTCCCTATGTACCACAAGTTTCCATTTCCCTGCATTAGATCTTCGTCACTGATGGAACGCTTGAGCTCAAAGAAGGGGAAAATAAAACGAAAAACACAATCACCATCTGCCACAACTTGACTCACTACACAACACCTGATAAACCCATCATCACCAACCATATATGTTCACGAGTTTGAGGAATGTTCACATGACCAATGGAACATCGTCACATGTATCTATTTCCCTGGGCTCGACATCACCACCTAGACATGTGTTTCACTTTGATGAATCTGCCGCACTTAAGAACATCTTTCAAATGAGTTGCACATTGATGAGAACATTCCACCTAACATGTGCGTCTTAAGTTAAATTAATTAGGTTTCCTTGGTAAAAACTAAGAATTTAAATTGACAAGTGATTTTGGATGAATCTTGATGAAAGTTTTTGTCACACGAACATGGATGAATCTTGATAAACAAAAGAAGTTAATTTAGGGTTTGATGTAATGTTAATATAGTTGTTTGATATATAGTTTCCGATTTTAAGGTTTAAAGATGAATATTCACGTTGAGAAAATCACCTGTTTTTATAATATATGATGTTAGAATAAAATTTTCCAAACCAAGGAGACCAAATTGATTCATTCTATTTGTTTATTTATCTATTATTATCTATAAATCTATATTTATTTATAAGCTATAAATCTATATTTATTTATTGGTATGCATGTGTATTCCTTACTTATATGTTAGATTTGTCCATAGTATGTTGTATTCACCTAGCTAGTAGTAAATCTACTAACTATTTATTTTATGATGTTGTTTTATATTGATTCTATCTTATCTTCAAGATAAATAAGATGTCTATTTGTATTATCTTTCATATTATATTTTCAATTCAGATACATTGGATTTGATATGTTTATTTTTACATGCGTTCCACCTCGATAACATAATCCTATATATCTTTTTACATAATTTGTCCTTAATATCGGATTCTTGAAATATTAAACCCTATAAAAACAACCAAATATTAAAATGTACATATTACATTTCCAAAACATATATAATATCATACAAAACAAAAAGAGGTTAAAAGATAAAAATTATTTACATCACTATGCGGCCAATTTAACTCATTTTCATTAAAATACAAATATTTTGTACGTTTTACAGCAAATAGGCATGGGAATTGTCCCCGACCCATCGGGGAACCCGGTCCACCCGCCCCGGTTGGGGACGGGGATTCCCCGGTAAATCGGGTATTGGGGATGGGGACGGGGATCCCCGTTTTCTCAAACCGGGGATGGGGACGGGGACGGGTTTAGCACTCCCCGCCCCGCCTCATACCCGTACCCGTATATATATATATATATATATATATATCTATATAGAATTTGTGAACTAATATTTTGGTGTGAACTTGTGAACCATATCTTAACCATACAAATTCAAAATCAATGGTCAAGATTAATCATAGAAAATTCCTAAATTCATGGGTGGTTAATAAAGATAAATCATGGAATTAATCATAACCATCAAAAATTGATTTGGATGGCTAGGATTAAGTTCACAAGTTCACACCAAAATATTGGTTCACAAATGAAAATCCCTCTATATATATATATATATAAGTTATTTATTTAAATTATATATTAAATTTCTATTATATCGGTATATGGTTGTTCCAATTTCGATAAATTATGAATATTAGTTGATTGGTATTGACTATTATTTGATACGTTTTGGTACATGCGTCATTAAAAATTGTTTTAGGATTAAGTTTAATTTATTTTGATATTACGTTTATAAATTATTATACAATTACGTCTATAAATTATTACACGATACATTCTTAGTTTTTATTGGAAATATGTGAGATTTAAACACGTAAGGTATCGCAAAACATTTAATTTAAAATAGATTTATGAACGGACATAAAATCCCCGTTTCCCCGTGGGGATCCCCGCTACCCGTTGGGGATGGGGATGGGGATATGATTAAATTCCCCGGTGGGGATGGGGAAGGGGACGGGGATGACGATGAGGGCTCGGGGACGGGGATGGGGATTGGGGTCCCCGCCCCAAACCCGCCCCATTCCCATGCCTAACAGCAAACTACACATAACGACACCAAAAAATAAGCTAAAACGAACTCTATTAATGAAGGAAACAATAGCACTATCTAAGCTTGTATATTGTTGACTAACAAATGAAGATGAATTTGGCATGTTGTGATGGAGTAGAAGTCGGTGCCCAATCATCTCTTATTATTGCTGACAAAGCACATGGTGAGTGAAAGCCACCACGATTGTATGAAAAGAAGTCATCGCATGTCCTTATCGTGTCTGCTTTGCATTTATTTGTTATTTGGACTCGTGTATATAAAAGGAAAGCTCGTTGTTTTACGGGCATTACCCGAAGTAAGATGATGACAAAAAATAGTAGATATAGACAAGTAGACAACTATTGGTTATTGTTGTAAGCTATAAATTTCAAAAGTTAAGAGTCTTTCCATAAACAACATATCTACTATTAAGATGAAATAAGATTTACATACATTTTATTTGTAAGACCCTATTTTGCCTTAGATTTATTGGAATTGATTGGTTTGATATTTGACATAAGCCAAATGTAATATGCATTTTCAAACAAACTAGTGTATCTCATTCAAACATCGAATTTGATAAAACATAACATAGTTATATACTCGTATACAAATATTTTATTCATTCAAATGATAGAATGGTTGATTTTTTGAAAAATAGCAGATATATGCAACAAAGAAAAGTGCTAGTAAGTACAAGCAAAAACCATTACTTCCTTTTATCCTAAAATAAGTGTCCATACATTAATTTGTCTATTTCCAAAATAAATCTCTTTTTAAAAATAGATCGCTAAACATCCAAATTTAGTAATTTACCACTAATAACTACACAAATGTGTTTTCTCCTTCAACCCACCGCTAAAACATATGCATATACTCCCTCCGTCCTAAAATAATTGTCCAGTTTTGACTTTCAAAAGTCTGTTTTTCTCGACTTTGACCTTAAATATTTTTGTTTGTATTATATACTATTTGATGCAAAATATATGAATGAGTTGTGTTTTTAAGGTATTTTCATTGGTATAATTTTCATCGGGTATTATATAACACAAACAAAAATACTTAAGGTCAAAATCGACAAAAAAAGACTTTCAAAAGTCAAAACTAGACAATATTTTTGGGACGGAGGTAGTAAAAAATTATGTCACCGACATTGCCTCTTTATTTGAAGGTTAGAAGGTTGGCCTTTGTTTTTCATTTATTGGTATTATAATATAAAGATATTGTTTTAGTATGCAGTTGAAGATGATTTTTTATTTTCTTGTAGAGGAAAGTGGCATGGGTTACCAAACTCAACCTCTTTATTGGTTTTTTATCGGTTTTCTTTTTTATTTTTGCAAAATACCTACTAGGTTTCCTAAGTTAGATCAGTTATTGACGGACCTAACTAAAAGAGGAAAAAAAATTGTAAAAAACACCTGACATGGGTCTAGCTTTTAGCTAGTTTGACCATTTGACTCCTTTGTTGTTATCTTTTAGCTAGACCCGTTTAAACAAACCCTATTTAACGGACCTGTTGAGTATTTTACAAGAATTGAAAAAGAAAATGGTTAAGAAACCAATAAGGTAGTTGGCTTTGATCACTCGAGCCAATTTCCCTACTTTTAGTGTTTTGATGGACATGGTCTACGTCTCTAAGAATATGATTTTCGTTTGGTTAAGTAAAAAACATATAATAACTAACTAAAACCATGTATTTTTTATATGGTGGATATTAAGGGGCCTTCAATCCAAATGTTTACTGGGAGACCGGTAAAGATTCAAACACGCTAGCTTATTTGGTTAGCGATAATTGGATTGAAATTTCACCCACTTACCTAGTAAACAAAAGCTCTTTTGATTATCGCTCTGAATGAGTAAGATTCGCAATACTTTCCATATGACATATGTAAGTAAATGATCCCATAAACACTTATCGGATGACATCTCGGAAACAACAACCCCTTATTTTGAACAAGGTTCGCGATTCACACGTCAATTCTTGATTTTTTAAGAGACCTTCAATATTTTGGGGATATAATTTACTTGCGTTTGGGAGTTGGGACTCACTACTCAGGTACATATAGCCCAACCAACTTGTAAACATACCTCGATACATACCTATCTAATTTCTTTCAAAATAAAAAAGAATATTATATAATATAAAAATTCTATCAATTCAAAAAAATGATTATTTGATATTTTTTCACTTTGTCTCTTATATTAGACGATCTAGATTTATATAATAGGACCTCTAGAAAGATTGGGACGGCTTGATATTTTGAGACAAACAAGAATAATAAAAAGCATTAAAAAGAATAATATGCATTATATTGCAAAGTTAGAGTAACCCGATTTCGACCATTTAACAAACAACTGAAAGAAGCCCTAATTTTCATCGTCTTCATCAACAAAACCACATAAAGCAAACTAATAGGAGCGTCGCTATTTAAGGGCATTTGGGTCGGCCGCCGTGGGTTTTCATGTTGGTGTAGCAAGTGCCGCAAACCTCCTGGTTGCCCGACTGGCCCGGTGGAACACATTTGCAACGGTCACAGCATGTCACGCAAGCTCGAAGGCATACGTTTTGTCGTGAATGATTCTTGCAACGAACCAAACATGGTGGGTAGCATTCTGCAAACACAAAATTCACACACCATTAGGAACGAATATATATACATATTCATACAAGTGTATATAACTATATTTTGGATAAGAAAACACTAAAATCTCATGTGATTTTAGACTAAATTCACATGTGCATCACGTCGACTTTGGATGTGAATGTGACGCCCGCCATTTTGTTGGTCATGTTCCATGATCCCATGAGATTCGACCATTTTCTCATTTTATCATGTGAAAAGTGATTTTTGGTAAAAATTGTGAGAAATACTTTTAAACCGTTGATCGCTTTTAAGTGAACTCTCCCTTAAATTGCGGTTGGAGAGATAATTGATCTGGTTCATCTTGGTACATTTTATCTCGATGCATCTCATCCAAATATTCGTCCATTTCTAATCCAACGGTGGATAACAACTTCTCACCATATTTGACACTTATGGTTTAGAACATGGATGTACATTAGAATGGGATACATCGAGATAAGATGCAAACAATCAATTCCCTTTAGGGAAAGAGATCAATGGCTCAGATCCACTTCTCTGTCTTCTCACCTTTCTCAACATTAACTTAACTTCTCACATGATCTTTCACAAGATAGAGAGTTGATCAAAACACTTGATTTTAGAAGTGTTTTGATCTGGAAAATCTCATCTTAATGTGCAGCCAACCGAATAACCATTTCTCATGCTAACCTCAACTTCTCACCCCGAAACTCAACCCAATATGTATGGTAGAAGTTCTTACGAATCTTCTCTTTGTAAGATCCATAGGAACTTCTACCTTAAGATTTTGTTTTAGAAGATTTTTTAAATGTAGGTATATTATTTGGCAATGATTAACATATACTTATTCATAGGGGAAGTATCAAGTGTAAACCAAATGATTCTTACAAACTATGAAAACCAAATCTAAACCATTCATTTTTCCAAACTACGGTCATGATTAAAGGAATGGTTAAGAAGCGGTTACACCAACTAAAATGGATAACCGCTTCTTTAATCATGGCCGTAGATTGGAAAAATGGATGATGTAGATTGGTTTGCACTTGATACGACCCCTACACACACGTGTATATATATATATATAGAGAGGATAGTTATTTTGTTAACCAATGAATTTGTGTTAACCGTGTTAACTCATAGTTGCATACGTAAATCAATGAATTTTTTTTGTGGGATTGTTTAATATGATGAAAATGTTCCATAAACTTCAATTTTTGATAAAATTATTTCATATTTCGTTATTTTTATTCTTATGAAACTTTTCTTATTCTTATGAAACATTTTTCATTTCTATGCAAAAAACACCTTCATATGAAACAATTTCATCAAAAAATTTAGTATATAAAACATTTTCATTGTATTAAACAACTCCACAAAAAAAATTCATTGATTTACGTATGCAACTATGAGTTAACACGGTTAATACAAATTCATTGGTTAACAAAATAACTTTGTATTAACCAGTTTTTGGTTGTAAACCGTGTAAACTCATGGTTGCACAACTTAAATCAACGAAATTTCTTCATGGAGTTGTTTAATACGATGAAAATGTTTCATATACTAAATTTTTTTACGAAATTGTTTCACATTTCGGTGTTTTTTATTCACTTGAACGTTTTTCTTATTTATGTGAAACTTTTTTCATATCTACATAAAATACACCGAATGTGAAACAATTTCGTCAAAAAATTTAGTATATGAAACATTTTCATCGTATTAAACAACTCCATGAAGAAATTTTGTTGATTTAAGCTGTGCAACCATGAGTTTACACGGTTTACAACCAAAAACTGGTTTACAAAATAACTTCCCTCTATATTATATATATATATATATTCGATTCACAATGTGAACCCATTTTTATATGTATTTTTTATTTCAAAAACACCCTAAAAAGGTTCACCTTGTTCACCTTACACAATCACAATGTGAAACAAACATATCTTAAATCACCACAGTAAATTATAACCATAGTTAAAAAAAATCACATTAAATATCACATGATGCCATCAGGCTTGTAGCTCAACGATATTTTGAGTGTTTATAAGATGTCTTCCTCCCTTATGGTCGTATGGTGGTTGTGGGTTCAAGTCCCGTCATAAATAGTGGTATAGATTTACGAGTAGGTTAGATGGATGTGCGTGATCTACCGTTAAAAAAAGAAAATAGCACATGATACAAACTTTTCAAAGATCTCACAAGGACACATATAAACATTTGTGGTACTTTTAAACCCAAATAAAACCAATATACCACAACCCAGATGACCAAATGAAAATATATAATATTGGAATATTTTTAAAAAATTTAAAAGATGATACCTTTAGTGTTTCTTGGTGGGGTTGGTGGCGCAGCCACCGTGGGCGGCTTAGCAACCGGTGGAGCAACGGTGGGTGGCTTAGCCACCGGCGGAGCAGCGGTGGGCGGCTTAGCTACCGGCGGAGTAACGGTGGGCGGCTTAGCAACCGGCGGCGTAGGGGCGGTGGCAATCAATGCAGCCTACATCAAACAAATGTCACAAAATCAAGAAATCTTGTTTCCATTAAATCTTTTAAATCTTTATTCCATTTTTTTAACCATTTACAAACATTCCAAATAAAAAGATCCACAAGAATCCAAGAAATTGACACAAAACCCAACACAAAATATCATCAAAAAGATATTCAAGATCATGAAGAAAAAATGTTTCCAAAGATTTAGGAGAGATAATAATCATAATATCATAATACATACCTCAAGTTCATGGGATGAAGAAATCTGTAAATTAAAAAATTTATTAAAAAAAATAAGGAAATTAGTGAATAGGGTTATGGAAATTAATGAGTTCTTTTAATGGGAAAATGGAGGAACTTACTGAAGTGGAAAGGAGAAGGAAAGAAGCTAAAATGAAGAGATGGGTTTTGATCGCCATTGTTGAAGAGCCCAAGAAAATATGGATTCTTGATGGTAAAAGATGAAGGTGGTAGAGATGGTATAAATAGAAAGAAAATGGAGTAAATTATATTTAGAGGGAAACCCACATTTAATAATCCTATTTTAATAATGATTATAAGGTACCGTACGGAAAGATATTATTTTAAGGTCATATTCGATAACCATTTTCTTACATAATTGTATAAATAGTGTTTTATCCTTAGGCCATCCGTATCGGTAAGCTGGCCTTGGCAGGATGGAAGCCGACAAGCTCCGGTACGCAACTGGTGGGTTGGGAGGACGGACCCGAAGGTAGTGTACAGAAGCCGATCTTACCCGACTAGCCCCTCTCTCTCTCTCTCTCTCTCTCTCTCTCTCTCTCTCTCTCTCTTTCTCTCTCTTTCTCTCTGTCTCTTTCTCTCTCTCTCTCTCTCTATATATATATATATATATATGTATCTACATTTTACTCTCTCTTTATTAAAAATATTATGTACTAAGTGCTTGGTTTGGGTGGGTTTGGGTACTAATTAGATAGAGTTTCAGAGAGCTTATTGTGGGGTTATAGAAAAGCTAATGTAGCAGTGGGGTTGAGAGGGTTCGGATATGCATAGCTTTATTAGTTCATATCCTTTTTTACTCATCCACTTAAAAGGACCCTCCCTGCGGTGCGCCCTTCCTTGAATTATTCGGTCATGCAATACTTATTGAAGACAAAGAACCAAGTGCATTTCGACCCCGTCGGAGTTCTCAATCATTTCGTGGAACCAGGCGTGGTTGAACCATCTACCATGGGGGGAGCTAACGCACAGGGAAGAAGCTTAGATAAGAGAATACGTTTCGCTTTTTTGTCAAAAGCTCGACCAGCGATAAAAAGTTTTTGGCCGAAGACAAAAAGTTGACCCACTTCATTCGCTGGTCGAATCATCCTCGCTTCGCGGGAACAACAAAAACCACCATCTCGCTCTTTCCTTTCTTCGGTGCTACCTTTTTCTTTCCATGGGACGGGGTTGGGGTGTATAATTTTTTTAGTATGCCCAGAAACAACTCCTATGAAAATTCAGGAAAAAATGTTGGAACCTCATGGCTAAGGATAAGGTAATGGAATTGATAGAGAAATTCATAGATCTAGGTGGGATAGGAGAATTGATAAAGGGAATAGAGATGATGATAGAGATCATACTGAGAAACAGAAGAATTTCGTATGGGTACAACTTTTATTTGAACGAAGTGAAAAACATACGATCTTTGTTGTCTAATAGAACAGAGACTAATACCTTGATTGAGTCAGTCAAGATCAAATCTGTTTATCAAAGTGCGTATTATTTTATGTTTCGTTTACTTTAATTCTACCTGTTTTACTCAGATGTATCTATCCACATAACCCTTGTAAGACGGTATAGATAGAAAGTCCTTATGTAAAATAGTCACTCTGTTCATTAAGATAGGATCTCTCATTGCTAGGAACAACCCAATTTACATTTTCGATCCTTGTCTACCTAACAGGGATGTTCTCCCACATGGATCTTACCACCGCTAACAAACCACACTCTTATTAGGGGTGTACTCCTGTAATCTGGTTGCTGGAAACTAGAGCATGTCAAGTCAACGGATAAAGGTTTTTTAGGTATTTTGAGATGTTTGAAGAAAAAAAAGTTAAAATATAAATTCTATTTTTTAAAATGGTTAGAATAATTAATTTTTTCTTTAATTTATATCTTTTACAAATACTAGAATAGTAAGAAAAGAAGAAAAGCTTACATTAACAAAAATAAAAATAATAGCATACACAATAATCCAGGAAGGAAGTCGGTTGTTATTTAATAACAGGGTATTATGTCATTATTTGTTACTGGTTTAGAGTATTTTTAACGTTTTCATAAATTTTAAAATAAGAATTTTAAAATTCAAAACGGATAATATCAAAAATAACGCATTTTATTTTAATAATCTTTAAGCTTTATTATTTCAACATATAAAGTTTTACTTTATATAATAGAGCAATGATTCAATGACACTTTTACCGTGAGAATTAATAATTTCTTTTTATTTGCTTCAAGTGTCAAAAATCTTATAAGCTCTCAGCGTCGACAATGCATGGAAATTTAACTAATCTTTTTTATAGCTTTTTTTCTTATGTATTATTAGAGTATCTCCCGTAGCATTGTTATAAATTTATGATAGAAAACATTGAGTTTTTTCTTGTAAAGTGCTCCAATAGTATTGCTATACCATTTGCTAAAACAGAAAAAGTGAAAGTTTTTTTTAAATATAGAGATTTCTCTAAGGGAAAAGTCCAAAAAAAACCCAACGAACTATTTCATTTTGAATGGTTAAGTCCCTAAACAATTTTTTTGAATAAAAAAGTCATTAAACTTTCTTATTTTGAATGATTAAGTCACTAAACTATTTCTTTGAATGAATAAACCATTAAACTTTTTCGTTTTCAATGATTAAGTCCTCAAACAATTTATTTTTGATAAATAAACCATTAAACTTTCAAAATTTGGTTACTTACACCCTTTTAATAAAAATAAAAAAATTAAATGTAACTGACTATGAAGGTTTTTAAGGTAAAATATTACTATTTAGTTTAGTTTAAACAAATATAGGTAGCAAATTTTTAAAAATTCAATGATTTATTTTGTTGGAAAAAATGTTTATGGAGTAAATCATTCAAAGTGAAAAAGTTTAATGGTTTTTTCATTCAAAAGAATAGTTTAGTGACTTAATCATTCAAAATAAGAAAGTTTAATGGTTTTTTTATTCAAAAAAATTGTTTAGGGACTTAACCATTCAAAATGAAATAGTTCGTTGGGTTTTTTTTGGACTTTTCCCTTTCTCTAAAACATCTAAATAAGGAGAGAGAAATATATTTCTTAATATACTCCATCAATAACATAATTACTTGTTTAAAAGATTTTAAAATTTTTATTAGGATAATAAAGGGTTGCTATTCTCACCCCTACATAAATTTTTTATCAAACACAACCTACATAAAATATAGGGTTGCTATTCTCACCCCTTACCCGTATGAATCTATTGGATCCCATCTCTGATTTCGATTAAGGGTGCGTTTGGTATGTTGGACAAGATGAGACATGACAAGATAGAACAGGCTTGCTACATGTTTGTCAGACATCTATGTGAGACACATTGAGTGGGATAAGTCTGTCCCATCCTACCCCTGGAACTAAGTAGAACAAAGTCAGATTTACCATTATACCCTTCAAAATACAGATTGAACTTATTTTTATAAAATCTTTTATTAATATTTTTTGTAACTTTTTTGTGTAGATCTTTGAGATTTGAACTTATTTTTATAAGTTTAAATGTTTAATTTAATTTTTAACGTTTGAAATTTGGATTTTGTAGTTTGAATTAATTTTAGTCTTTAATGATTAAACATGTAAAACAAAAGGTTAAGATAAAATTATCTAATATAGAAGTTAATTTTTCATTAGATACCTTTTTATTCAAATTTTTTTTACTTAAAATGTATATATATATATTTTTAAAATTTTCGTTACACACTATTTTTCCTATTTTCTACTAATTTGGTGAAAAAAGAAAATTAAAACATATATTGTTAAAATCCGAAGTTGAACCCGATTGAATCCGAATCCGACATAGTCCAAAATATTTCACACCTAATTTTGATTTCGAGGACAAAGTTTTTCATACCCGAAACTCGATCGAAAATACAACTAATAATGTTATATTGCTACTATTTATCTTACAAGTTATAACTTTTTATTATATACTTTATTATAGTTTTGTTGATACATAGATTAGAGTTTTTGTTTTTTTGTTAATTTTCATTTAGATCGACTATTAAGTAAAAAATGCTAAAAACTTCACCAGCAGTAAAATGATCATTTAATCAGTCCTATTATATCTTATCAAACGCCAAACAACTATTCTTTTCTGTGATGTCCTGTTCTACCTTGTCGTGTCTTGTCCCACCCTTAATACACTCACACCCCTTAATGTGGTGGGTAATGGGTATAGAATTTCACATTAAAATTTTCAAACATTTATTTATATTTTATAAGACCGATTTAATTGGACTGAGAGTCGGTAGAGTAGAATAGGATGGAGGGACTGGAGTGGGTAGAAACACCAGCTGGAGTCATGGTGTAGGTCAATTGAAGTTGAAAGATGCCAGCTTTCATTATGAAGACAAATGCATGCATTATTATTTACTATTATATAGAATTATTTATAAAGAAATAATGTTCTTGAAAGCTGTGCTGAGTAAATCTCACTCATTATTCTGACCATATTTGAATATTTTAAATCAAAACAGAGATCTCTGCTTTCAAATGGTTTCAAGAGAACTTGGATATCTGTACACATGCCAACTTGATAAGTGATAACCCAAATATAGTTTTAAATATATATATAAATATTACTATTACTTTTTAAGGGTATATTTGTTTGGAAAACCATTTAAAAATTAAGCTTTAAAGGGTTGCACCCTCGTGATTGCTAATTGTATCTTTGCTTTCCTCACATACATCAACATCCCACACTGGTTTTTACATTCCCAATGCACTAAATGACTTGATTCTGACATAAAATAGGGTACAAATAACAATCCCTTTATTTAATATAAATTCGATAAGTGCTAAATGGATAAAAGTGCGATGTAGATAAGTATGGATTAAAAATGGTTGTCTATCGAGTGTTTTTATAGTAAGTATTTACAGATAAAAATAATTTGGGTAAGCACTCTATCAATGATATTGGCGGCTGGCGGATTGTTTGGTTAGTTTTTCTTTAGATCATGTACAAATGATGTTGGGTAAGCACTCCATTATGTACAAATAAAGTTGTATTTATAGATTAGTATGTCTGTCTTATAAATGCATTTTTTGCGTTTAAAGGTCTTTTATAGATTGGGTGAGTGTACTTTTCAATCGCAAGTCACAAGTTTGGAAAAATGATTTGGGTTATAAAGTTTCTCCTTGAGAACTCTTATTCGGTAAGCAATGTCCTATGTTGCTAAACCACTACCAGATAGTCATGTATGGCTAACCAAATAAGTTGTGAGCTTCACTAAATTTTGCTCCTTACAAACAAGCACTCAATCATCATCACAATTTGAAGTGTAGGTACATTGCATCAACTTTTACAGTATAAGATGCTATTAGAGGTCATTTACCAAATGTTTACTGAAAAAGCATTCATCTACTGTCTCTTGACTTAGTAGGTGGACATGACAAAGACTATGAATTCTATATAAGTAGTATTATAAGTTCATCTACACTCCAATTTGATGACCGATAATACTACCTGATAACACAAATGAAAATGATATCTTTTACCGGTAAACATTTAATAAACAACTCTTAAATAATCACTCAAGAGTCAAGAGAACCTAAACACGTAACTAAAAGCAAATATTCGGATTAATGTCATGTGCAACTTGGATTTGATTAAAATCCACTTGATCTACTTGTTTATTGCTTCATCCACCATTAGAAAATATACAAACAAACTCCTATTAAAAAAATACCTAAAATGATGTTTTCTGAAAAAATGAAATCTACCACTAAAATCAAGTTGAATCTTAATCAGATTTGACCATGTAGCCGGTGTTATCTCTAAGTAGACTCCATGAATCATTTCTCATGAAGTCTTAGTTTATAATGTCAACCAAGCTAAACCATCTTTTCGATTTACAATATAATTGACTATGTATAGTTCTTACACCATAGACCAAACGAACTTAGTAAATCTTAGAGCATCTCCAACAGCTCTGCTAAAATAGAGATTTTAGATATTTTAGCTAAACTTTTGCTCCAACAGCTATGCTCTAATGTATGCTAAAATAGAAAAATGAAGAGAGAGAAGGTAAAAATCTCTATATTTGGAGAAATGCTAAAACTCTATATGTAAGAGAGAGAAATTGTTTTTTCACCAATAAGAGGCATTTAAAGTATTGTTTAAGAGAGAGAAATAATTCTTCACCAATAGGAGACATTTAAACTAATGGTAGAATTGCTAAAATAGCATAGCTCTTGGAGTTTGATGCAAAAATTTTTAAAGATTTAAAGTTTTGATACTCTATTTTAAAGAAGTTATAGCATAGCTCTTGGAGATGCTCTTATACAGGTTAGAGTCTGAAAAGGGTAATATATAGGCAGTTTTTCAGTAGAGAGTTGTTTCAAATAAAAAATCATTTGGCATGCATTCAACAAAAGTTCGAGCTCAAAATTTGCAGTGTGGCACTGCACCTAGTTGCATTAGCACGCACAATTCGATGTTGAATTACGTTCTAAAAAAACCCCCGAAAGTACAAGAGCTGCAAATCGACACTTTACAAGGGGTTTGAACTATCTCCTATCAACTTCCTCTTGAACCTCACCACCTGCACAGATAAATGACGGTTTACAAAACCAGATCAAACGAACTTAGTATATCCCATTCTGAGGGAGGTGGCATATCAATGGCGAATCCATAAATTCTGGTGATTGGGGCGGAATTTAATTAACACAATCAATGGCGGACCTATAAAAACCCAACAGGTTCACGTGCACACCCACTCAACCGATTTTCGCAAGTAGATTTTTTTTACGAAAGACTCGAAATAAAAAAAAAAAAACTTTAAAAAAACCCCCAAAATCAACCAAAAATGTTTTTCAAAAAAATCCCTCAAAACGATGGAAAATGACTAAAAACACATCACTTTGTAGTCATTTGATCCACCTTAAAAGTGCACCATTAGGTAAAAATCATGGGTTCGCCACTGTTAACAATATAATGTAGAAAACAAGACATTTATATATATAAAAATATAGACAAAAGCTCAAATAAAAAATCAAATCTCATTGAGAATGTAACAGCCAAGATCGCGCTACCTGTCAATTCAGTTTGAATAATACATGATTATTCAGACTCAATATTATGTTATTATTCAAGGTGAAAAAAACATCCAAACTAAATAATACTGAATGCTATATTATCCGGTCTGAATATAGTATTATTCACCATGAATAATGCATTATATGAGTTTGAATAATCTTGTATTATTCCAACCGAATAGGACATGTGTCGCGATCTCGATTGCCCTCACGTTCACAACTAGATTTGAGTTTTCATTTGAACCTGACCCTAAAAATATATTTATTTTTCTATTAAGCATAAATAACCAGGCTAAGAGCATCCACAATGGAGGTTCTTCTTGAGGTTTTTCTTGGGGTTTTTACAAGAACCTCCACTGTGGGACATAGGTTCTTGCTCAGTCACAGGTTCTTATTAGAACCCAGGTGCTTGAACAAGAACCCATGTTCTTGTAATAGTTTTTTTTTCTGTTATATAATAATTTACATAAATATAAATTATATTATAAATAAGAAAATGGAGGTGAGGTTTTTATAAGAACATCCGTTGTAGAGTTTTAAGAAGGTTCTTACTTTATTGAGGTGACAATGATGTGGCAGAAAAACATATGGTAAGTGAGGTTCTTAAAGGTTCCACCATTGTGAATGCTCTAATCTTTTTTAAGGGGGTGTCAAAACAAGACATTATATTTTAAGAGAGATAAAAATTATAATACAACTGTTTTTAATTCCCCAAATAGAACAATTGTTGGCATGAATTATTGCACAAAACCATATAGTACAAAAAGAAAAAGGTGTAGAGCCATTCTTACTCTGGAGATGTACAGCCAGGTTGGCTTGAGCATCAGCTTCTGAGTTATATTCCTTGCAAAAATTTACAACAGTAAAAGTAACTTCCAAAAGTTAGTATGCATTACATGATGTCCTTTTACCAAATGTTTGCCGGTAAGCACTTATTGGGTGTCAACTTACCTTACTGGGTCAGCATGACGATGACCAAGAATCTTATCCAATAAGTGAAAAAGAAGGCTCTTACCCAGTAAGAGCTTACTTACCAGGTAAAAGATGCTTACCAACAAGCCATTTTGATAATCGAGAAAGTTACTCTATAAGGGAAGTAAGAATTGCCATTCTTGCTGCCTTGCTGGTAAGCACTTATGCCATAAGTGTTTGGTAAACAGCTTCTTAACGAGAAAAAAAATGGTCACAGGTTGTTACATTTGTTGATGAGCACATCAAATAAACTGCATATTATTCCATTAATCGATTACCACAGATTATATGGGTAGCAAAAGCGATAATTTGTTTCCTAAAGCTTTTCGTGCAGTAACCATGTGCACTACAAGCGGTCACAACTATAACTTTCTTAAAGCATCTCAAACAACTCTACTGAAATGGAGAAAAGATGGATTTTAGCATTTTTGTTGCAAAAGATATGCTATCCTCTATGCTAAAATAGAGAAAATAAGAGAGATTGTAAAAATCTCTAGATTTAGATAAATCTCTAGATATAGAGAGAAATGATTATTTTAATACTCCAACCAACAAGATGTATTGAAAATAAATGTTATCCTCTATGCTAAAATAGAGAAAATAAGAGAGATTGTAAAAATCTCTAGATTTAGATAAATCTCTAGATATAGAGAGAAATGATTATTTTAATACTCCAACCAACAAGATGTATTGAAAATAAATGTTCGAGAGAGAGAAATAGTATTTTACTGAATAAATTGAACATTTTAATAATATAATTAACATTATAATTGTTAAAATAGAATATTTGTTGGACATGGAAACAAATTTTTTAAAGATTTTGGCTTTTAATACTCTAATTTAGTGAAAATATAGCATAGTTGTTGGAGATGCTCGTAGACAAATGTTAGCCCCTAACACTGCGTTTGGTATGCAAAAGAGAGTGGACGAGTTAAAGTGAGGTAGGCAGATGAAAGAATTGTGAAAAGGTTTACTTTGGCACGGGTAGCATAGTAATTTACCAATATTGTCCCGTGTCTCTTATTTTTGTTCCAAGTATTTTGGTTGGACAAAAATTATTTTCCAATCTTAGCCCATTTCTATCCTTTTATGTTCCAATCAAACGTTGCATAGTTTTTATTTGGTACAAGGATCGCCTCTGATATTATTTATAACGCCCCAAAGCCCAGAAGAAGAATGACCCAATTATTCCAAATCAACTTACAACCATGATAAAAATTATTGGTAATGGTAACCTATAACTTTGAGCTTATAAGAAGCTCACAAACACACTTCTCTATCCATGTGGGATGGGTTGTTATACTAACGATGAACAACTCTATTTATGACTACACTAGGTAGAGTAGACGACAATTCATAGGACTAGAAACTAGATAAACACTTTACGGAAAAACAAACGGATCTTGTACGTTATTTAATGAACGTATGATAGAAATGCGTACCCTTTCAATATGACAAATTTCGAAGGATAGGAACTTCTCCTTGAGCTCCTTCGCCACTTTGCACAAGTCGCTCATGTTTTGTGTTTTCGTCTTCCACAAACCGTTAACCTGTTTGGTCAAAATTGTGTTCAACCCGTTAATATCAGTTACTAGATGCTTCGATTCCAGTCATGTGTCTTGAACAACCACTGTCTCAGAACTGTAGAACTGAGAGGAATAGAAACAAGCACAATGACTCAAGCTAAAGGCATCAAGCCAAAATAAAGAACCATCGCAAATATGAGAATGACCAATACTACCCCTCCATCTTGAGGTATCGAATATACACATGCAATCTCTTTCAACAACAAAACTACAAGGGGATGTTGTGGAATATCCCATCTGCCCAGGGTTTAATTCCAGGCGTCCACAAAAAACTCAGATAGTAGAGCAAACAGTAGAGCGGTTGTTTCTGTGAAGATCCCAGATTGTGAGAAGTGTGCAAAACAAATAGAAAGTGGGGTGCATAAAAAGAAGAAACTGAAACAGGAACACAAGAAAGTCGAGCTAGAAGAATATATACCTGCATACAAACAAGTTTAGAGTCTCCTTGCACGCGAACATGCCTAAATCCTCTCTCGAGAGCATACCGCAATCCTAAAATCACAGCTCGATATTCAGCAACATTGTTGGTTGCAACGCCTAGACCTTCACGGAGGCGATAAACCTGAAAATTTCAAGATCAGCGAGCCCAAGGCTAGAGAGACTAGGTGAAGGATCGTGTGAGAAGTGGATTTGAACCCTTGATCTCTTTTCATCTCATGCCCTTCCATGAATTGCACTTCAGAAGGGAATTGATATGATGCATCTCATCCTAATGTGCATCCAACATAGGGGGTGTAAGCAAGCCGAGATGCTTGTAAGCTACTTGGGATCGACTCATTAAAAGCTCGATTCGAGGCTTCAGGCTCAAGTAAACGAGCCCGAGCCGAGATTTATTTTAGACTCATTTAAAAAACGAGCTTGAGCCTTTATGATTAAGCTCGCAAGCCTAAACGGGTCTCAATTAATATAATATTTACATATATATGGGAGGGTTCAAATGAAAACTCATCTTTCATTGCGAATGAGAGGACAACCGAGAGCACGACACATGTCCTATTCAGTCCGACTAATGAAGTATTATTCACACTGAATGTTATGCATTATTCATGGTGAATAATATCGAATTGCATTATTCAGTCTGAATGTTATATTATTCAGGCTGAATAGGACACGTGTCGCGCTCTCAGCCTGTCCTCACGTTCGCAAGGAAAGATGAGTTTTCAGCCGAACTTTTGTGTGTGTGTGTGTGTGTCTCTCTCTCTCTCTCTCTCTCTATATATATATATATATATATAGAGAGAGAGAGAGAGAGAGAGAAAGGTTCAAATGAGAAATACTAAAAAAATGAGAAGTAGAGAAGTGATCTCCACCACTCATCCGGTCAATAAAGGTGGCTTTGACCGGTTACGGTGGACGCGATCACGGGAGTATTAGTGTATATATAGTATTAGGTTCAATACTACTTCTCAATAGTATTAGGTTATAATCTCCACCCTCCCATGAATCGCGTCCACCGTAACCGGTCAACGCCGTCTTTATTGACCGAATGAGTGGTGGAGATCACTTCTCTACTTCTCATTTTTTAGCACTTCTCATTTGAACCTTTCTCTCTCTCTCTCTATATATATATATATATATATATGTGTGTGTGTGTTATAATTAATACATACTAATAAACGATTAAAACTAGTGATGGACGTCAAGTGGAAAGAATTGGAGGAAGAGGAGCCCTGGGGCTATTTACAACTATCCAATTAAGAATTCCCTTCAAAAAATTCAAGTAAACGAGTCCAGCTCGAGGCGAGCTTAGGTTCGTCTAGGCTCGTCTGACAAAGAGCCAAGCCCACTGAGCTTGATACATAAGGCTCAAAACGAGCTCAGGCTCAAGCTTTATGAGCTCGGCTCATTTACACCCCTAATCCAACGGTTGATAACCACTTCTCACTGAAACCCAACCCATGAGAGACCAAGGCTACAAAAACATGCTAGATGACGAGTGTCGGATATTTAACTCGAGTAGCTCATACCAGAGTTCCATCTACTGCACGGAGTATAGCCCCAGCACCAGCTGGTCCAGGGTTTCCTTTTGCTGCACCATCAAACTCGAGAACACATGAGCACTGAGGATGGAGTAAGAAATGATTATCAGAGAAAAAGACGGTAAACAAACAGATTTCTGAATAGAAAAAGAAGCAGCAGATGCTGTAAATAAATAACTAGATGTATCAAATATGCAACAATGGCATAAAAGTTACGGATTTACTCAATCCTTGCTACACAAAATTTTCCTCTTTAGAGCACCGGGCGAGAGTGAGGTAGACGGGTGAAAGAAATTGTGGAAGGTTTATGGTTTTAATCTAACACGGATAGTCTTGTAATCTACGAGTCTTATCTCCTCTTCCTAATTTTTGTTCCACCTATTTTGGTGGGGCAAAAACAAATGCATTATCGTCCCGTTCAGTCTCATCCTGTCCCGGTCTAATATTGCGTCAGACGTCGGAAAAAGTCTTTCTATGACGGTGATATAGCGAATACCGGTCCTAGAGTAAATAGCGGTCTAGGAAGTGTCGTGTATTATTGCGGCCGTTAGTAGGGGTAAAATTGCGTGCTTTTGTCCAATATTTCAACATTTAAATATACATTATCCCAAAGTTATGCGTTCTTTTGTCCAACGTTTGAAAATACATTATACACTACCATTAGGGGTAAAATTGTCATTACTTAATTAAAAAGTGTAGTGATTTTTTATTTTCTAAAACGTGTGTTTTTTTGCATGCTATTATAGTCATGCTTTCAACGTTGGTAAAGACGATGTTACTTGTATCTACAAGCTAATTATAATTATTGAAGATTAAAGATATAGAGAGTAAATGGTCTGAATTCTGAAACTCACACAATAAGCAGAAACAGGCAGAGCCTCGATAAAGTTTTCGGTTTCAGGTAACTTTATTTGAGTACCATCTGAAAAAGGAGCTGATCCAACATCTTTCTGTAGAATGAAAACAGCAGCATCGGATCACGTTACTTTGGTTTTCTTACAGTATAAAAGGCATTGTACTAACTTATTTTTAAGCATTACCTTCATTCTCTTCTCAGCAGGAGACTTGCTACCAACTTTATCTTTATTAGAATGGGGTTCCTGAAATAAGGAGACAAAAGTCATCAAAAAATAGAAATTATAACTAAATCATACTAACACTGAAGTTTTATTGAACATGAGATATGGCTATAACTATGATCTTGACATAAGAATATAGAGTTATAACAAAACGCTATAAGGTTCATGTAGATTTGTTAATGCAGAGTTCAATGTCAAAGAGAAAAGAAGAAACAAGCAGAGAAGGGTCTGATTCACTTTTCTTTTATAAGATCTCTTATACTTTTGGTCTTATAGCAAATTTTTTGGACATTATTCTTTCTTTAACACAAGTGACGTTTTCTAAACACTTCCTATGCAACATATGTTTCATGAAGACCCGTGATTGCACACTTAATAACTTTAAGTCTAATAAAAGAAAAAAAAAACGGTACGGAAGTTTCATTCGTTCTCTTCAGTTTTAAAGCTTCTACATATATATACATATATATTGTTTCATGAAGATCTGTGATTGCACACAGACTAACTTTGAGTCTAATAAAGGAAAGAAAAAAGTACGAAAGTTTCATTCATTCTCCTCAGTTTTAAAGCTTCAATAGATACATATGCATATGTATTGTGTGTGTGTGTGTCTATATGTATACATATAGACAAAAGTTCGGCTGAAAGCTCATCTTTTATTGCGAACGTGGGGATAGCCGAGAGCGCGACACGTGTCCCATTCAGTCCGAATAATACAAGATTATTCAGATGCATTATTCATGACAGATAATACAGCATTCAATCTGAATAATGCAAGATTCAGACTGAATGTTGTATTATTCATCATGAATAATGCGTGAACATTTAGTCTCAATAATCCTGTATTATTCAGACTTAATGGGACACGTGTGATGTGTCACGCTCTCAGTTGTCCTCACGTTCGCAATGAAATATGCGTTTTCATTTGAACCGTCCCCTATACAAATATATATATATATATATAGAGAGAGAGAGAGAGAGAGAGAGAGGAAAGTTCAAATGTGAACCACTTTTTGGTTGTGAACGTGAGGACAACCGAGAGCGTGACACGTGGCGGCTTTGAGTGTGGTCCCCCTCTTTAATTCAATGCCCTCCCATGAATCGCGCCTAGTCATCCGCCGTGGACTTGACGTGGCGCCTAGTCATCCGCCACGTGTCACGCTCTCGGTTGTCCTCACGTTCACAACCAAAAAGTGATTCACATTTGAACCCACCCCTATATATATATATATATAGAGAGAGAGAGAGAGAGAGAGAGGGTTTCAAGGGAAAACCTAAAAAAACGGGAAACTGGGGAACACCCTCATAGCCCTTCATCTAGACGGTATGCACTTGTCCAATTTTAATCATATTTCATATATTTTTGATTAAAAATAAGGGGAATCTTCTTACTTATAACCACCTTTTCAATCACATCCCTTGGATCAAATCCATCTAAATGATGAGATCTGGTTCCACATTTCCAACCTTTTGTTCTTTCTATCTAAATCTCCCCGTATATATATATAAGACACACACACATATCTTATATAAATTGACCAGTCATCAAGTTGTTACATCTCATACAAGAAATGGTTGCTTCAACGTGTGTTCTCAAACACCTCAAGACTCAAGTTGTGTATGTTTTGGAATAGTGAATAATACATAAAAAAGAAGTGTCAAAAAGAAATTTAAATAAATGAAGTCATCATCTAACCTGAAAAGGACAGGGAATGAGTTGGCCAAAAAGTTCACCTTGCACATTAGAAGCACCGACAGAATATATTGCCCGACTCAGCCCATGTGAGGCTAGGTATTTCTCAGCAAAGTTAGACAGCCGATAGCCTTTAAACACAGCAACATCTGGACCACACAGCTATAAGGATAATCCAAAAACTAGAATAAGCAACATACATTATTTGTGATATAAATGAAGAACCTAAGATACTGCAATTAGCACAATAAACTTGTATGGTTTCAGATGGAAATAAACTTGTACACGCTAGTAAGATTATGCTTTCAGATTGAACTTTAGGGGATGTTTGTTTGGTTTCCCATTAAGTTGTGTATTGATAAAGTTGTCTGTGTAGATAAATTTGTGTGTATAGATCGAAAAGGTTTTTGTTGGGAGAGTTTTCTCATAGATGGAAGAAGGTGTTTTTTAATTGGGAGGGGCAGGGTTCGGAAAAACTTGGTTTTGTGCATAAATGTGAATAAGTCACTTTTTATATCGTTAAGCCACTACCAAACAATCATGTATAACTTACAAAATAAGTTGTGAGTGTCATTAAGCTGCTAACAAACAGTCCCTTAGGGATGTTTGGTTGGTTTTCCATTAAGAGCATGTTTGTTAGCAGCTTAATGGGACTCGCAACTTATTCATATACATGACTGTTTGGTAATGGCTTAATGAAACGGAAAATGGCTTATTCAGTAAGCTTCTAGGGAGAAGCTTCATGCAGAAAGCCAAGTATTTCCAGGCTCGTCCCTCCCAATTAAAAAACACGCTCATTCCATCTACGATAAAACCATCTCAAACAAAAACCTTCTCAATCTATAACAGATTAATCCACACAGACAACTTTATTGTCTCTGCATGCACAAATCGGGAAGGTTTTAGTTTGCAAGGGTTTTCTCATAGATGGAAGAGTGTGTTTTTTAATTGGGAGGGGCCGGTTTCGGAACAACTTGGTTTTCTGCATAAATGTCCCCAAGAAGCTTATTGAATAAGTCACTTTCTATATCATTAAGCCACTACCAATCAGTCATATATATCCCACAGCCAAGTAAGCCGAGTAAGCTTATTGAATAAGTCACATTCTATATCGTTAAGCCACTACCAAACAGTCATATATACGTCCCACGGCCAAATAAGCCTAATAAGCTTATTGAATAAGTCACTTTCTATATCATTAAGCTCATTAACAATTCAGAATCAAGCTTACCAGCGATTGGCAATCATTCAAACTCCTGTACACACCAACAACATCTCCTTTCCTCACAACGTAGAACGCATCCGTCTCATTCTCCATTGATGATCGCAAACCTGAAAACAATACTAATAATAAGCCAATTTGAGATGTAATTATATCATAATCGAGAATCAAAACCGTCAATTATGTACCCTAATCATCCCAATTTTCATAGTCATTTCAATTGCTAATCACAAAATGATTCATATATCACAATAGTTCGAAGAAAAAACAAAGATCAATCATTATAAAAAACTGATTTCGGTAAGTAACTTACGTACTGTTGTTGAAGCCAAGTAGATTATTAGAAGACAATGATGATGACTAATGAGCAGAATAATTGAGAAGTGACGCCATTACTAGAAGGAATTTGGGCTTATTGATTAAGTTCATCCATGGCGGACCAGTGGACCACCATGGCTAAGCCCAAAAAGACCATCAAAATCCTATTGGTTTTTCACTACTTTATCTTTTAACTTTTAATTGTTTTTTACTTTTCTTTTTTCTATTAAGTTTTCTATTATTTTTAACCTATTTAGTGACTAGGAGAAAAATGTTCAAATGAGAATTGCTAAAAAATGAGAAGTAGAGAAGTCATCTTTACCACTCATTCGGTCAATAAAGGTGGCTTTGACCGGGTCACCTCCTTTAATACTCTCTACCCTCCCATGAATCACGTCAATCCTCCGTGATTGCGTCCACCGCAACCGGTCAAAGTCACCTTTATTAACCAGATGAGTGGTGAAGATCACTTCTCTACTTCTCATTTTTTTAGCACTTTTCATTTGAACCTGATTCTTAGTGACTAATTGTTACCATATGAAGATGTCAAATAGAATCATCTTTAACAAGATTTTTTTAAAATAAAAGAGATTGATATTTTAGACCAGTTTTTTTATAGATATTTTTAAAATGAAGGTTGAAGAAGCAGGAGATATTACATAAAATTCTCAAATTTTTCATGACTTCTAAAAAATAGTTAGGTTGTGTTTGGCAAACCAGCTGATAAGCTAACTAATAAGCTCGGTAGTAGCTGATATGCTAGCTTATGAATATATTATGTTTGACAAAAATTATCTTATGAGCATGTAAAGTAACCAAAAACGATATCTTACAGTATAATAATTAAAACGCAACTCCAACTAGCGTTTCAATAAGCTAGCTTTGGTTCATCAAACATGTACTAGCTTATAAGCTACCTTATCAGCAAAGCTAGCTTATTTTTGCGAAACACAGGCTTAGTATGAGAGAAATTTTCAATTTCGTTACTTGATATAATTCTCCAAATTACATATAAATCCCAAAACAATTCGATACATTTCTCTCAACCATCAAACCCTTAAAAATACTAAAACTAGATATTAACACGATACAAATTACAAACAACCAACGACCCAAACCTCCATTTGCCATTCAACTCGAGTTTACCTTCAATACGTTTCGCTTTCCTTGTATTAAAACTACGGTTGTGGGCCCCCATGGGTGCACCGTAAAGTTGTATATCTACAATCTGTTTGCAGGTACAAGCTTCAGTAGTTTGGCAAGATCATAGGATTTAAATTCTTTCCCATAACATAAGCCTACATCAAGGGGTGTTTTCCCATCCTGAAACCACAATCAAAATGTAGGAAAAATGATTATTCGGGTCTTTGCAGGGCCACTGAGATTTTCCAGACTGTTATCTTTAGGGCCAGATGGGATTAGTTGAGGTGCGTGCAAGCTGGCCCGGACACCCATGATTATAAAAAAAAGGGTGCAAAGATACATAGATGAGTATAGCCATACAGGGGTGAGGTTCAAATGAGAATGACAAAAAGTTAAGAACGTGAGAATAAATCTCAATTGTTGGATGGTTTTGATCCAAATGATGTATTTTTACACCTTTCCAAACTTTAACTTTTTGAAACTAAAAAACTCCCCTCTTAACCGTTTATCAAAAATAGGTGAAAAACAATCAAAATTGTAGTTGATAAATTATACCCAAAAAAAGAGCATTTAACTCTTTTTCATCCGTTTTCTTTTTTGTATTCTCACATTCTCAACTTTGTTATCATTCCGTTAAGACACCCGGCTGTGCACAATGCAAAGATGTGAAGAAGTAGGCAATAAGATAGGTAATATAGCAGGTAATCGGAAAATATAACAAGTAGAAAAACAATTCAAGATGTATGCATGATGCAATGGTGTGCAAGCACACAATGTAAATACGCAAACATGTGATATGGCGTGCAAGAAGTCAAATGGTTGGGATAACTGTTATCTCTTTATAATAAGGGTGGTCTTCCTTAAGAATTCATGATACACATACACATACGCACACACACACAAACACACACATATTATATATATATATATATATATAGAGAGAGAGAGAGAGAGAGACGGAAGTTCGGCTGCAAACTCAATTTTTTTTAGTGTGAAAGTGAGGACAACAGAGAGTGAGACATCTGTCACATTCGGTCTAAATAATACAACATTATTCAAGGTGAATATTCATATATTATTCATCTTAAATAATGCATGAACATTAACCTTTGTTATTCAAATTGAATGTTGACAGTTGACACACGTCACACTCTCAAGTGTGCTCACATTCGCAATGAAAGATAAGTTTTCATTTGAACACCTTCATATGAAACAATTTAATCAAAAAATTTAGTATACGAAACATTTTCATCATATTACACAACTCCACAAAAGATTTTTCATTGATTTATGTATGCAACCATAAGTTTACACGGTTTACACCCTTTTTGGGGTTTACAAATGAACTTCCCTCTCTCTCTCTCTCTCTCTCTCTATATATATATATATATATATATATATATAGAGAGAGAGAGAGAGAGAGAGAGAGAGAGGAAAGTTCAAATGTGAACTCATCTTTTATTGTAAACGTGAGGATCAACAAAATTGTGCCACGTGGCAATTTGAATCGGCGCCTAAGCTTTATTCAGACTGAATAAAGTTTTATTCATTCGGTTTGAATATTCATGCTTTATTCAGATTGAATACAAGCCTTATTCATTCTGAATAAAACTTTATTGTTTGAATAAAAGCATTAATATTCAGACTGAATATTGCCACGTGGCACGATATTAGTGGTCCTCATGTTCACATTGAAAGATGAGTTCACATTTGAACCTGGCCCTATATATATATATATATATATATAGTGTTCCTTGTTTATGATTCTTGCAATTTGACCAGAAGGTTCATTATTGGCACCCTCGAGTGTGCCCACATGAAACCCTCCCCCTAGAAACCAAATGTAAGGAGGCATTTCAAAGATGACTCAGCGGTTGAAGCTAGCAGAGAGCCAGAGAGGTTCAAGCCCATCTCCCACAAGATTCAAATTTGAACCCGTTATGCATCTAAGCAAAGACTCTCCACCCCCTTTGCCAACTCAGCTACACACCTAACAACTATGTTTCTTGCAATTACAATTGTGTGTGTGCGTGATTAGCGATTCTAAGCACATTCGCATATAATTTTCTGACCTCGGTTCTTCTAGTCTTGTCGGCTCCGTTCACAAGTAGAACTTTCGCTATGTCTCTGTTTCTACTTTGCATAGCTACATGCAAAGGAGTCCATCCTTCCTGTAAGAACAAGTATTTTAACCACAAAAAACACCAAATTGGAGTAAAAATTTAGTGGGAAACACAAGTAGATACTGACATTATCAGCAACATTCACATCAACCTTGCATTTGATCAGCAACTTAACGGTTTGCATAGCACTCACTTGAACCGCATAATGAAGTGGAGTAGCACCATCCTTTTCACAAGGATTTTTAGAATGTTAGACTATGTTTTACAAACTAGCTCATAAGCCAGGTGTTGGCTGATAAGTTAACGGTTAGCTGAAAAACAAGATAAACTAAATAGTGTTTGGTAAAAGCTAGCTAATAAGCTAGATGACGATGTAAAATGACCTAAAACTCGATCGTGGGCTTAACAATTCTCAAGCTCGAGATGATCTTGAACACAAAATAAAACTGATTTAACTTAACAAGTCGAGCATTATAGCACCAACATTCGATTCGGCTCGTTCGAAAACTCGATTTGGATTTCCAAGTCGAGTCGAGCCCAGTCGAGCCATCTAGGCATACCCTTTTTCGAGCCAAACACGTGCTCGTATATTTATTATTCGTACCATAAAATTTTCAAAATTATCGAGCTCAAGCCGATAAATGAGTTAATCGATTGCGAGTTCGAACCCATAAACGAGCATCGAGCTCGAGCTCTATAACTTAAAAAATATT
The DNA here is from genome assembly GCA_030169165.1 of Centaurea solstitialis. Lineage (NCBI taxonomy): Eukaryota > Viridiplantae > Streptophyta > Magnoliopsida > Asterales > Asteraceae > Centaurea > Centaurea solstitialis. The sequence continues at coordinate 78,380,615 of CM058041.1, forward strand.
AGAGCTCAAGCTTGAGCCCTACATTAAAAAAGTTAATCGAGCTCGGTACTATTAAGTTTTTAGCCCGACTTGGTTAACCTACTACTCAGCTTGGCTCAGCTCGTTTACGTCCTGCCTAAAAGGACATGTTGAAAAATTATAAAGCTAGGTGTTAGCTGAAAACCCACCTGATAAACTACATCATGTTTGGTAAAAACTAGCAGATAAGTTAAAATGATGATGTAAAATGACCTAAATGGACAAGTTGTAAGTTGTAACAAATTAACTGGAAAAAGAGAAGGGACATAATTGACAAAAAGTGGGAAAAAAAACCTAAAGCTTATTGAAATGCTACTTGAAGTAGCTTTTTCAAAAAGCTAGCTTTATAGCTAACCAAAATAAGCTAAGTTTATAGTCGCCAAACAACGGAATTTGTAATTCCGAATACAAAACAAAGGAATAATGAAATCGACATTGAAGGAGTAACGTCTCACCAAATCTCGAACATGAGGACTTGCACCTTTTCGTAAAAGATGACTAATGACGGCCTCCTTTTTACCTAAAACTGCTTTGTGAAGAGCAGTTTGGCCATCCTGCTTTCGAAATTCAATACGTTTAGTGGATCTTAGCATGTTGTATCTCCAATAGATTCTCTAAAATAAGGTAAATGTAGGTTTTGTTTTATATTTTGCTCCAACAAATTCTCTTATATTGTTCTCTCTGAAAGTAGAGAAAAACATAACAAAACTCCAAGTTTAGAGAATTCTCTAAAACTTGGCCAAAGAAGAGAGAAATGACTTCTTTTATTCATTTCCCCATATGACTTTGAATTATTATTAGAGTAAATAACCATTTTCGTCCCTGTGGGCTGTGGTTCATTACTAATTTCTATTTTCGACCTTGTGGTTTAGAAATTACGACTTTCGTCCCTATGGTTTGCATTTTTTTTGCTATTTTGTCCCTGGACTAATGCCCACCTTTAAGTACAAGGAACCAAAACAATAAAGAAGTGCAAACCACTAGGACCCAGATAATAATAAATTATAAATCATAAGGACAAAAGTAGCATTGAATTACATACCATAAGATCAAAAACCGCAATTTTTAAACCACAGGGACGAAAATTGCAAATTTTAACAAACCACATGGACGAAAATTGAAGTTTACCCTTATTATTATTTTATACAAATTTTTGTTTATACTGTATTAGGATGATAAATTATAGAATATTTTAATATAATTAATGTTAAAATCTCTAAAATAGAGAATTTATTGGAGCTACATGTAAATGTGTAATTCTTTTTGGAGATTTTAACTTTTGGTTCTCTATTTTATAGAAATTATATATAGAATATGTTCGAGATGCTCTTACCTTATCAACCGCATTGATATCAAATCCATTTCCTAGAAGGCTATCCATGAACTTTATCTGCCCTGCCAAGGCCAACGTATGCAAAGGATACCAGTTCCCCTAAGTTACGAAATATAAAAAATCAAATTCGATGCTTATAATTTTATTTAAAAAAAAAACGAAACTAGTTCCTAAAACAATCATGTCGGGATCATTGAGACATACAGTTGATATTTTGGCGAGATCGGGAGTTTCGTTCTGTTGCAAGATTGCTCTTTCTTCCGGTGTTAACAGTTGTTCAACCTCTGCAACGGTGAAAAAGAGTGTGATGACGATATGGGATAGTATAAAATGTCAATGAAGACAAGTGTAATAAACATGGAGGTACGGGGGCTTCGACCCCGGGCTGCATGCTTTAGCGGTCGGGCTTCGGCCCAAAATTGCCGAGGATTAGTCTGGGCCCAATGTGGTCTAGGATACCTCTTCCAAAAAAAAAAGTGTAATAAACATATATAAAGGGAGAAAATCTTGCTTATAAAACAACAAAAATATGGGGGTAAGGGATTGTTTGCTAGCAGCTTAATGAGCTTAATGGGACTCGCAACTTATTTGGTCAGCTATACCCAACGGTTTGGTAATGAGTTAGGGGTTGTTTGGTTGGTTGTCCATGAAGTCCTGTAGGGGTAAAGTTGTCTCAATGGATTAATATGTTTGTATAGATTGGGGAAGTTTTTGTTTGTGAGCGTATTTTCGTGGATGGGAGTGTGTTTTTTAATTGGAAGGAGCAGGCTTGGGAAATACTTGGCTTTCTGCATAAAGCTCCCCCTAGAAGCTTACTGAATAGACCATTTTCTACATCATTAAGCCACTATCAAATAGTCATGTAAAGCTGATGGGATAAACACATCATAGAACAGAGCAGAAAAGAAAAAAACCTTCAATTAAATGATCCTCGATCGGGCTTGTGGACAGCTTCTCCGTGTTAATTGGGGTGTCCAAAGAATCTCGTTCCTCCTCCCAATCACTTTCAAAGTCCACATCATTTTCCTCCCTCTCCTCCTCCTCCTCATCATCATCCGTTTCAGTATCACTACCATCGGGGTCTTCCCAATTTCCTACGTGGGTAGCGGAAGAAGTTCGATGTGGATCAATTGCGAAAACTTTTGGGTACGAATTGGCCCGATATGTAGAAAGCCTACAAGGTCTTTCTCTTAAGATAGGATTACTATTCATTTGAACGAAATTGATAGCGAGGTAGTTACATGAGGATGAAGTTATAGTGACGACGGAAGAATGTATCACGTATCGTATTGGAGAATGTGTCGTTGAGCACGATAGTGTCGCCATTTTTATGGAGCTCTAACTGCGGTGGAAAAGTAAATATCTTATCAGAGAAATATGAATTTAAAGATGCATTAAAACAAGTATCTTTAGGAGGGGGCAGGTTCAGTTAGGAAAAATTGATTAGGAACCTAGGAACCTTCCACAGCGCGACACATATCATATTTATCAAGAATATGGACCTGTTATTCATCACGAAGGTATGATTAATGATGAATAACAAGTCCATATTTATCATGGATGTCATTATGGATGTGTGATTCATTATGAATAACACTTCCATTTCATGATGAATAACACTTTCATGTTCATCATGAATATGTTATTCAAAAGGAATACTCAGTCACAGGGGCGAACCTAGTGTAGAGAAAACATGTGTTTCATTCCTCCATCATAGTGTAAATAATTATAGGGTCATGAAAAGTGCCACAGATCAATTTGTTGGTAGTGCCACCATATATATTTTAAAACTACAACAAAGACACGAGTTTTTGTTGGTAGAGTTGGTTAGTTCCTTGCTTTTTAAGGTCTCGTATTCGAATCCCGTTAGAGTCATTTTCTATATTTTTAGCTCTTAATTTCAGATTTATTGCTACTAAAAAATTCTCGAACACAAGACCTTACATTTGAAAAGCAAGGAACTAACCACCAAACCAATATTGATCATGTAAAAAAAAAACATTTTTACATTTGTTTCTTATAGTGAAACGGTGCCACCGTTTAAAAAAAAAAGGGTACCCCTGAATACTCCCATACTGAATAAGAACACATGGCGTGCTGCAAGCGGTTCCTGGGTTCCCATGTAAGCCGTAACTTCCCTCTTCTAAGAGAATGATGGCATCTATGAAACTCAAGGGTTGTTTGGTTTGCGGAATTCAAAGGAATTTGATGGAATTGGAATGACAAATTCCTTTGACCAAATATCTTAGTGATGTTTGGTCTGCAGAATGAACTTCATGGAATCCTTTGAACTCCATTGAATTCCACAAATTAAGGAATTCATCAATCATTGGCTTAAGTGAAAGAATTAAATTCCTACCAACCAAACGCGTGGGCAAATTCCATGAAACAACTAGCAAAGCAATCAATACTTTTTGGGTTGCAATTGTCCACAAAAGCATATACAACAACTAAAAGGCAACAACTTTCTTTAAACCCACAAACCATAACCATTAACCAGTGATTCAAATATGCACAATTTCAAATGATTGACATCAAAAATATGAAAATTCAAAATGTAAATTAACCAAAATCCAACCCAAAACACAGAAGACGTCAAACATGCAGCAAAAGCAAGACCCATCTCTCTTAGACATTTCGTCGAACACCTTATACGCTCATTGGAATATATATAAAAAAATTCCAACCCCAACAAACTTACTAGACTAGATTAATAAATGGAGCACATAAACATATAACTTCAAGAAATTAACTTCAAGATTGATCTTATCGTCACCAAAATAACCCAGAAAAGTAAGAGAAACCCATGTATACAATGACATACCTTTAGGCACTAAGAAACGGCTAAGTTTAATTTAGGTAAAAACCGAATTTCAAAGAACCCTTAATTCTTCAATTGACACTAAACAAATTGCTCGATTCCTCAAAAATCAGCCACTGAATGCTGGCTGAATCAAGAAATGGAAGTTTGGGGGAATGCGTATTTTATCAACAATGGAAACAGAAATTTAAAGTAAATTCTTGTAAATTACGATTTTAGTCCCTGAGCTTTGTTATAAATTTTGGTTTTAGTCCTTGTGATTTAAACTTAGTCATTTTCTTCCTATGATTGTTATTTTCGTTTTTGAAAATATTACTACTATTAAGGTTGTATTTGACAAACTAGCAGATAAGTTAGCTATTGAGTCATAAGCTAGCTAGTAGCTGATGAGTATGTAAAAACTAGCTAGTAGCTTATGAATAAATTATGTTTAGCAAAAACTAGGTTATGAAGATAGAATTGAAAAAAACTACAAAAAACTCATAAATCACTACTCAACTAGTAAACTATCTTATTAGTTATGGTTCATAAAACATAAACTATCTTATTAGTTAGCTTATTTTTGCAAAATAAAGCCCAAGTAAAAGAGCTTGAAATAATAAAATATTGTAAATTACTAGTTAGTGTACCCGCGCGATGCAGCGGGACGAATTAATTTTCGATATATTAATAACGTTAGAAAAATATCTTGCAAAAAAAAACAAGTACTCTATAAAGATATGTTAATAAAAAACTTCTTAAAAAGTTTCCATAAAAATGCAAATGCTACAATTTATCTTCAAAATCTCTTAAAGAACTTGTTATACATTTAAAAAACATTATATATGCAGTAATACAAAATGCCAATGCAACAATTTAAGAATTTGTATACGATTTTCGTTCAACTTAATTGCCCCAATTTTCCAGGCATTCTGTGATGTTAGAAATAAAAAAGAACCAAAAACTGTGGTTTACGTGCAAGACAAAAAACCATATTAGTTTCAGTATTAACAAACCATAAAGAACCAAAAACTGCGGTTTACTTATATATACATCAAATAATTGATTTTGTGGTATGCTCAAACTCAAATCAATTGTCAAATTAGTTTCAATATTAATTTGCTCACACCATTCCTAAATGAAGTTCAATACGAGAAACTAATTATAACCTAAACATGTAGAAGCCAAAACAGATTCCAAATTGCAGTTTCTCATTAAGAATTCAAAATTTCATAGAAGGTAAACTAAAAACAAATCTGACAATAAGCAAAGTATAATCAAAATGCCTTGGAAGGTAAAACCTCAAGTGCAACTCTCTTTAAGCTAATAACAAAAATACAAACATATCTAATGAGTGTTAGCCTAGTGGTAAGACTTGGGCACTACATAGTGGTGAACCCAAGTTCGAGCCCTGGGGGACGCATTCTGGAGGTATGGGGGTTTCGACCCCGGGCTGCATGTGGTCTGGGATACCTCTTCCCAAAAAAAAAAAAAATACAAACATTTCAAGTATGTGGAAAAAGACAAACTGCAAAATTAACACCTCAAAATTCAAACTTGGTTCTGCACCAGTGTCTATGCTTGGCGTTGTACCTGACCAAATTAAAACAGTGTCAGCAAAAACGAAAAAAGGACACCAAAAGCATTCCCGTTAATGTAAAGATAAGTTTTGACCTGATTTTGTTAACAGTCCTCATGTGAATCCAATTGGGAATGGGCCAACCTCATCTTCTTAGCTAGCTTCTTCTTGATCATGAACGTCTTGTATGACGGTTGTAAGTAAACACGTTTAAAGCAAGAAAGCAACCACATTTTCAACAATTCTAGATGAACAATGACTATTCAAGATAATCTACAAACCGCCATAGATATAGACCTTCATTAGTGCAATAAGGCTTTCAAAATGAACTCAATTCTCAAACCATCAAGATTGATATATAAAAGTGATTTTAGGTGAGATATGACAAACTAAGTAACTTAGTTGTTGTTTTCTAGAACATTGGGGAGAAAATGCCGAAATTAACCATGGGAATTAAATGCAATTAAAAATCTAGTATCTTTTTAACAAGTATAGAATTTGATCTAAAGAAATATTAAAGGTAACCGTGTCAAGATTGAGAATCATGTATCAACCCCACAAATCAAACCATATGACGATGAAGATGATGTTTCAAAACCACAAATCAAACCATAATCACATGAGATTTGATCCAAAGAACTAAGCATGATGCACATATCATGGTTGAGGATCATGTTTCAAAACCACAAATTAAACCATGTGCACATGAAACCTATTCTAAAGAAAAGAATCAAAGAAACTACGCGAACTTAATGACTACTCAAATATAACATAGTGTTACAAGAAAAGCCAAGGGTTTGGTATAACTGAGAAATACTTCTACAAGATGTATGATCTTTTTAAACTTCTTCACAATTTGGTGATCGTGCCTCCACATATCTAAAACTAAAAAAATGTATAAGATAATCAATCACTTAGCTAACATCCTGATGTTTCCCCATTGGCCAGGTATATAATACAAGTTTAATCTAGATTCGTTGTGAGGTGGACTTCTTGACCCTTGAGTCACAAGGCACAGTGAGAGGCAAGATTTTTTACACGAGTGTAGATTATGTTTTTGCACTACTTTGTACTTGTCTTTTTTTATGAATCAAGAGCTTTCTTGGCTTGGCTCCTAGTTCCATGAAATATATAACACAAGCAGCTTAAATGCAATAAGTGAGTAGTTATTGTCATATGTCTCCACGCTTGCCTTAAAAATGGAAATTTTTGGTCAAAGAGATGATATGTAAAACTATTTTTGTTATATAAAACAAGCAAGTTTTGGGAACTCTATTTCCATGAAAGGATGGAAATAAAGCATATTTACTTTATAATTTGAACTAAGGGGGTGTTTGGTTAGAGTTATTAATCAATAAGTAATTAATGGAGATGATAACAAAGGAAACTGTTTGGTTTTATATATTATAATAGGTTCATACCACCTGAAGTTTAAAATTTCATTCCTAATCAGATTTGGATCAGGGGAATGAAAACTCATTCCAATTTTCATGCACGGTCATTTTCATTCCCCTACTTGAACCAAACACTACCCAAAATGAGATCAAATTTGTATGTTCAAAGGCAACCTTTTTTCTTGGATGGCAACCTGTTACAAGATTTTTACATATACGTAGTTGTTAGTTAAAGAAAAACCTTGTGTAAGTCCATTCTCCAAATTCTCCGAATATGCTATCTTGATTCCTTAAGCTCATTTGCCTCATCCACTTCGATGGTCTTCAATATTGAATTATCCAACTGATATTGTATACATATCTGAAAAGCAACTGTAATTTTTTTTTAAACTATAAATAAAAAGTACTACCTTTCTAGTATTCGGATGGGTTGTGAATGAATGGCAAAATAAGAAGATAATTAGCAGCCTTTAAAAGGGAATCTACAAACATGAGTTATATTGCCTACAAAAGTTCCAAATATACAATTGATATGCTCAATTTTTTCTTTGAACAAAATCTGTGAATTTCAATTAAGCAACTGTAAGTTTAACCCCAATGGGGCAGCCTACCGGTTAAGGCTTGGTGTTGGGGAAAAACCCACCCAAGTTCGAATCCGGGGGTGAGCAACCAGGGGCCACTGGGTATTAATCTCAGGGGAGCATGCTTTAGCTCTCGGTAAAAATTGCCAAGGATGTAGTCTGGGCAAACCCAGACTACATTATCAAAAAAAACTGTAAGTTTAAAAATCACCTTCACTTTTGCATGTGTGCCATACTATCAGCACGAGTATAGAACATTTTGGGGACTGTCAGGTCTGATCAATAATAAATATAAGTTTATTAGACAATGGATAACAAACATTTTCAATGAAGAAAGACTTTAATAATTTGCTAACATTCTTTGGTGCGATAACATATTTCATTGTCTATGACTTGCATGGTATCCAACAGCCTGATATATTACAAAAAGTTTGTCAAGCAATTGATTATGCATTGGGTAATAAGACTGCATGACATAAGGTTTTACCTTACGAACTGGAAGTTGCATCCAAGACCACAAGCTCTAGAGTCACGAACAACATAATCAAGACTGGAAAGTAGAAAAAAATATATGAGTCGGATTTTCTCAGCTAACATCCTAATGTCAATCAATCAACGTTTTAAACTTATAACACCTTAAGCCCTTAGAACTAAGAAGTTCATCTTCATCAAGCGTTTCTACATACCGTTCATTGAAAGTGTAAAGAACCAAAGGGTGGTTGTACATTCCCAAAATCAAATGAATTTATAATCTGTGTATCCCTTAACACATACAACTTCAGTATAAACATTGATAATTTCAGCAATGAATTAAGTAAATAAACTAACAAATTACAAAAACATGGAGGTAAATGAAGGCAACCCATGTGAAAAAAAGAAATCCAAGATCAAATCTAAAATCTTAAGATATGAAATTTGGGGGTATTGAAAGCTAACCTGTTTTACCCATTTATGGTTACACATGGGATTTGAGTTGCACTTTCTCTTGAAATCACATCCAGCTGCTACAATTGAATGGAATTCGAGAAGAGGAAAAAATCAAGAACATGAAAAAACCAAAAACCCAAATTAGAAATCAAGAAATTTGCAAGTAAAAACGCCGAATGTAAGATGATAGCTGCAAATTCGGTATTCAAACATTGTATGCATGTATCTGGTATTAAACGACCATATGTTTGAACATCAGGGTTTTTTAATGTTCAAACTTCAAACCACAAAAGCGACAATGTTGATTTGACTGTGAAAATCGAGTTCTATCTATCATCTAGGTGATAAACATGGATTTTTATACAAGTTTCAAAAGCCAAGGATGAGTAGCAAATTAATTGTATAAAATCCACAAAAAATTTAATTAATCGTATTTGGAAATCAGTTACTAACCTTGTAAACAAATAAGCTAAATCACAAAGGCACACATAGACGTATCAAAATATAACGGTGCATATGGCGTTGAGATCGTATACCATGGAAACAAAAACAATGGTTGAAAGACTACTATCTCGGTAATTATGAGGTAAAAATGGTGAAATTTGCTGGCATGACACATTGACACTTTGAGCATTGGGCCAGGTTCACCTGATGACAATAATGAAGAAGGTGTTAATTGGATATGAACAGAAACTGTGTAAAGGTTTTTTAGTGTTAAAGCGAAAAGGGTACCATCATAAACCGTCCATGCTTGTGGAAATAACGCATGATATGTGAAATGCTGACCACTCAAATTCCAGCCCTATGATGATAGACCTTGATCTGTTTTGAAGTAAATACATATTCATATAGTTATTACCTTATACAATCAACAGACACAAGATTGAGTGATGTTCTTCATGTTTGTATTAATGTTCTTAGCCTGTCTCATCATGTTAGCTTGGGGATAATACAGATGAGTACTTTTTATTCCCACCATCTCAGGATATAAATCAATCCAAAAAACAAAGATCAAACAATGAATCATAACAACGATCAATCAAACATATAATGAAAAGTATAACAGCACTCACAGGTAAAATCGATTTACGAAACGAAAATCCGAGATTTAAAGCCTTCGAGATCGATCTGCACAATAAATCAAATAGAAAACCATTGATCAATACACGAAACATGATAATCAAGAACAAAAACACAACGACAAAAAGTAGAATTGTATAAAGGAATCGATAAACATACCGATTATTTGCGATTGAGATCAAGAAACCGTAATGCAACAGATGGAAATCTGGAAACTTTAACTAAGAGATTGAAAGGAATTCAATTGATTTATATATAGAGAGAAAGCAAGGGGTATCAATTACGCATACCTTTGTTGAATTTGGGTTTTTAGAAGTTCACATGGATTTTGATACAAGTTTCTGAAGCATATAAAAAATTGTAAGATCAATGGACAATAAACACAAAATATGACAAACAGTTGGGATAAGAAGCAATTTAATTCCAAAATTCATGAATTTAGGATATTTACCGGAAGTATGAGCAAAAGAGAAGCGAGGAATGCCAGAAGTCGAAGCCTAAGAAACTCCAATCAGATTACGGCTTCGTAAGAACACAAACAATAAGATCTACCCACAACTTCTGTTAATAAGAACATAGCATCGAGATGAAAGTAGCTCAAGTAATTCCATGATGAACGTGGCGTTTGGAGAGTTCGAAGCAGATACAATTCAAGCTACTTTCTTGGTAGTTGCAAACCACTGGATATCATCAATCTAAATATTCCTACCTCTCTTCTTAAATATTCACTCAATTCAATTCAAACCGATATGAAAAACACATCAGATGAAAATCTGCAGATCAAAAACCATGTTTAATGTGATTTCAATTGAAAAGAAATTTAGATCAAAATCAAAGTGTTCCATAGTTACCTTCCTTGTCCTCGATCTTAGCCTTCACATTGTCGATAGTATAGATGATTCAACCTCCAGAGAGATTGTGTTTCCCATCAATGATTGGACCGAGAGGGGATAGAGAAGAATTTCCAAGGAGAAATTTATGCACAGCATGGATAAGGAGACGAATTTGTAAGCAACGATGGAGAAACTGATGGAGGGTTTCAGCAACGTGGAAGAGGGGTAGAAGGAAGGCAGTTTCCAATTTATGCAATGTAAGATTGTACACAAGGCTTTGAAAGTTGTAACTTCGTGAAAAACAGTTTTTCTTAAAAAAAACTGAATAAGAGCTTTATATATGTAGTATAGATAAGTACCAAAATAACAATAACAAGTTATAAATTATAAAAATAAGCAATTAATTGGAAATTATACATACCTACATTTATCATAGTAGTTTGAACAGTACTTTAATATAAAATAATCTTTATGAACAGTAAATTTAATATAAATTATTAATACTATTCTATCAAACATTTTTTTAATAATTTTTCCCTCAATGAACAGTAACCAACCGTTTTGTAATAAATTTTACATTTTAACCCCTTACATGTATAGTTTTTATTAATTTTATTACCTTTCAGTTTCCTATATTTTATTTTTACGTTTTAGCCATATATCGTATACTGGCTAAAATATGTTAAAAAATGCGTTTCAATTTAAACAAATTACGCCATTATAATCATATCGTCGATACATTCGAAATAAGCCTAATATTGAATATTTTTTGGTTTAATTACCATATTCTATACCATATATATTACGATTATATATTTACTCAAAAATAGTAAATGGGTTAAAAATGTCATTTAATCAAACTCATTAATCAAAATTTTATTATAATAAATTTGAATTGAAAAAGTTACGGTTTAACCTCTTAAACTTATAATATTGATTCACTTTATATAAACATTTTAGTTTTCTATATTTCCTTTTACATTTTAGTCGTATGTCGTTTATTCATCAAAATATGTTTTAATTTTAACAAATTTTTTTTAGAAGAGTGTCCGGGCCAAAGCCCGACTAATCCCCGGCAATTCGAAGGTTAAACATGGTCTCACTTAAATGTCGCCAACACTCCTCTTCCAGGGCTTGAACTCGAGTTCATGACTATGCCATGCCCAAGCCTTACCACTAGGCTGGAAAGTCTTTGACTAATTTTAACAAAATTATGTTATTATAATCGTGTCGTCGATACATTTGAAAGGTATTAATAATAATAATAATAATAATAATAATAATAATATTAATAATAATAATAATAAAATAGTTGAGCAGTTAAAAATGTCTTAATCAAACTTTTATTATATATAATACGATTATATATGTATTCAAAAATAGTTGAGCGGTTAAAAATGTCTTAATCAAACTTTTTACTATAATAATAATAATAATAATAAAACAATAATAATAATCTATTATAATAAGCTACATTTTCTCTCCACCAATACTATACGTAGTACGATTATATATGTATTAAAAAATAGTTGAGATGTTAAAACCGTCACTTAATCAAACTTATTAATCAAACTTTTATAATAATAATAATAATAACAACAACAACAACAACAATAAGCTTCATATTGAAATTACATATTCGGAATCCCGGCTACGAATCTTTCATAGAGGTAAAAATTTCACTTTCTTTTATTATGTTTATTTATCATCTAAAACTATTTCATTATCTCTAAGATTACTCTTCAATTGTTAAAGAAACTATCAATACAATTTCACTATTATGTTTATTTATCATCCTCGCTACGAAACCTTGCTAGAGATATAAATTTCACTATCTTATATTATAATAAATTTGAATTGAAAAAGTTACGGTTTAACCTCTTAGACTTATAATATTGATTCACTTTATATATACCTTTTAGTTTTCTATATTTCCTTTTACGTTTTAGTCGTATGTCGTTTATTCATCAAATTATGTTTAAAAAATATGTTTTAATTTTAACAAATTTTTTTAGAAGGGTGTCCGGGCCAAAGCCCGACTAATCCCCGGCAATTTTGAAGGCTAAACATGGTCTCACTTAAATGTCGCCAACACTCCTCTCCCAGGGCCCAAACTCAGGTTCATGACTATGCCATGCCTAAGCCTTACCACTAGGCTGGAAGGTCTTTGACTAATTTTAACAAAATTATGTTATTATAATCGTGTCGTCGATACCTTCGAAAGGTCTTAATAATAATAATAATAATAATAATAATAATAATAATAATAATAAAATAGTTGAGCAGTTAAAAAGGTCTTAATCAAAGTTTTATTGTGTATAGTACGATTATATATGTATTCAAAAATAGTTGAGCGGTTAAAAAAGTCTTAATCAAACTTTTTATCATAATAATAATAATAATAATAATAATAATAATAAAACAACAATAATAATAATCTATTATAATAAGCTATTATAATAAGGTGCATTTTCTCTCCACCAATGCTATATGTAGTACGATTATATATGTATTAAAAAATAGTTGAGGGGTTAAAACCGTCACTTAATCAAACTTAGTAATCAAACTTATAATAATAATAATAATAATAATAATAATAACAACAACAACAATAATAAGCTTCATATGAAATTACATCTTCGGAATCCCGGCTATGAATCTTGCATAGAGGTAAAAATTTCAATTTCTTTTATTATGTTTATTTATCATCTAAAACTATTTCATTCTCTCTAAGATTACTCTTCGATTGTTAAAGAAACTATCAATACAATTACATATTCGAATATGTTTATATGTAGGGTCATTGAGATTTATTAGTATTAGTAATACATACATTTATCATAGTGTTTAAACCATTTTTAATATTTTTTTCTATTATGAACAGTAGATTAATATTATTTTAATTAATTTAGTTGTCAAAGTTACATTTTACCATCTTAGACTTATAATATTTATTCACTTTATACCTTTTAGTTTTCTATATTCATTTCACGTTTTAGCCATATATCGTATACTGGCTAAAATATGTTAAAAATGCGTTTAGATTTAAACAAATTACATCATTATAATCGTATCGCCGATACCTTCGAAATAATCCTAATATTGAATATTTTTTGATCTAACTATCTTATTGTATACCATATATATTACGGTTATATATTTACTCAATAATAGTAAAAGGGCTAAAAACGTCATTTAATCAATACTCATTAATCAAAATTTTATTATAATAATAAATAAAAAATACGATTCTATTATTCAATTATAAAAGTTATGGTTTACCCCCTTTGGTCAATGACATCCATTAATAATCATCTCAATAACTTTAAATCATCTACACCTTCAAAATTTAATTATAAAAAACGTTATATACATAATGACCCGCGGCGAAGCGCGGGTATCAAAACCTTGTTACGTAGACAAAAGCTATAACTTTTAGACAAATAGACAATAGGATTGAAATAACAATTTCTAAAAAGACCATAAGGACAAAAATTGTAATTTACTTTTATTTAAAACCTTCAAAATTTATGGAGTTTTTTTCCTGTAGCAAAATTCAAATTTTATGGTACACTTTACTATATCAGAAAAAGCATGTTTGTTCCATTTATAAAAAAAATTATCCCTGCAAAAATCTTTTAGGTTTACACAAACAAGTTAATGCACACAGACAAATTTATCTATACCGGAAAACCAATCAAATAGTCTTTTAGTTGCATATAGATAAGTTTTTTCATAAACGAAAAGAGCAAGTTTTCAACTTGGAGGAGAGGGGCAGTCTCGTTAAGCTGCCAACAAACAAGCATGTAATATGTTTTCCGAACCCAACAATTACGTGTCGAAATCAAGCCAGTTTTACCGTCAGACACATCCAAGACTTCAGGCAATTCCTATATCAGTCGTAGACAGGAGAGATGTTGGGTTCATAAGTAAATCTTGATCTTACTAAACACAACGCATTTGGAGCCACAAGCATGGTAGGTTCTTGGAACTCCGCACGTTAAACGTGCTTAGGTGGGAGCAGGAGCGTAGCTAGAAATTTAAGTTAGAGGGGGTTTGATCGCCTAAAGTCCTACTTTGTTGTAAACTAACGACGATTAATATATTCAAACAACTTAATTAAGTCTTATAATTTGGAAGAGGAGTGAACAAGAAACTTTTAAATAAATTAAAGAATCTTACATCTAACAAATAAGCTTTTCGAAAATCAGTTATCAAAATCAATGATAATTTAGGGATTGGTAACTAAACGCTTACTGGGTAAACGTTAATTAGTATCATTTACCTTATTGATTGAGCATAGAAAGGACTGAGAAACTTACCCAATAAGAGACTAGATAATGACCAAGAGTCTTACCCGGTAAGTGTGGGAACCGACTCTAACCTAGTAAGTGCTTATTAGTTTTAAGATGCTCATCAACAATTCATTTTCATGACTAATAAGGTTACACAATAATGTAAATAAAGGTAAGTTTTTTGTCATTAAGCGTTTACGAGTAAAAATTGGACAAACAACATCTTATCTGTTTGACACAATTTAAAAACTATATATCGAAGTCCCCAAAAATACTATTTGTCAACTATTTTTGTTATATAATAAAAGTTAACTTTGTCATCAATTCACTTGAAATTAGTTAACGAACATATATACTTAATTTACTTATAAAATTCCAAGGATCCAACTAATCGGTGCCAAATGAAAAAAGTGGGGGATTAAGTGTGTAAAATATAAGAACTAAATAAAATAGGACATGTTCTGTATAGTTTGAAAACCTAGGAATCGAAGGGTTCCACTTAGGTGCTTAATGAAAATGATTTTTCCAGGAAATTGGTTTACATGCAGTTGGGGGTGGCTGGGCACCGGCCTGCCCCCCTACTGCCTCCGCCATTGGGTGGAGTAGTACAAGGATGGATAGATCACCCCTTGGGAAGTTCTCGCTAGGTCGCCAGAAACAAAGTCGTGAGACAGTGGAACAAAACGGACAATATTGTGTCGTGGTAAGCGAGGTGTTGCACAGGGAAACTCTCGACAAAAAAGCAATGCAGTAGATTACATGCCAACCAAAATGAGCATGGAACGAATCTTTTTAATTTTATATAGCAACGTCTTTCGACAAGTATCGACTCCTATTACCTAAACAACCAACCGATCGAAGAATTAACAACACTCGTGATTAATTATACAAAAATAACGAAACAAAAAAATAAATAAACCCCGATATCGTTACAAGTATCGTTCTATATCCAGTGGGACGATTTCTCGATTTTCCTTATTGAATCCAATATTTACTCGATTTTCCCGTATTCTTTAGTTCTTTTTCGCACCAACTTTCGGGAGCGAAAGAAAGCCCGTTTTGTCAATTCACTTGCTCGCCAATCAAATCGAGCCCGACCGCCAAAAACGACAACCCTTGAAACAATAAGAAATAGAAATGTATCCCATGGGCCGATAAAAGACTTCTCGTGGCAGCCGTCAGCAATAGCAAAGCGAGCGCGAGTTCTTTCCGATAAATCCGGTTTTTTTCTTCTTCTCGATTTCCACAACCGGGGACTCGGTTTCCTTCAATTTCCCGAGCATCTCGAGCCCGGATTCTGAAAGCCTTCGTTGGATTTTATCCTCGTTGAAGCTCTTGGATTCCCGCTCGGCAAACGCCAAGAGGTCGGATTCCGACGACCGGCCCGTTTTCTTCGTGACGACCCACTCGTAGGCGCTTCCGAGCTGGAAGAGTCCAGAGACCATCGCATTGAATTTGGTGACGGACATCGTGTTTTCAAAGAGCAAGTACGGCATCAGGAAGGGGAATGATTTCGGTGACGGAAGGATGTTTAGGATCGACATGGTAACGGGTACGTAACAGATGACCCAGATCGGGAGATTGGCTTCTGGGATGAACATCGTTAACGGGAGGATTACGCAAAATAAGGTGAACGAGTAAAAGGGTAGGATGAGTTTTCGTAAAAGGAAGAAGAGAAAGATCAAGTTCGCTTTTTTCCACTTCGATATCTGCCAAAAAAAAAACCGCAAGTAGATAGGCATTAGTTGTTGGCTGATAAGCTAATTGTTAGCCGATAAGTTGGATAAGTTGGATAAGTTGGTTGATAAACAAGGACATGTTGAAAAATATTTAAAAAAATATATAATTGGAAAAATGTAAACAAACAAAGACTCGAATCTTATTGAAAGGATACTTGAAATAACTTTCCAAAACTTGAATCTTATTGAAACGCTACTTGAAATGACTTTTCAAAAAGCCGACTTATGGCTAAGCAAAAGGTTTTTCCTTTCAATAAGTTCAAATAATAAGCTGGCTTCTAGGTGAAAATTAGCAAATGAACTAGTTATGTTCAATAGTACTAACTAATAAGTTGGATGACATTGTAAAATCACTTAAAAGGACATGTTGAAAAATTAATTGAAAAAAAACAAGAGGGAAATTAGAAAGGGTGGAAAAAGAAGCCTATGGAGTTTACTGAAACGCTAGTTGAAGTAACTTTTCAAAAAGCCGGCTAATGGCCAACCAAACGGGAATTTTCAATAGGTTCAAATAATAAGCTAGCTTCTAGGGGGAAAATAGCCGACATAAAACTAACTAATAAGTTTGATGATAACATAAATGACTTAAAAGAACAAGTTGAAAAAATAATTGAAAGAGATACAAGTCGGAAATTAGAAAAGAAATGGACATTATTGAAACGCGGCTTCAAGTAACTTTTGAAAAAACTTCGCTAATGGCTAACCAAACAGGGCTTTTACAATAAGTCGTTCCATCATATATGATATAACCACTTTAACGGATTTCAAGATTTTCAAAATAATGGGTTGTTAAAATAACGAACCTTGGAAGAAAGGATGGCGGGAAGGCAAAGCCGAAAGAGTTGCATAGGGCCCGAATGCCACCGATGTTGTTGTTTCTTATAAGCCTCATAAGACTCCGGCAATTCGCAAAGAACTTTGACATCGTTAAGGTAAATAAACTTCCACCCGTTCAAATGTGCCCTAACGGCAATATCCATATCTTCGACCGTCGTTCTTTCAAGCCAACCACCGGACTCTTCTAGAGCTTTGATCCTCCAAACGCCCGCCGTGCCATTGAACCCAAAGAAGTTGAGAAAGTGGCCATTCACTTGTTGCTCGACTTCGAAATGGAAGCACAAATTGATGTTTTGAAGCCTCGTGAGTAGGTTTTCGTCTTTATTCACAAACGACCACCTCGCTTGAACAAGACCCACGTCCGGTTTCCCCTGAAACCACCAAAAAATTACAAAATATCATAACCGAAGATCCTTAATTGCCAACAATGGTGGGATGAAAAAACCCTCCCGTGCAATATAAATATATATAGGGTCAGGTTCAAATGTAAACTCAATTTTGGTTGTAAGCGTGAAGACGAATCTCAGCCACACATCTTCTTCGGTTACGGTGGACGCGATCACGGAGGATTGACGTGATTCATGGGAGGGTGGAGATTATTAAAGTAGGGGACCAGTTAAAGCCGCCTTTATTGACCGGATGAGTGGCTGAGATTCGTCCTCATGTTCACAACCAAAATTGAGTTCACATTTGAACTTTCCCCTCTCTCTCTCTCTCTCTATATATATATATATATATATATATATATATATAGGGGAAAGTTCAAATGTGAACCACTTTTTGGTTGTGAACGTGAGGACAACCGAGAGCGCGACATGTGGCGGATGACTAGGCGCCACGTCGGCTTTGAGTGTGGTCCCCCCCTTTTAATTCAATGCCCTCCCATGAATCGCGCCTAGTCATCCGACGTGGACCTTACGTGGCGCCTAGTCATCCGCCACGTGTCGCGCTCTCGGTTGTCCTCACGTTCACAACCAAAAAGTGGTTCACATTTGAACCCACCCCTATATATATATATATATATATATATATATAGAGGAAAGTTCAAATGTGAACCACTTTTTGGTTGTGAACGTGAGGACAACCGAGAGCGCGACACGTGGCGGCTTTGAGTGTGGTCCCCTCCTTTAATTCAATGCCCTCCCATGAATCGCGCCTAGTCACCCGCCGTAGATCTGACGTGGCGCCTAGTCATCCGCCACGTGTCGTGCTCTCGGTTGTCCTCACGTTCACAACCAAAAAGTGGTTCACATTTGAACCCACCCCTATATATATATATATACAGAGAGAAAGAGATGAAAGTTCAAATGAAAACTTAAATTTGATTGCGAACGTGAGGGCAGCCAAGAGCACGCCACGTGGCATATTTAGTCTAAATAATACAAGATTATCCAGAATGAATATTATGCATAATTCAAGATGATTAATACATAATTTAGATTGAATAATACTCAATGTTGTATTATTCGCTCTAAATAAATATTGTGTAATTTAAACTGAATATTATGCAATGTCGAATCCCTAGACTGATAGATCACATCATATGTCCAATATTGTGTAATTTACACTGAATATTATGCAGTGTCGAATCCCTAGACTGATGGATCACATCATATGTCCATTATGTCTCCCCATTCTTGTTAGCAAAAAAACAAAAAAAAAGTTTAAAAAACAATTTCTAAATATAGAAAGTGTCCAATCCCCATACACCCATGATGAATTATTGATGAAAACAATGTTTGCTTGGTTGTTTGTTACCTTGAAGTGAGGAACTGTCTGAATAAGGAAATCAGGATTAGGCTGAAAGTCTGCATCCAAGATGGCAACAAATTCATAGTCATTCACATAATCACAACACATGGCTGAATGGAGATTTCCAGCTTTATATCCTGTTCTAACAAATCTGTGCCTGTAGATTATATTCACCCCTTTCTCTTTCCATATATTCACTTCATTTCTTATCAATATCTGAAGTAATTCATCACTTGAATCATCCAAAACTTGGATCAAAATCCTATCTTTTGGCCAATCCAATTGGCAAGCAGCTGCAATTGATTGTTGATACACCTTCATTACACAAAAAAAGAAAACATAAAAATCCAGTAACAGCTATGCTACAATATAAATTTTAGAAAATTTTGGTCAGCAAAAGTCGATTTGTGCTCGGAAAGCTACGCTATATGGTATTGTAAAATAGGAAAAAATAGATAGAGAGCGTAAGAACATCTCCAACGGTTATGTTTTAATTTCTTTTAAAATGAAGTATCAAAAGTTAAAATTTTGAAAAAATAAAGTTTCACTTGTTTTAGGAATTTTATCATCAACCATGTTATTAAAAAATCAATATGTTTAAGAAAATGTCATTTCTATCTTAGAGACTTAATTTCAATATCTCCTGTTTTGTGTAAAATAACTTAATATGGGATCTGAGATATATCTCCAAATTTGGAGAGTTTACTTCTAGCTGTTATTTTCTCTATTTTAGCATATGGTATATCATAGCTATTGGAGCAAAATGTACCCTAAAATTCTAAAATCTATATTCTATACACTTCAAATAGGGGTCTTGGAGCAAAAATATACTCACAAGTCACAATCTCTAAAATCTTTACTTTAAGTACCTATTATTCAGCATAAATTTCAAAATACTTGTGTTTTATTTCTTTTCCTCCAATAAACTGTATTGAAAAATAATGTTTAACATAGAAAAACATTATTTTATTAAATATAATTACCGTAAGAATTACTAATTTTCTTAGCCATTTAAAAATATCTTATAACACGTCCTAACCTTTTTTCCCCCAAAACCTTCAAAATAACCAACTTCTCGGCTAAATAGCGAACTCCGCCATTGACGGAGAAGGGTTGAAATGTAAATATTGGTTCTCCAAGGGCCAAAGGTGCATCTCTGTCATTAGCGGAGGTGGTTTTTGGCGGAGTTGGCTATTCAAAATGGTTAGCCGGTGTTAAAAGTACTTTTAAATTGCTAAGAAAATTAATTTATGTTGTATCTTTGGAAATTATCTAAAAGTACAAATAGATAAAGAAAGATTCCATTTTTATTACAATTCGACTGAAAACTTTTTGGAAAAAAAATCCCAAATTGAGTATAGTTGAAAATCCAATAAGGTTATGTTTGGCAAACATATGCTGGCTTATAAGCTAGTACGCATTTGAATGAATAAGCTAGCTCGTTAAAATGCTACTTTGGAGTAGCGAAAATTTTTGTAGTTTTCTTTCAATTATATTCTTATTAATATATGTTATTAAATCATAAAATTAAATCCTACGACACCACTATCATTTTACATACTCATAAAGTTATAGTTTCAGCCGAATATAATTTGTTCATAAGTTAGCTTATGAGCTACCGACTAACTTATAACTTATAAGCCACTTAACAAAACAAGATCTAACAAAAAAGATTCGATTTTTATTAAAATTCCACTAAATTTTTTTAAAAAAGATTCCCAAATTGAGTATCTTACCTCTCTTTCATTGCACATGGGGATCTGAACAAGAACCATTGGAAACGATTCAAGATCTTCAACATCCCAAACTCCATCCTCAATCTCCGGCTTAATCCCCTTCATCTTAATCCACAAACACCCGATTCCGAGCACGAATCGATCCACCGATTGAATCATAAACAACAAGACACAAAACTCCGAAAGTTTCGTAACGAATGGAGCAACATAATCACCTCTAAAAGACACCCAACTCATAAACCCCAATCTCAAAACCCCCATAAACTCATTTGGGATCACATTCAAATCCCAATTATTAAAGTAAACCAATAACTCAACCAATAAGGCAACAATTGAGATGGCAAGAAAGGCTCTTATGAATCTGTAGATGATAAGTTCTTTGTATTTGACTTCGTCTTTTCTTGAATCGGAACGTTCGATCCGTTTCTTGACGGAAAAGAAGGTTCTAGAAGCACCCATTGCCAGCCATGGGAAGAACATGAGGACCCTTTGGGCTTTGAGAAGCATCCGCCATGAAAACTGCTTGGTGCTTGATGTCTTATGCTTTTCAAGAAAGACGGGTGTTTGTGGATCGTTGACTTCCATTAAAGAGATGTTGGTTGATTTGTCGATTGTGACCACCACTGAGTTTGGTGCCATTTTGAGGTTTATTTTGAAGAAATGGGTAAAACCCAGATGGGGATTTGAAGAATTTGAGGAAATGAACAAAACCCAGATGGGAATTTGAAGAAACCCCAGATGGGAGTTTGAAGAAATGAGCAAAACCCAGATGGGATTTGAAGAAATGAGCAAAGCCCAGATGGGAGTTTGATGAAATGAGCAAAGCCCAGATGGGAGTTTGATGAAATGAGCAAAACCCAGATGGGATTTGAAGAAATAGGCAAAACCCAGATGGGGAGTTTGAAGAAATGAGCACAACCCAGATGGGAATTTGGATAAATGAAGAAAACCCAGATGGGGATTTGACTAAAAGAGCAAAACCCAGATGAGAGATTGAAGGAATGAGCAAAACCCAGGTGGGAATTTGCAGAAAGAAGGGATCAAGATTGAGATCAAGATGGAGGTGGAGATGAAAAAGGTGGGTTTTTTGGGTAAAGATTGAAGAGACCCATGAAGAGAAATGAAGTAGTGAATGGTTCTTTTAAGAGAAATCTGGATCTTGTGAGATGTTAAAAAAGGAAAGTAGAAAAGTATAGAAGGTGGGAAGAAATGAAGAATGGAGGAGTTGACTAGTCAAAGTTGTGTGGTTTTGTAAAAGAGAGAAAGAAAAACATTTTTGTAGTGTGGATGAGTGTAGAAAAGCGTGGTTTTGAGGGTTGGGATTTGATGGTTGCAAAGTTTTATATAAATGTGAAAGGTTTAGAGGAATGGCAATTTTGGTCCATTTGCTTGTTGTTTTATTGGTTTTGGTCTTTACAAAAAAAAATTATAAGAAAACTTGTTTGCTTTTGAAACTTCCCACTATCGAATGTTAAGTTCTACCTATTAGGACTTTCATGTGCCTTATACACGAAAGTAAAAATATTCATTTTATCTTTGAAATATGGAATAAGTTGAGAAAACTGTCGTTGTCGTATCATACTCCATAGATAAGTATCCTTTAGAGACAAAGACCAAAGCAAAACAATTTTTGTATACCGTTGATGTTTTCTTGCAATAAAATTTTATAAGTATCAAAACCAAGAAAAACAACATCCCATATAGACCAAAATTGCAATTTACTCAAAAGTTTATTAGCTTGTGAGTAAATTTCGTTTTTCATTTATGTGGTTTGTTAAATTGTGGAATTCCTTCATGTGGTTTTGAAGTCACGGTTTTCATTTATATTATTTGTGATTCTTTCTTATTTCTGTGCATGAGCCTAATTATTACCATTAAGTACAAAGGACTAAAATAAAAACGAACTATAAGCTACAAGGACGAAGAAAATCAATCAACTTTACAACATAAGATCAAAAACAATAATAAAGTATAAACAATAGGAATGAAAATGTAATTTTAAAATTTTATAAATAAAAATAGAAACTTTCAACAAACTATAAGGACTAAAAATGTAATTTACTCTTAGTTTAAGGAAGTGAAAGAAGACGTCATAAAGTTTATACGGGGGTCTCAATCATGAGCTGGGTACATATGATTAACGCGGGTTGTTAGCTGGTTTTGTTGGTTTACATGGTTATTATGTTCAATTAAAATCGTTTTATTTCATCAAAATCATCAATATTTTATATTAAATAACTTTATTTAATGTGTTAGAGATTTTATCGCAATACATGCTCTAGTTATTACTAAGGTGGCACTTTTCAACACGAAAATAAGTGGGTTTGTGTTTAAATTTTCTGATTCGCAGTTTGTTGTGTAAGTCGTGTTCGGGTTGATATAGGGTTTGCAAGTTGACCTGCTGTCCGCCCTTGTATCCTTTTTTAAAAATATTTCTTAAAACAAAAAAATAAGTTTGAAATTCATTTTCACTTTCAGTGTCTAAAACAACTAAACCTAAAACCAAAATCTGGAAATCTCAAATTGTTTTGAGTCAAAATCGACGCCGCCACCAACGTATTTATGACCCCGCTAACCCATGTGGTTAAATGGGTTACGTGGGTCGCATACTGGTTAACCTTACGAGTTAGAGGTTGTTTCTTTACCTCTTAACAGTTCCAATTAAAGCCAACCTCTGAATCATTAAGAGGTAAGTCTTGTTTGGCAAAAAGAAGATTTGTCTCTTAATTGTTTATAAAACCCACTAAATGATTTTGTATCTTAGACCTCCTTTAACCATTCAGAGTCTTCATTTCATTCTCATCAATTACTAAAATAACCACTTCCATTTTGCATTATATCATACAAGACTCTTAATTATGTAATACTAAATTCAACAACTTACTAAACAGCCATCTAGGATTGATCAATACGATACAATTAGGGGCCGTTTACTTGAACACTTACCCGGTAAGTGCTTATCGGTAAAATTGAACACTATCAACTACCATATGGTACAACATTTTAGTCTCTTAAAACGGTATCGCATGCAACAATTTACCCGGTAAGCTCTTACCGGGTAAGAGTTGTGGATCTCACTTACCCGGATAAGACTTTCGGTCCATGCTATCGCTCTTACCGGGTAAGATTGTAGTCATGTTCATGTTCTTCCCATAAGGTAAATTGACCCGGTAAGTACTTACCGGGTAAGTTCAAGTAAACGGCCCCTTAGTGTCTAAATCGAACTTCTCTATCTATCAACCTAAATACAACACGATTCTCGACCATGTTTATTACTATTTTTTCCACTTAATGGTTTTGTTTCTTTAATGATAATCTTGAAAGCTAGTTGTTTGGTCAAAGAAAGTACAATTTAATTAAACTATCAAAACTTTTATATTATAAATATCCAAATCACCGGCATTAACTTTTAAAGCTCGCCTTTAGTGTCTGACGAGCCGCCCAAAGCAAGCCGAGCTGGTTCAAAGCCAAGCCAAGCCAAGCCGCGCAAGCTAATGCACCCAACGCGCAAACCGCATAATTATTTCCTAACTTTCCAAATTTAGAAGCCTAATGATCTTTTAATTTAATTTTTAGTTTATTTTTTCATTAAAATATTACAATATTATAGTAAAATTTAAGAAAAAAAATAGGGAAGAACGTCAGGTAGCATAATATATTATTTAAAAAATAATTACAAAAATTAAATCAGCATAACTAAAAATATGTCTTTTCTAAATTGAAATAGTATGCTTGTTGAGAAATAGACAATAACATTAATATATAGGTAATATATATATAGAAAGAGGTTCAAATGAGAATGACATCTTTTTAAGAGAATACGAGAAGCAATCTCAGCCATTCAATTCGAGTTTTGATGAAAAAAAGTGACACACGCGACCTCTGGTCGCGGGGCAAGTCGTGCACGTTGTTAATCACATGTGATTTTCTATATGATTTACTATATGAATCATATATGATTTTGTACATACCTGAACTTTTCCTTTGTTAATCATATATGATTTTGTACAAAAAAAAGACACGCGCGACCTCTGGTCGCGGGGTAAGTCGCGCAAGTCGCGCACGTTGTTAATCACATGTGATTTTCTATATGATTTACTATATGAATCATATATGATTTTGTACATGTTTTTTGTACCTGAACTTTTCATTTGTTAATCATATATGATTTTGTACACAAAAGTCATTATCATATATGATTGGGCTGAGATGATCGGTTGAGATTCATTCTCGTATTCTTTTAAATTGATGTCATTCTCGTTTGAATCTTCCTCTCTCTCTCTCTCTCTCTCTCTATATATATATATATATATATATATATATATATGCAGGGAAGAAAATCATTTGTAAACTTGTTTATTAGTATACATTTCTGATTTTCTTCTAATTTTTCATTTAAGGGGTAACTAGTTATCAAGCGTTTTCGGGCTTCGCATCGATTTATAAACTGTAATAGATTTTATTATTAGTAGTAACATGAATTTATACGAAACATAAAGCTTATACATATGTTGTCAAACGAAAGGTTAATATGACGGACTTTATGCATTGTGTTGGTATTTAACTATATGCTTACAATAAAAAAAAGAGTTATCCATTGCAACTGATGTCTATTTTACGTGGTTGTTAGCATGTAGATAACGTGTGTGTGTGTGGGGGGGGGGGGGGGGAAAAACCGTTATAAATATCAAACCACATAGACGAAAGTCGTACTTTCTTCTTATACTTTACTAATCATCTTCGTGTCAATACATATTTAATCGTAGTATATATGGTATATAATAAAATAATTACATTAAAAAATATTCAATATTAGGCTCGTTTCGAACGTATCGACGATACGATTATAATGATGTAATTTGTTAAAATTAAAACATATTTTTTAACATATTTCAGTCAATACTACTCGATATATGACTAAAACGTAAAATAAAATTTTAAAAAACTAACAGATATAAAGTGAATAAATAATATAAGCTTAGGGGCTAAAATGAAAATATTGCAAATCACTGGTAAATGTTAGTATTTATAATTTATCATTTCCACATTTATTTGATAAATATAGTAACTAATCAATCTCTAATATTTTGAGATTTACATAACTATCTCAATTATAATAAATGAACCTTTATCATTTTCATAAATATCTCAATTTGGATTGTACTGTATATATGAAGTAGAAGGTTCGTAGATGATTGAGGACACTCACATGTGGTCTCTCCCTCTCTCAAACCGTTTTTGGTTGTGAGTTGGGACAAAGGATAGTGTGATGCGTATCTTTTGTGTCCATGTTCAGTATGAATAATGAAAGTTGAAATTCATCAACTACTAATGATGAATGATATAGCATTTGTGATGAATAATACACGGTCATGAACTATGTTAAATTGATTCGTTGTTCATGATGAATGACACGTCATTCACGATGAATAATACACAATTATCGTGAATGGTACGCTCTTCATGTTGAATAACCCATGAAAGTGCCAAACATGTGTCAGATGAATAATTTGTCCCTATGTATACGTGTGTATGTGCGTGACATTGTGAGAACGTAAAAGACGTGCCAAAAGATGGTCTTCACTTCAAAAAGGCGATCACTTTTTTCAATTGGAATATAGTTGTGTGGTTTTCAACAAATATATAGAAAGATCTCGATGGACCGCATGCATGAATGCGTTTGGCAATTTGGCCCAATAGTCGGTCAATAAATTCCATCAACTACATTACATGTTATCGTAGATTAAAAAAAGTCAATATCATAAGCGTAATTTTGAATTTTGATAAAACTACCATATTCAATGGCTTTTTGAGTAAATTACTCAGTTATATGGTTTAAAGAACAATCTAATTTTATCTCGAAAACATGTAGTGATTTCATTGTTTTGCTTTTATATGTAGAAGGTCTCAAATACAAACAATGTTATTGTACAAATCAATCAGTTAAGACATTTTATAGAAACAATGAATATTCACTTATTTTGATTTGAATAATTAATGAATATGATTAAAGTTTACTAACTATGATTAACAATTTATGTTTATTTTTATTTTATAGACTGATTTTCACACTAATTAAAAAACGAAATCAAGCACAATCGTTACAAATATCATACTTTTAGAAGAGCTAGTTATGTCATTTATTCATGGAGGTCGTAGTCTCGTAGCATGTCACAACTATTTAAAAACTGAATTATAACTAGTTCTATAGTGACACTGATAAGAACGTTACTCATTTATTGCTCTCTCGACTCCACTAGAAAAAGCCAAGAAAATTTAATGTCAAAATCCACTTTTGCAGTGAATAGGATATAGAAAGTTGCAAATCACCATGTGTCCGCCAACATATTAAAGTATAATGAATATAGCAAAATAATACCCTCAGATGACTTTGTATAAATACAATGTTTTCTGCATATTTAGTAGCATATTATGTAACATCCGTAGTTTTCAAAATTCAACCATTTAGGATAAAAAGTGAGAAATAGAATTTTGGATTAAATCATGAATTTTATGGTCTAGTTGAGTAGAGAATTCAATTACGAGTCCAACGGTTCTTCCGGAATCGAAATCGGAGCTATAACGAAGGAGTTATGACCAGAACAAAATCGCACCCGAAATGCCCAGATGCTAGCGATCGCTAGCTTAACCTAGCGATCGCCAGGTGATGCAAATTGAGGTTCTATCGGCTCTTTTGAAGGCTAGCGATCACTAGGGCTTCCATCTAGCGATCGCTAGGCGTCTGTCAGCCCCGAAAACGCGTTAAATAGCCTTTCTTCTTCATTTGGTCATATCTCTCTCTTTTCAACTCCGTTTCTCTCGATTCTTTTTGCTATCTTCTCGATTTTTCGAGCTCTTCAAGACTACATCAATGGATTTCAAGTATTTGGCGGTTCAAAAACGTTGGTGTAAGTATTCTCTTCATCTCTTTCGAGTTTAAGCTTCGATTCGAGTGGTTTTTCATCTCCAAACCTTTTCTTCCATACTTGGCTTAGATCTAGTATTGTTTTAGGTGGAATTCATGTTTTGAGAAGTGTTGGAGGCTAGATCTACTAGTTTGGAGGGTGGAGACTTTCATGGCTTCATCTTCTCCACCTCTCACAACCTCAAATCCTTGTTGCTGTTAGTAATTATGTGCAGAAGTTGACAAACCAGTGATCTCACATCCAATGTTATAAGACACTTGAGGATCACACCTATGAGGATCTGTAAATCAAACAAGATAAATCCCAGTTTGGAGAGATTAGGTTTATAATAGTTAATTATAAACCAGTTGGGTATTTAATGTAAGAAAACCCAAAGTTAGAGGATTGAAATGGTACATATATATATTTAAATAAATATAGATTTATTAATTAATAGATTATGTATTTAAAAGAATAAATGCATAATAGATAATTAATTAGTAAAGGATAATTATCTGGTAAATGGAAATTGTCTTTCTTGGGAAGAAAGAAAAGGATAATTGCCATAGATAATTATCAATAAT
Organism: Centaurea solstitialis; assembly: GCA_030169165.1. NCBI lineage: Eukaryota > Viridiplantae > Streptophyta > Magnoliopsida > Asterales > Asteraceae > Centaurea > Centaurea solstitialis. Next base: position 78,409,008 of record CM058041.1, read on the forward strand.
ATATGGTAACCAGGAAACCTTAGCTATATATAAAGGGTTGAGGGTTATCAGTTTAGATGGATCTCATTCAATCATTCAAAGCCTCAAGAAAATCTCTCTCTCTCTCTCTCCTCTCTCTCTCTAAAAACCGGCGCATAACCCAAGGAACACGGATTTTCGGTTTTTCGACTGCTATCTCACAAAACAACTAGTTTTGTGACCGCGGGATTTCGCCAGCTAGAGGGTGGTTTGTCTGATCGTTTATAGGTGGATTATTACTCAAGCATCCAGGTAAACACTCATTATCAAACTGTTAATTGATTGAAACGGAAAGATCGTGGTTTAAGGGTTTTATCCACAATCGCTTCCGCATATTTAGTTTAGTGTTCACCGGATCAGTTTGGTTCGGAGATCACAGAAAAACCCAACAGTGGTATCAGAGCCACAGTTTTTTCCGTTTCGATCTCAGTTTTGCATTAGATCCGTTGAAGTTTCATAAAAATTCAATTTTTTGTTTTTGTTATCGTTTTTCGCTTTCGTTATCGTATGAACCCATCACTGCCGTGGAACAACCGGGCCGCACCACAGTTGGTGGTAGCGGCGCCGGCCGTTGTCCGTAAAACCACCAGACCACCGCAGCCACCCAGTTGGTGGTGGTCGCGGCATTCACGCGCCCACAACCGCAACCACCAGTACGGTGGTGGCGGGTTGCTTTGCTTTCGAATCGAACAACGGCGGGGGAGTTTTGGCCCATCGTCATCGATTTAAGGGCGGTGGTGGTGGCCGCACACATTCGTCGCCGAGAGAGACACCACCGCGATCGCACCACCAGATTGGTGGTGGCCGCGGCATTCGAACAACAATAAACCGCAACCACCAGATTGGTGGCAGTCTGCGGCGACTGTTGGTGGTTGTATTGGTCGTAATCACCGTCGTCTTTGGGCGACGGTGGCAGCGATTGGTTGATTTGCGACCACCAGCCGCACCACAGCGGTGATTGCGGCGGCGATCGTTTGTGATCGAATCGATAGCGGTGGTGGCCAGTAGCTATCATCGACGATGATGTTTTCGACCGCCGGCCACGGGAGATTGCGGCGTTAAATCGCCGGCCACGGGAGTACGCGGCGACGGCCACACCACCGTTTGTGGTGGTGGCGTCGGTTGTCTATTGTTCGTGGGTTCGCACAACCCCCTGTTCTTTTTTAATTATTTGATTAATTATTTGAGTGAACGAACGAACGGTGTCAAAATCAGGTGTGCAAAAGAAATAAAACAAGTAACCTTCGGTCCAAGTATAAACCTCTGATTACTGTCGTTTTTCCAAAAAACAAGTAATAAAATGGTACAAGTACCAGATATCGATCCCATAGGAAAGCGGTGAAAACAATCTTTCGAGATTTAGTTTTTGTGAAAGTTAATTTCAAATGGGGTTTGGATGAAAAAGTATTTGGTTGGTTGGTTGATTGTGAGCTACGTTAAGAGAACAATTATAAAAAGAGAGCAAGGGGTGTAAAGTCTTTTTGTTGGAATAAAAAATAGATAAAGTGGTTAGTAAGTAGTTTAATAATCTCAATTATGCAGAAATGATATCCAAGTAACTTCTGAAAAGTTATCACATTTTCATATAGCCCAATTATTTATTGATGAGTTTAGATGCAATCTTTAATGAAATGTTAAAATATATTAAAAATCAACACTTACGTAACCTCTGAAAGATTAACACATTTTCTTGCATCTGACTCATCGTTAAATAATTAGTTATAATCTTTAATGGGATACTAGATCTGATACCAACTTCAGGAATAGTGCCAACTGTAGTCCCTTAAGAGACTAACACATTTTCATGTCCTTGGATTATCACTAGTTAATTTTTAGACATACTCTTTAATGAAATGCTAAAGACGTGAGATAATAACAACGAGTGTTGTCACCCACTCATATATCCCCAAAATAACATTTTAGTAACTTCTGAAAAGATACCGCATTTTCGTACATCTGATTAACCGGTAAAAATCCAAGGACAATCTTTAATGAGGCATTTAAACTTGAAGTGGCAAAAACTGAGTTTATATAAAAGACTTCTTTTTCCTCTTTACCATATTAAAAATCCAACTTGAACCTTACACCCCAAGCTATGAAATTAGCCTATCATGCTTGGGTGTGTTTTACGACTATTTTTAAACTAATAATTAATTGGACAAGAGAACGTTAGTACGACAGAAATAACTATAAAATGCAATAATTAAAACAGTTGATAAGGTGCAGTTACTGGAATTGACCAGTGAAAATTAAAACAGTTGATAAAGTGTAGTTACTGGAATCGACCAGTGAAAATTAAAACAGTTGATATAAAGGTATACTGGAAAAGTGACCAGTTAACACTATGAGCGCGTAAGTAAACACATTTATATAAGAGAAAAATGGTTAGTTCACAATAAACTAAAAAACTATATATATATATATGCGTATATATATATATATCACAAGTGTTATACCAAACAAGATAATAACCAAAACTATGGGCAATTGAACAAGAACACAAATTAGTACCAAAAATACATATATAGATTAATTCACCAAATATCGAACCCAAAACAACCGAAAGTGTTTATCAAGTAACGTAATCAAGAGCTAAATTTCGGTTTCTTGAGAGAGAACCAAAGAGTATCTAAGAAACTACTATGAGAACCTTGAAGCAAAGAGATGACAACCAACTAATCAAAGTTGGAAGTCAAGATCGAGAACTTCCCAAGAATGGAATGATGGTGTTGGATGATGATTTCTTCCAAATGATTGGAAGAATGATGGGTGATGATGGATTTCTTCCCAAAGATGGGAAGAATTGTGGTGTGTTTTTCATCCACTAGCTACCTTCATTTATATGCCATTGTTGCTTGGTGACTAAGGTATGTAACCCAAGGATAAATCCATGGGTCTACTAGTTGATCCATGGGTTGCAAGATAATGGAGCTCCAACTTGGTCCATGAATGCTCCATAAAATTGCTCCAAGTCTTCACCAAAAAGGCTTTAAAAATTGGCCCATTAATCTTGTAGAAATTAGCCCAACAAATCTTCCAAATTTGGTCCAAGTTTGCCATCAAAATCGCTTCAAAAAGTCCGAGATCCGGTTCATTAAGTTCGTCTCTATAAATTCGGCATCTCGACGATCTCCTACAATTTATTTATAAAAAGAAACATAAGTAAAACATAATAATAATTGCTATAATTAAGCTAAAAACTAAAGTTTTATTCTAAACTAGACGCAATTATAAAAAGCTTATAATTATATAATTAAAGACGTTAACTAACTAAAAATGGGCTAAATAAGAGAAAAAAAGGATAAAAAGTGTTATAATAAGTGGTAATAAATTAACACTTATCATCTATCACCACCATAAACCAACCACCGCCGGCTGCCTCACGGCCGCGCCTGGCGATGGTGGTTGCGATGTCAAACCAACAGCCACACCACCGTTTGTGGTGGTGGCGATAGTTGTTCGTCGAAACCATGGAACGGCGATGGCGGCTTTTGGCCGTAGTCGTTGGACAGCGGTGGCGGTACTCGATCCGTTGGCAGACCGAAACTACCAGAAGCCACCACGCTGACGGTGGTGAACGGTGTCGACAGATCGGGTAAGACCAACCGCCGCTGGTCGAGCCCAATGGTAGTGATGATCTGACCTAAGTTCCCGCCGCGAAGATAGCAGCTCGCGCCGCGAACGATGACGGTGACGGCATTCATGCTGCTGCTGTTGTCGATGTCCAAAACCTAGTAGTTCGCACCGCGAGCAGTTGGCTCGCGCCGCGAGCAACGATGAGTGATAGTGGTGGTAAGCAATGGTAGTTCGCGCCGCGAACAGTATGTTCGCGCCGCAAGCAGCGACCAACGTAGGTTGTGTTGGGAATCGAGGGATACAAGAACATGCACAGCGGATAACAAAAACCTGATTCCCAATCGAGGATCCAATCCTAAACCATACAGATACAATTGAGGGTGTTTCAGTGGATTACCTTTTGCGAACAATAACTCTGAAAGGCAAGCAGGGGGTACACCGCTACTGGCACCGGTTGAGAGAGTTGCTAGACCACCACCGAGGATTACCCGAAAACAAAACGCAAACCTTCCTCCTACTGGATTCTGGCGCCGGTTTTGGGAGAGGGAGAGAGAGAGATTTTTCTAGGTTTTTGAACTGAATCAATCAATCAACTGATACCCCAAGCCCTTTATTTATATGGACAAAACAAGCAGTATTTGATTCCATATATAATTCTTGGTAATTATCTCTGGAATAATTTCCATAATTATCCAATTAATTAATCTAACTGATTAATTAATTATAAATAATTAAACTAATTATTTATTCCTTTTTCTCTCTAAATAATTAATTAACCAATTAATTAATTCCCATAATCCAAACATTCTCATTTTGGTGTGCAGCGGTGTGACCTACTAGTGTCTTATAACATTGGACACGGTAACCCTGTTACTGTCTCGCACATAATCCTAACAGACTCCCACTTGTGCTAGACACGTAACTGTACTGTCACCATTTGCCTAAGGAGGTCCCAAGCCAGACACTTAGGTTAACCAGGTTATAAGATCTCTTATATTCAGAGATACAATTCACACTTGAATTTGTACACAGGTTCATTCCTTTTGCACACGATATTTCTAAAGTGATTTAAGACATGGAGTGGAGGATTCATTTCTTAAAATCAAGTATTTCTTGACTCTGATTTCGATTGCCTGCAGTAACGGATATTACTAAATAACCCCTGTTATTCTATCCGAGCGTGGCCACGCGTTTTCTGCCAATCTTAATCGTCAAGGGGCCCGGAAATATCTCTCTTTTGAAAGAGGTGCAAATCCCTTCTTGACTACTTGCATTTGGATCCACGGCTTCCGCTGCATCTAGTCACGTCCCGTATAGCCACCCAGTTACGGTGCAGCGTTAGTACGTGCTAAGAGTACAGTGGTCCTCGTGTTCCCAAACCAAGTATCTCAGGTCTAAGGACAACCTATCAAGTCAGTGCCTATGACTGAGGCTCCATGAAGCAGACTTGATTACTGGTCACTTCCAATACTCAAACACTCTGATGAGTATCTATAAATACTTGGTCACATCACTTGTGCTTTTACTCTCTACTTTGAATAAATCATCAAGTATTCATAATAGCGTTAAACTCCCTATTGAAATTCCCATTTCAATAAGTGGCTACGGAAATTTAGATTTCATACAAGACTTTGTAGAATCAAGGATACGTTAAATATGCGAAAAATAGTTAATTTAGAACAATCATGAAATTAAAACCTCCATTTATTTCCAACACACTGTGAAATAAAAACTTTACATGATTACATTGTTTCTAAATTAGACTATAGTAATAATTAATAAACTAAGTACTAGCTACTGGCTTCCAGGTACTGCATCCCAATGGAATTCGCATGTGCCTCATGCTTTGCCCTTGCTAGTGGCTTTGTCAGCGGATCTGCGACATTGTCTTCTGTTGGAATCTTGCATATTCTTACATCTCCTCTTCCAATGATCTCTCGGATGAGGTGATACTTTCTGAGCACGTGTCTCGACTTGTGATGCTCTCTAGGTTCCTTTGCTTGCGCCACGGCTCCTGAGTTATCACAGAATATATCTATCGGTCTCGAGATACTGGCTACCACTCTGAGATCCGATAGAAAATTCCTCAGCCAGACAGCTTCCTTTGCCGCATCACATGCTGCAATGTACTCTGCCTCTGTAGTTGAGTCTGCAATCGTGTCCTGCTTCGAGCTCTTCCACGAGATCGCACCTCCGTTTAGGGTAAAGACGTACCCTGACTGTGACCTGAAGTCATCTCTGTCGGTCTGGAAACTAGCGTCAGAGTATCCTGTGACACTAATTTCATCCTCAGAACCTCCAAAGACCAAGAACATTTCTTTCGTTCTTCTCAGATATTTGAGAATGTTCTTGACAGCCACCCAATGGGGCTCACCTGGATTCTGTTGGTATCTGCTCGTAACACTTACTGAGTAAGCAACATCGGGCCTAGTACATAGCATGGCATACATAATTGATCCAATTGCAGAAGCATATGGGACCGATTTCATCCTGTCCTGATCTTCACTAGAAACAGGACACTGTGTTTTGCTTAACACTATGCCATGTTGCATTGGAATGAATCCTTTCTTGGATTCATCCATCCTGAATCTCTTCAGTACTTTGTCAATGTATGTACTCTGACTAAGTCCGATAAGCCGCTTAGATCTGTTTCTGTAGATCTTTATACCTAGTATATAAGCGGCTTCTCCAAGGTCTTTCATCTGGAAACATTTACTTAACCATTCTTTAACACTCTGTAAAGTTGGTACATTGTTTCCTATGAGTAGTATGTCATCTACATACAAGACCAGGAAGGTTACTATGCTCCCACTGAACTTAGTGTAAACACATGGCTCGAACTCACTTTTAGCGAAGCCAAACTCTTTGATTCGCTCATCAAAGTGTAAGTTCCAGCTTCGAGATGCTTGCTTTAATCCATAAATAGATTTTAGCAGTTTACACACCTTATTAGGATTCTTAGGATCTTCAAACCCCTCTGGTTGTTCCATATAGACGTCTTCTGTTAACTTTCCATTCAGAAAGGCTGTCTTGACGTCCATTTGCCAAATCTCGTAGTTAAAGTACGCTGAGATGGCCATTAGAATCCTAATTGACTTTAACATGGCCACTGGTGAAAAGGTTTCATCATAGTCGATACCATGAGTTTGTGTGAATCCTTTTGCGACCAGTCTGGCCTTGAAGGTGTGTACATTTCCATCCATGTCGGTTTTCTTCTTGAAAACCCATTTGCGTCCAACAGCCTTACAGTGTTGTGGCAAATCAGTCAACTCCCAGACCTGGTTGTCATACATGGATTGCATCTCGGCCTTCATGGCTTCCTGCCATTGTTCAGACTCACTGCCTGACACAGCTTCTCCATAGGATGTTGGTTCATTTAAGTCTCCACTGTCTTGAGAGACTAGGAACCCAAGATACCTATCTGGTTCTTGTCTTACCCTACTGGATCTGCGAAGGTCTTGTGTTCGCACTTCCTCAATCGGCTCTGATTGAGGTTCAACATTGTCATGTTGAATTTCTGGCTCAACAACTGGTGTAGTGTTTTCTTCGTCTACTATCTGTAGATCTACATCCTTTCTGGTGTTCTCTAAACTGAGAAACTTTTCTTCCAGAAATTTTCCATTTCGAGCAACAAACACTTTGTTCTCTTCAGGGTTGTAGAAATAATATCCCACGGTGGTCTTGGGATATCCAACGAAGAAACACTTGTCGGATTTGGGTTTGAGTTTTTCTGAGGTAGGTCGTTTGACGTAAACCTCACAACCCCAAATTTTCAGAAAAGATATGTTGGGTTTCTTACCCTTCCATAACTCGTATGGAGTCTTTTCTACCGACTTTGTTGGCGCTCTGTTCAGTATGTGTGCTGCTGTTTCGAGCGCGTGTCCCCAGAATGATACTGGCAGCGAAGAATGACACATCATCGTTCGTACCATGTCAAGTAAGGTACGATTTCTCCTTTCTGATACACCGTTCATCTGAGGTGTATACGGAGGTGTAAGTTGGGATACAATCCCACACTCCATCAGATGATTGTCAAACTCATCACTGAGATATTCGCCACCACGATCTGACCGTAAGAACTTGATCCTCTTGTCAAGTAGATTCTGTACTTCATTCTGATATTCCTTGAATTTCTCAAAGGTTTCAGATTTATGTCTCATCAAGTAGACATATCCATACCTACTGAAGTCGTCAGTGAAGGTGATGAAGTACCGGTATCCTCCTCTTGCTACATGACTGAAAGGTCCACATACATCTGTGTGGATTATTTCAAGCAAGTCAGTAGCCCTTTCATTCTCACTGTTGAAAGGTTGCTTTGTCATTTTACCAGATAAACAAGATTCGCAATTATCAAAAGGTTTGAAGTCGAAATTGCCTAGAAAACCTCCCTTTAGGAGTAGTTCAACGCGTTTCTTGTTTATATGGCCCAAACGACAATGCCAGAGGTAAGTCTGATCCTCAATATCCTTGGATCGCTTACTTATATGATAGATTTCACTATTGTTGTCTTTAAGATTTACAGTGTATAGACCATCTACAGGTGTAGCTTTAAAATAGAAAATATTATCTTTAAAAACCGAAATCATCTTATAAGAATATTTATAGTAAAAGCCTTGGTCTACCAACAAATCAAAAGACAATACATTCTTAATCATATTTGGAATATAATAACAATTATTCAGTTCCAAAACTAGACCCGAGGGTAAACTAAGACTATAAGATCCCACGGCTTCAGCAATCAACGGAGTGCCTTCGCCCACTCGTAGGTTCGAACGGTCCTTCCTCAGAGTCTTTCTTCTAGTGAATCCCTGTAAATGATTACAAATGTGGTTACCACTGCCTGTATCAATTACCCATGATTCATAAGAAGTGATTAAGCAATCTATCATAAAGATACCTGGAGTATCGGGTAAACCGATATCCATCTGGTCGATGTTCATCGAGTGCTCGCAAATATCCTCGCTGCCGCACTCTGGGCAACTCAGATCTCCCAGCTCATCTATTATGTCAGTGTCCATGAGATTCGCAGGTTCGGGTACTGGCTCTAGACTGGCCAGGATATCTGCATGAACTTTATCCACGTCGCTCTTTGGTTCCTTCATGTAGGCACTAGCTGTGTCCTGAACTTCCTTTGTGAGGGAGAACCACATGAGATACACTAACTCTTCCTGAGTCATCTTGTACCCCAGACGTGATAAACATTTAAAAAGCCTTCTCATATCAACAAGATGGTTTTTAACTGACTGACCCTTCTGTAGCTTCAGGGAGAGAATCTCTTGCATGATCAATAGCTTTCCCGTGTGCTTGTAGAGACCTAGCTGGTTCTCCACATCTCTCACAACCTCGTGACATGATTTAATTCTTAAATCTCCCGTGAACTTGGGTGACATAGAGAAAATCAGAATGGACATTACATCTGATTCATCTGTCAAGTATCTAAAATACTCAGCAAATTCCTCTTCAGGGGCATTGCTTTTAGGTCGTGATACGGGTTTGTTGATCACATAAAGCTTATCCTGGGCACATAAAATGTTCCTCAAGTGTAACTTCCAAACTGGAAAGTTATGGCCCGTAAGCTTCCACTTGCCCGTAATAAGGCGAAGTGACTCTTCAGGTGAATAAAACGGAATACTAATTTGAGACATCTACAGAAGAATATAAAATTCCAGTTTTAGTTTATAATTATATAATTCTAATAAATTATTACCCTTAAAATAAATTTATTAGACTAGAATCCATATTTCACATGTGTCGGGAAGCATGTGATCATGTCATACCGACTCATGCGATCTATGGTAGGTAACACTATACCAATCGTATTCCCATCTGAAAATACGACTTCTAGATCGTCGGGACATCGGATATCAATAATCCGTGCATATTTAGTCCCTCTAGTGCATTTTGGCCTGGTACCACCCAGTGAATAAATAATTACCAAAATAGATTGCACCACCCGGGACCTGGACAAACTCTGGCCGGTACCACCCGGAGATAATTCGCAGAGTTTTATCTCCTTCCAGTTTCGGTTTGAACACGGGCGTTCATAGTGTGTGCACTTACAACGCCCTATGTACCTTACACCGGAAGTGCCCCTAAAGTGGGTTGCACTTACTAATCTATGATTTCTAACAAGGGTTTTAAATTGCCAGTTTCCTTTTTCAAAAACTTTGAAAAACTGGATCCAAATACTAACTGTATTTGTATCCTTTCGATTTTTAAACAATCCGTTCAAAAAGGGCAATTTATATTTAATGACAATTACATAGATTAAACAACCACGCAATTTAAATATAAAAAGCACAGTCATAGCTTAAACCCTTAAACTAATGTTGTTTTGTGAGCCAACACAAAAACAACGGTCTCAATCCCTAAGTGACAAAAGTCTTCAACTTCTGGCACTCCCACTGGCTCCGAGATCCATGGCCGTCGTCTTGTCTCCGTCTCGATGTAATTAAAATTAATTATTACAAATGGGTTTTAAATGGCACGCAGGCCTCCCAACTAGTCTAATAAAACATTAAAATTACAAAGGGGTTGTAAATGGCACGCAGGCCTCCCAACGAATAAAACGGATAAATAAAATAAAACACAACCACGGGTCAAAAGGGTTCAGCTATGACTCAACATAATTAAACAAAATTAAAATACAACTGAATTTTAACCGGATAATTATAAAAACATAAATTAATTTAAAGCAAATAAATTAATTTAATCCTGAATTGTTTTAACCTAATCTGATTAAAACGATTCTTTTCTCGAAGTTTATCTGGAAACAAATCCCAACTGAGATTCGTTAACGATAAACAATCAAAACGATCTACGACCTCGAAATTACCACTGATCCGCCAAGACGTGGTCGATGATCGGGGTTTTCTCAATCGGCGACGACGATGACACGATCGCCACCACCGCCGCCTGTACCACCATTGAACACCGGCGGCAGCAGCAGCTAGAAAGCCACCACCACCGCCGTCCGACGCCCCGATCTACTCCGGCGACAGCAGCGGCTCGTGAGCCACTACCGCCGCCCGTCGGCGTATCAAACAACCATCACCACCGGCGACAGCAATGGAACGTCCCACCACCGCCGCCGTGGTCGCACCATGGTCGAGAACAATAATCAATTACCGCCACCACCGCGACTGGTGGTGCGGCGGATTGAAGATTCGACGGCAGCAGCGGTTACTACCGCCACCACCGCCTGCCTCCTCTCGTTTGATCGCCACCGCTGGACCACCAACGACGGCAGCAGCCTAACGCTACCACCATCGCCGTGATCTCGGAAAACCATCGACGCCACCACTACCACATACGGTGGTGCGGTGGCCGTCCTTCGATCGAACCAACGCCGCCTCTCGACGGCTGTGATTTCCAATCGACACCACCGCCACCACAATCGGTGGTGCGGTGGTGGTTTTTTTTTGTTTCCGATCGATGCTACCACAAACGGTGGTGCGGTGGTGGTTCGTGTTTGCAGCCGACGCCGCCACCACTTACGGTGGTGCGGCTGGTGGTTTGATGCGATAACAGCCGGCGACCACCACAAACTGTGGTGTAGCCGGTTGGTCGTTTGATCCATCGACGATCGGCCTGGAGGTCCGGCCGGCTAACTGCCGCCGTTCCACCGCCGATCGTTGCTCCGTTAGGTTTAAAAATCAGTTTTTTTTTTTTTAAAACGAAAAACAATGATTTTTACAAAACCTAAATAAACAACTTAAACCTGATCTGTTAGGTTTAGGAAGTGGCTCTGATACCACTGTTGGGAATCGAGGGATACAAGAACATGCACAGCGGATAACAAAAACCTGATTCCTAATCAAGGATCCAATCCTAAACCATACAGATACAATTGAGGGTGTTTCAGTGGATTACCTTTTGCGAACAATAACTCTGAAAGGCAAGCAGGGGGTACACCGCTACTGGCACCGGTTGAGAGAGTTGCTAGACCACCACCGAGGATTACCCGAAAACAAAACGCAAACCTTCCTCCTACTGGATTCTGGCGCCGGTTTTGGGAGAGGGAGAGAGAGAGATTTTTCTAGGTTTTTGAACTGAATCAATCAATCAACTGATACCCCAAGCCCTTTATTTATATGGACAAAACAAGCAGTATTTGATTCCATATATAATTCTTGGTAATTATCTCTGGAATAATTTCCATAATTATCCAATTAATTAATCTAACTGATTAATTAATTATAAATAATTAAACTAATTATTTATTCCTTTTTCTCTCTAAATAATTAATTAACCAATTAATTAATTCCCATAATCCAAACATTCTCATTTTGGTGTGCAGCGGTGTGACCTACTAGTGTCTTATAACATTGGACACGGTAACCCTGTTACTGTCTCGCACATAATCCTAACAAACGTGTTGAAGTCACTGGGAGCTACACCTTTTGTTTGATTTTTAGATTTATAGGTCATTATTGGTCCTTAGGAATAAAGGTTGGCAAACCTATAATTAATTATTAACTGCGTGGTTGTTTTTCTCATGATAGTTAATGACTGGTAGTTTATTAAATGAGTTTTAAAATAAGGAGTTTTTAAAACTAGTTTAGATCATGAGAACAAATAGTTTTTAAATCATAGTCACCAGTTTTTCAAACCTTTAAACGGTAGATTTAAAACCTATATAATTGTAAATAGATTGTTTAAAGGCAAGTTAACAGAACAGTTAGTTCTGGTCAACTAGGATGCCATCAAAATAGCTAGTTTGATCGGCAAGGTATGCTTCTAAAACAGTTAGTTTAAATTAGCAAGAGCCTTTTAAAACAGTTAGTTTTAAAACAGTATATGTTTGAAACAGTTAGTTCAAACATCAGTTTTTCTGTTTAAACAATCAGTTTTTGAAAATTACAATTTTTCTAACAAACTGGACATTAAAAGGTTTTCAAAATTAAAACCCCGACAAATCATAGATCAGTAGTGCAACCTACCTAGGGGCACCTCAGGCGTAAGGCACGCGGGTGTTCTAAGAAGAACACACCTTGAGCATCCGCGTTCAAACCCCAAGCTAGAGAGGATGCTACGACTCTGCGAATTATCTCCGTGTTGTATCGGCCAGAGTAAAAGTGTCCAAGTCCAAGGGTGGTGAGATCTGTTTTGGTTCTCATATGTTTACCGTGTTGTATCGGGCCAAAAAGCACTTAGAGGGATTCAAACATGTACGGGTAATTACCGTTGTCCCGAAAAAAATCTAGGAGTCATGTCAGTTAGATATGATTGGCAAAAGTCCTTGCCTACCGAATTAATACGTGGGCCTGGTCGGGTGAAGAACACACCACCCATCAGGGCGTATGAAACAAGGATCCTAGTCCAATTAATCATTTATGGGTTTATTGATTTTATTGGAAGTTAGTCTATTCACAAGTTGTTAAAACCATTTTCATTTTATGTGTAGATGGCTAACACCGTAACCAACACAAACAACCTGTCACTCCGCTCCATCCTAGAAAAGGATAAACTCACCGGTCCCAATTTCCTAGACTGGGAGCGCAATCTTATGATTGTGCTCAGGCACGAAAGGAAATGGTACGTCTTAGAAGAGCCTTTGCTAGAGGCCCCTCCAGCAAATGCACCGGCTGCTACTAGGAATGCTCACAAGAAGCATTCGGATGATTTGCTGGATGTAGGTTGTCTTATGCTTGCAACCATGAGCTCAGATCTGCAAACAGGGCTCATGAATACTAATGCTTATGACATGATCCGCCAGTTGAGGGACATGTTCCAAACGCAAGCTCGCACAGAGCGTTATGATGCCACAAAGGCATTTAACGAGTGCAAGATGATCAGAGGGACCTCAGTAAGCGACCATGTGATGAAGATGAAACGACACATGGACCACCTGGAAAGGCTAGGGCACCCAGTTCCATTGCAGTTAGCAACGGACACTATACTCAACTCACTGTCAGAAGACTACAAGCCATTTGTGGTCAATTATAACATGAATAACATGGAGAAAACAATAGCTGAATTGCACTCCATGCTTAAGACTGCTGAGTTGAACATGGGAGCCAAAGGCAAGACCAAAGATGTGCTGATGGTGAGGGACGGAGGGGTAAAGAAGAAACATGGGCATGGAGGCACCAGCAAAGGGAAGGGTCCAGTACCGGCCGTCCAGAGTGCACCCAAAGTTCGTGAAAACGTCAAGGGCAAGGGCAAGGGCAAGAAAGTTAAGCCTAACAAAGCGAGAACCGAAAACCGTTGCTTTACATGCAATGAAGTAGGTCATTGGAGGCAGAACTGCCCGAAGCGTCATGAAGCAGGTATGTAAAACCTCAGGTATTTATGATCGCTTTAGTTTATCACTTATACTGATACCTAGTGCAAATGTATATTGCAGGTGATCAAAAGTGAGTGCCCAGGAGTTGCAGAAGGATCAGAAGCTCAAGTCTCGTTAGGATAATTATCAAGACATTCATTTTTAAATTTATTTTATTTAAAACAGTTATGTACCTTTTATGGTTACACTTTATGGTTATTTTTTCATTCTTGGAATACTTTGAATGTTTTAAAGTTTTAAAATTTTAAAATTTATTGTCTTGAAATATCAGTTGAGCTTGTTGTGAATAAAGTCAAGCGTTGAGTTGATTCAAGTTTAGATCCTAGACATTGATGTATGCACTAACAAAGTCTTGTATATGAAAACTGTCAAAAACACACAATATACTAAAAACTCAAGCAATGTGTTTTTATTGTAATGCAAATTATGAGTAGTAGATTACATAAAGTAATTTGTAATCAAAGAATAATTGCTCATGTGTTTTTATAGAATTTAGGATATTATCTCAGTTGTTGTTGATAATATCAGTATTTATGAAACTACAAAAATTCCAAGTTTTGGAATTAGGATTTGAATAAAGTCCAGTTAAGTTTTATAAATAGTGAAATTTTAAAGAATTCATTACTTAAAATAGAATTGACTAAGTTTGACCAAGTCAATAGTAAATTTTTAAGTAATAGTTAGTTTTCATATAGGTTAGTGGGAGCCCAGCTTATTCTCTATCCAGTTTGGGATAAAGAATAGAAAATGTGATTACTGATTTAGTATATCTAGGAATTATAATCTAGATAGGATATAAATTCACAGGATATAAGATCTGTCCTTTTTAGTCTAAAGGATAGATCAGTAGTTTAAAGTTTTAAAAGCCAGAAATAACTTTAAAAGGGAATCAATAATCAAGTGTGTTGGATTAATTTAGTAAAAGGGTATTAAGTTATCTTTTAACTATAAAGTAGTACAAAATGCCAAATTGAATTTCCTGCAATTTGCCAGCTAGGTAAATGGAAATTCTATCTGATTTCAGGTAGAAATCACTCATCTACACAGCAGCCAAGGAAAGCTGCAGTATAGCTTTTACATATTCAGGGTAACTCGGAGTTTGTCCAGATCTCCAAGAACAGGGAATATGGTAAAAGAAGTCTAAATTTTGTTTTATTGTGTTAGTAAAACAAAGTTAGCCGTAACAAGTATGAAATATCAGTAAGGTATTAAACTTGTAACGTTTTTGGTTGTCACTTTGATTAAGACAGTAAACATTAATCAAAGGGTTTAAATTAAAGTTAAGGTGATACTTTATTTAGACTAGTATTTAACAAACGTTGAATAGACGCAGAAAAAGTAATTAAAAGAAATGTCATTAATTTTGTTACAGAGTGTAATGTGGACTATACAAAATTAATTTCTTTATTACCTTTTAGTTTTGCATGTTTCGTCATCCAGGAATAAAACTAGTAAGTTTTTATTCAAAATTGTCCGTGACAACTTATTGTGGTGGGAACCCAATAGGGTATTAAAGTCATTGTGGACTTCTGGGTAGTTATGATCAGCAGTTGAATAACAGCTACAAGTGTTGTAGACCAGAAGTTACACAGATATTTGATAGAGTAGCAAATATCGGACGTGATCCGCGTTTGAGACTACTTCTTGGATTTTGTCATAAGTAGAATCTCACAGTGGTTGTCCCCATTACCTGAGATATCTGGTTTGACATCATGAGGACTACTGGATACTTAGTACGTTTAATCGCTACGCCGTAACAGGGTGGCTATAAAGGGCGTAACTAGATTCAGCGGAAGCCGTGGTGTTAAATGCAGATATGCAAGATGGGATTTGCACCTCTTCTCCGAAGAGAGATATTTCAGGGCCCCTTGACTGACTGAATATACTGATGAAGTGCATGGCCATGCCCAAACGAACTGATTAGTTCTTTGTCGTTTACCTATCAGTAGAGGTCGGATAGTCAAGAAACAGAATCATGAGTATTAAGAGTTGACTTAATCCAGGCTCATACTCATAGATGAAATATCATGTTGCAAAGGGAAAAGCCAAGATATACCCAATTTTATGAACAGTTGTTTCATAAAAGTTATTTCCTTATGGAAAAGTTTAAATCACCTATCTGGGTATAAGAGTTCTTGTAACCTGGTTAGCCTAAGTGCCTGTTTAGGGGCCTCCTTAGGTCCGTGTGATCAAGACAGGTATTGCCAACTTGCACAAGTGGGAGTCTGTTAGTAATTATGTGCAGAAGTTGACAAACCAGTGATCTCACATCCAATGTTATAAGACACTTGAGGGTCACACCTATGAGGATCTGTAAATCAAACAAGATAAATCCCAGTTTGGAGAGATTAGGTTTATAATAGTTAATTATAAACCAGTTGGGTATTTAATGTAAGAAAACCCAAAGTTAGAGGATTGAAATGGTACATATATATTTAAATAAATATAGATTTATTAATTAATAGATTATGTATTTAAAAGAATAAATGCATAATAGATAATTAATTAGTAAAGGATAATTATCTGGTAAATGGAAATTGTCTTTCTTGGGAAGAAAGAAAAGGATAATTGCCATAGCTAATTATCAATAATATATGGTAACCAGGAAACCTTAGCTATATATAAAGGGTTGAGGGTTATCAGTTTAGATGGATCTCATTCAATCATTCAAAGCCTCAAGAAAATCTCTCTCTCTCTCCTATCTCTCTCTAAAAACCGGCGCATAACCCAAGGAACACGGGTTTTCGGTTTTTCGACTGCTATTTCACAAAACAACTAGTTTTGTGACCGCGGGATTTCGCCAGCTAGAGGGTGGTTTGTCTGATCGTTTATAGGTGGATTATTACTCAAGCATCCAGGTAAACACTCATTATCAAACTGTTAATTGATTGAAACGGAAAGATCGTGGTTTAAGGGTTTTATCCACAATCGCTTCCGCATATTTAGTTTAGTGTTCACCGGATCAGTTTGGTTCGGAGATCATAGAAAAACCCAACAGTTGCAAGGTGTTCTTCATCTAGGGTTTGTTCAAGATTTGGCTAGGTAAGCTTTATCTAAACCATTTGAGGTTGGTTAATCTATGTGATAGGAGTTATGAAACTAACCTAAGGTTCGATTTACTTGATTCTAGGTTCGTTCTCGTATTTGACCTAAATCGGAAGATTTGGGGGTTTTGGGTATAAACCCTAAGGTGAGTTACTAAAATCGTTTTGTTAAAATGAGAGCTCATCATCTTGTTTGATTTACATGGTATGCTTAGTTGTTGCAAATGAATGTGAATTGGATGAAATGCCTAAATTGTTAGGTTACGTATTTGCTATGAAAAATATGAGAATGAGTACTTGTACGAATGGTTGATTCAGATTATTGTATACATGAAGTAGATAATCGTATGCTACTAATGTGTGAGTTAAATCCATGTGATTATATGATGAATGTATTTATGAGAAATACGTATTGTTATGTATGCCACGGAATGATGCGAAGGAATTGAATCCCGAGCATGTTGGCTTATATGAAATGAATGAAGGGCTTGACACCCTCGATTGATACCTATGAAAGGTTGAGATGAATGTATGAGTCTTTCTAGACAGTACATATATGCCTCCGAAGGTGTCATGATAGAAATGACATCGAGGTTAATTAAATATAAATAACATGGACGATCCAACGCAATGTGCCCACACCCAACAGTCTTGGGAGGTACTGAAACAGGTACGCACCTATGTCGCCGGCTCTCGGGCCTCTGAAGGTGTCATAGTTGAAATGACATCGAGGTGTTGGGAAGTAGCGAGTGTAGGGGCATTGGTTGGTGGAAATGGGTCGCTCCCATTGTTTCCGAAGATAAATAATAAACCGGTTTAACATGCTACTTTTGTTGTTAGTATGATCTTGTATATCTCACATGTCTTAACATGCTTTTACATGCATAGTATTATTGATACAACTCACTAGGCTCCTTTGGCCTAACACTTGATTGGTGTCGATGTGTCTCTCAGGTACTAGGGACGCCGTCCCCAAGTAGATGCTTGGGTTTAGAGTGAGCTTGGGGGTTGTGTGAAGAGATCGGTTCTTTAGACCGTGCTGATGTTGACAGACTGACAACCCTTTTGTGTAGTCTTTTTCCTAGATAGGAATTAGACTAGATGGTTGTCACATTCTTTAATTAAATTACAGACATTGTAATTATACACTATTATACCCTTGTTTTTGGGAAGAGCTCACGCCTTAGCGTACATTGTATCACCAACTTTTTATTAAATGAAAGTTTTTGTTTACTCCAATTTTTGGGGTGTTACAGATTACGCGATGCAGTGTTTGAAAAGCCCAAAAGCCATTTGCTTTATTAAGAACCGTCAAATATGCTGTTGGGACAAAAATATTCCTCAATTAAAAAAGCTTGTATTGATAATTTAAAATGTGTTTTAGGTTTTAGGGTTGTCTCTAATGTAAGTTGTGTGCTCTAATCATCTTTCAAACTTGGGTGTTAACACAACTTAAGTACATTTTTCATACTGTGTTTTTTGCCATACAATGACCAAATAGGTCAAGTCGAACCACAAAAAATACGGTATGGTCTAACTAATCTACGTATTTTATTAGGAATATTATATATATTTTTTTAGAAGGGTGTCCGGGCCAAAGCCCGACTAATCCCCGGCAATTTTGGAGGCTAAACATGGCCTCACTTAAATGTCGCCAACACTCCTTTCCCGGGGGTTGAACTCGGGTTCATGACTATGCGATGCCCAAGCCTTACCACTAGGCTAGAAGGTTTTTGACAGGAATATTATATATTTTATATCATAACTTAAAGTAATTTGATAGAACTTAACAATAAGTCATTAACAAAGTTAGGTCAATGTAGGTGGTGCAAAAGTCCATGATATTACATAAGCTCAATAATAATGAATGAATTAGAATATAAATGCCAAAACACATTATATTCAAGATAGTAATGTTTCTACCTTTTTTCTTTTTAAATCTTAACAATTTAATAGCTAATTTGAGTTCCATTTTGTAGATCATTAAACTAATATTCTTATGAAATGCAGTTTTGGTCATGTGGTAGTAACGTCAAAAAGATCCGATTCCATCAATCAATTTTCATGGTCCAATCATCTTTGTACACTTCCATTTAAGTGTGTTAATTGATACATGTTGAAAATCAAATAAGAGTCACACAAACATTATAAATGCGTAAGAATTGGTCTCTAAATTCTTTTTTACATGACTTGTTAATCAAATGCTATAATTATAGTATTGTTTCATAAAATCATAATTTTACATGTATTTATTTTACAATGTAAAATATTTTTACATTTATTTTTTGTTTCGGTGTATAACTCAAAAATGGGGTGTGTGTATGTGTGTATATGTATTCAATAAAAATATAGTATGTTTGTGTTAGCAAGACGTAAAATGGTAACCCCAATGGGGCAGCCTACCGGTTAAGGCTTGGTGTTGGGGAAAAACCCACCCAAGTTCGAATCCGGGGGTGAGCAACCAGGGGCCACTGAGTATTAATCCCAGGGGAGCATGCTTTAGCTCTCGGTAAAAATTGCCAAGGATGTAGTCTGGCCAAAGTCTAGGTGAACCTTCTCAAAAAAAAAAAACGTAAAATGGTCTGGTTATGTAACTAGGTTGCAAAGCGAATATATGACTTTAGAAGATGTCATATGAACTCGTAATGAGGTCACAATATAAAGATGTAAGGAAGTTTGAAATTGTTTATAAAATCTTGTGTTGAAAGAGAGAACTAAATCAGGCATTTGAGTGACTTGAGTCACATAGAACTGGTTTTCATGAAGCTAGCCAATTGAGCTGTGTGAATTCACATTCAACATATGTAACATGTAGCAATTCGTGTTCACCTATGGGGATGGCAACATTGACCAAATCAATGTTTTATGTTAGTTAAGGTCTTTTAGTTGTTTATAGTGCATTTAAGTATTGTTTTCATGAGTTAATCATAACTACATAATTAGGTGGATTTTAGACAATTTATATATAGAAATATATTTAGTTCTATTTTACTTGGTTCAAATTAATAAAAGTTCTATAGATGTAAAAAAGAGATATTTAAATGATTATTTGTGATGCAACAAAAAATGTTTTAATGGAGGTTGATAATAACTTAAATAAACATCAATACTCAACTTAAAACGAACGAAAAATAATAAAATTAAAATATTCTTATACCATGGGAGAAAGGAATATGCTTCTGACATGATTTATTATAAATGTTTATTACATAAATATATATGTTGCATGTATATATGTATGTATATGTTGTTCTTTAAAAAAAATAGCTAAATTATATTTTTAAATGGTTTGATTTTTAATGGCGATCCACTTTTTGCGACTTCTCATTCTCTTTAGTCACTTATTAATTATGCTTTTGTTTTGGTAATGTAATATGATATCTAAAGTTCTAAATTAATCTAAAATCATGTTAAGAAACTATCATTATTTTAAAAAATTCTAAATATTTGAGTTAGCTTATGTTTATTGGCTAAGTCCTCAAAGTAACCATAGTAATTAATAAATAGGGTTTATGACTTATAAGGGTAACCAACTATTCCAATTGTACAAATGTTACCATCAAACTATTTTTTGTACTCAATTGACCAATAAACTCTTTTTGACTGTACATATACTACCATTATGACCGGGTATAACCCGTAAACCACCGTAAACAACCGGTAACCACCACCACCAGGTCCACCACCACCAAAGCACCACCACAACCACCACCACCTTCAAACCCACCACCACCAAACCACCACCACAGCCACCACTACCTTCAAACCCACCACCACCACCACCAAAACACCACCACAACCACCACCACCTTCAAACCATCACCACCACACCCACTACCACCACCACCTTCAAACCCACCATCACCACACCCACCATCACCATCACCACCACGAAATCAACACATTCTCAGGTGAAGAAAAAACCCCCAATCTACTAAACCCTAGCTCCGTCGCCGGCTTAGCCGGAGCAATTCCGTCGGAGCTCAAGAAAGAAAAAAACGATGATGCTGACGACACCCCCTTCTTCTTCTTCTTTTTCCGGCGAGATCCCCCTACCAAACACCCACCCCCTTCTTTTCTTCTTCCTTTTTCCGGCTGGGTGACGTTCACCAGAAGCAAACACTTTTCTTCTTCCTTTTTCTCCAGAAGCAAACACTTTTTCGGCTGGGTGACGTTCTCGGCGACGAGATCTGGATCTGAACCAGATTTGGAGGTGGTGGTGGAGATCTCGTCGTCTTCTTCTCCACTCATTCGTCGTCGGCCGCCGCCGGCCGCCGCCGAAGACGACGTCAAGGGCTGATTACGCTCACACTTCGTGACCTAGGGCTCGCCGGAACGATTTCGGCCGACCTGCACCTCTACCGGAGCTTGCCTCTGTGGTGGTAGTGTTTTGGTGGTGATGGTGGGTGTGGTGATGGTGGTGGTGATGGTGGTGGTGGGTTTGAAGGTGGTGGTGGCTGTGGTGGTAGTGTTTTGGTGGTGATGGTGATGGTTTGAAGGTGGTGATGGTTGTGGTGGTGGTGTTTTGGTGGTGTTGGTGGTGGTTACTGGTGGTTTACGGTGGTTTACGGGTTATACCCGGTCATAATGGTAGTATATGTACAGTCAAAAAGAGTTTAATGGTCAATTGGGTACAAAAAATAGTTTGATGGTAACATTTGTACAAATCGAATAGTTAGTTACCCTTACAAGTCATAAACCCTAATAAATATGATGTAAACAAAAAAAATGAATTATTATCATACAATTCTACCATTGCTTATCCAACCATCGTTTTATCAATTATTTACACATGAATCGTATACTCTTATATTATTTGTCTTTCTTATTTAAATAAAATTGAGGTTTATCTATGACCAACCTGTATTTTCATGAGATCATAAAATAATATTGAAACTTTACAATGAAATAATGTGAGGTACAAAAAAAAAATCAAAATTTCACAACAAAAACATTGTGAAAGTTTACCTTCATAATATTTTGTTGTGATGGTTTAAAGGTTTTTATGTGGTCTCACATATCTTACAAAAATAGTTTGGTTTCATATGATCATAACTTTATTTGAATATTCTTCTATGTTTATACCCATATAAAAAAAAACCTTGATTGGAAATCGTTGTGTGGGTTACCCATTAACCATCATTTCAAGGAAAGTGGTGGTTATAACCCGGGACCTTTTTTGTGTCGTTAACGTTTCACCAACAATCTTTTGTGAGGTGTTTCAAACTTGGGACCTTTTTCGTGTCGTTAACGTCTAACCAACACTTTTTTGTGTGGTCTTTCAAACTCGGGACCTTTTTTGTGTCGTTAACGTCAAACCAACAATGACCTTTTTTATGTCGTTAACATCTAACCAACAATCTTTCGTGACAGGTGTTTTCAAATTCGGGACCTTTTTGGGTCGTTAACCTTCAACCAATGGTCCTTGTTGTAGTGCCAGTTTTTCATTAATTATATACAATAATGACGGGTGAGGGAGATGTTTCAATATATGCATATACATATACATACATAATATATATATAGTTATAGTGTGTGTGTGTGCGCGCGCGTGTAGGGGTCGTTTATGGAAGAACTTGATATTTTGTGAAAACCGTGAGAAATCAAAATAGCCCACTCATTTCAATAATCAATCACTTAAAAAATAGAATAAAAAATCACTAAAAAAATTATCCGACGGTTATCGCCAAATTAATTAAATAAAAATATTAAATTTAATAAAACAACTGGTCCATAGCAGTTTGCATAGTTCCCACAAACTACCGAGTTTTCATTTAATTAAGCCCCTGCATGTGCGTGTGTGTGTGTGCGTGCGTGGAGAAAAGTTCAAATGTGAACCACTTTTTTCATTGTGAACATGAGGACGAATCTCAATCACTCATTCGGTCAATAAAGACGGTTTTGACCGGTCCCCCTTTAATAATCTCTACCCTCTCATGAATCACGTCAATCCTCCGTGATCGCGTCCACCGTAATCGAAGATGTGTGGCTGGGATTCGTCCTCATGTTCACAACCAAAATTGGGTTCATATTTGAACCTGACCCTATATATATATATATATAGGGAGGTTCATACGAAAACTATAACTTTTTAAGAAAACGCGAGGAGCAATCTCAACCACTCATCTCGGTCAACAAATGCGGCTTTGACCAGTCCCCCTTTTAATAATCCCTACCCTCCCATGAATCGCGTCAATCCTCCGTGATCACGTCCACAGTAACCGCGAGATGAGTGCTAGAGATTGCTCTTCACTTTTTCTTAAATTGACATGTTTCTCGTTTGAACCTTCCCCTATATATATGTATATATATAGGGGTGGTTTAATTTGCAACCCATGTAAATCTAACAACCTATGCAAACGAGAACGCTAGCTTTTTAAGAAAAAAAATTACGATTTTTTTTTCATGTACAAAATCATATATGATTTTGTACTGACGAAAAAAAGGACACAAGCGACTTCCACACGACTTAAAGTCTCGGGCAAGTCGCATACGTTATTAATCATATACGATTTTGTTCACGAATCATATGTGATTTTGTATGTGAAATCATATATGATTTTGTACATAAAAAAATTCTTAAAAATAAGTTTTTCTTAAAATAGTAGTGTTCTTATAGAAACCCACATCTCTCTCTCTCTCTCTCTCTCTCTATATATATATATATATATATATATATATATAAACATATCAATTTAAGAAAACGTGAGAAGCAATCTCAGCCACTCATCCAGTCAACAAAGTCAACTTTGACCGGTCCCCCCCCCCTTAATAATCTCTACCCCTCCCATGAATCGCGTCAATCCTCCGTGATCACGTCCACCGTAAACGTGAGATGAGTGGCTAAGATTGCTCCTCACGTTCTCTTAAATTGACATATATGGTGGTTTTCGTTTGAACCTTCCCCTATATATATGGTTGGGTTCTGTTGAGAAATTATGATCAACATAAGATGCGTGACAAGTGATTAATCATCAACCAGTTAGATGAAAAATAAATGCACAATAAAATGAAATGCACCATATCATATCGGTTTTTATCAGGTCTAGGTTACACACCTCTAACCGTAGAGATTGGATCACGTGTACGTGGGTGCAGGGTAAAAGGGTGGTGCAATCGCAATCGGATGAGATCTGTGGAGAGTGAGAGATCCAGGCTACCAAACAAAAAGGAGCTCGTGGTAAATGTATGGTGTAGACGATCATGCACCCCAGCAACCCAGCAATGCACCATCACCCATCCTATATTTGCCCCCAGTCTATATATAGTTTTGCTCTATATAAATATTTCATTTCATATATATTTTTAAATAAAAAAATGTATATATTGGTTAAATATAAATTGATTAAAAGATCGGCTGCTAATATAAAAGTATAATTAAAGTCCATTGCTTATTGGTTGTTTGGTTGGTTTTCGAGTTATGTAGTAATAAAGTTGTCTGTGTAAATTAATATGTTTGTATGGATTGAGAGTGTTTTTGTTTTAGAAGGTTTTTTCATAAATGGAAAGACCGTGTTTTTTTTAATTGGGATGGGTGGTTTGAAAAAAAAAAACCCGGCTTTCCGCATGCATAAAGAAAACCATAGAGCATCTCCAATAGTTATGCCAAAATAGAAAAGTGGAATCTTAGCAATTTTCTATTCCAACATTTTTCCTTTTAAAGGGTGTTCGGGAAAAAGCCCGATTAATCCCCGGCAATTTTGGGGGTTAAACATGACTCCACTTAAATGTCTTCAGGCATGTGCACGTGAATGCTCGAACTCGGTTAAGGCGCTATGAACCCCCGAGAGATAATCAATCCGCCACAACACTGTTGACTATTCTAACAATTGTGTTATGCTAAAATAGAAAAGAAAATAAGAGAAATTGTAAAAATCTAAAAATATCTAAAACTTGATAGAAGAGAGAAAAATAATATTATATTATTTTTCCACGGATAGAAAACATTGAAATTGAATGTGTAGAAAAGAGAAATATTATTTTATTAGATATATTAAGTATTTTATTAATATAGTTAGGGGGTGTTTAGAATTGCTTATTTAAAATAACTTATGCTTATGTACTTATTTGCTTATAGCTGGTTGAAAAAGTTAAAACTTTTTAACTTCTTTAAAAATTGCTTATTTGCTGGTTGGTGCCATGATAAGCATTTTATCCAAACATTGAAAACTGCTTATCTGTTGTTTCAACCCGCAATAAGCAAATAATCAGTTTTAATAAGCAATCTCAAACACCCCTTTGCTGTTAAGATTGCTAAAATATAGTAGTTGTTGCAGATGAATGCAAAATTTTTTTAGAAATTTTAATTTTCCATACTTTATGATAAAAAAGTTATACCATATCTGTTGGAGATACTTTTAGAAATTTAATGAATAAACCATTTTCTTTATCATTAAAGATACTACCGAAAAATCATGTGTGGCTAATAAGCTAGACGTCTTATTAAGCTTGTTAAGATGCTGACAAACAGGCCATAAGTTATCTCACTCTGTAAGTTTATAGCACATAACTTATTAGTTACAGAAACATGGGTCAAATATTTATACTTGACTAGGAAATTGTGAGCGAGATAAAATGATGTTTGCCGCATTACTACCCGTAATATTAAGCTTGAATATACACAAAGATGAACCAATATAAAATTCCACATATATTTTCTTTCTTCCCGTTAAATTTATTTTTCAACGTAATTTAAGCAGATAAATCACATAAAATACGTAATCTCAACAACTGAACAATGACGAATGTTACGGGAGTGCTGATGTTCCCCGTTTTTAAGGTGGCTTTCAAACCCAACCCAAAATGTGAGCCCCAAATCCCCTTCCCATGTGATCAATTCTCCATATTTAATTCCCAACATAATAACACCTTGTTGTTTATTATTGAAATATATAACGACAACCCCATTTAATAAACCATCTTATCCCCGATCCAATATATCAAATTAACAACCACCATCATATGCTACTTTGGTCAATGGTTAACTTTCCATTTCAAGCTTGGTTTTTCGAGAGTAAATTATAGCAAATATTTTGTCATTAAATATGTTTTGATACGTTAGTTGCTGTAGTAGACAAGACTAAACACGAATATCAAATTTTAGAATGTAACACTCAATCAAATCATTGGCCCCACTTTCTTAAATACTCAGTGACACAAGATAAATGAGCTGTCATCTGATTTTCTTAGAAATACACGCAACGGTGAAACACAAGCCTAAGAGCCCGGGGAATGGAACATTGTATTTTGTGTAAAATCATGGCTTGCGTAAACAAATTTAATTTGTTTAATATGATATATAGTTCCATGCACCCCGTAAATCATACAAAGTTACGTAACAATTAATTTTCATACGTTGTTTTGCATATAAAACAATATGTGTGAAAAATACAATGTTCATATAATCATGTTTCATACGTGAGACATGTATCATTTTTGTCGTATGTTATTACAAACATAATGAACGTGTTATAAATAAAACAATATTGTATAAACATAGTGTATATATATATATATATAAACTGGTTTGTAAGTTTATTGGATTTGTAAAAATATGAGACCTCAAGTATATAATTTACAAAAATACATCAACCAAGGTTTTATCAATTTTATAACTTTATATGATTTTTCTAGGCTGATATTGTCAACAATTTCCTTGAAAAATGCACATGAGATGATGGAATTTTGTTTTATGTTTTATTTATTGGGCTATCAAATCCATGAAGTGATTTCAAACATTATCTTCTCATGTTTTATCCAAGTACATGTAAAAACATTTGGTACTCACTCAGTCACTTGATTCAATGAATGAACCTTCACCAAATTGTGCCTATGGCCCATGAATGTTTCCAAAAAGTGACCCTAATTATTTATTATATTTTTTGACTGATATAATTCAGAATATTGATTAAAAATTCATAGTTTGTTTTAGGATATATGAAATGGAATTTGTATAACTTTAGTTGGGTTGAAATATATCAGATACCATGATATTTAAAGAAACTACAACAATAAAAAAACAAGAGTTCAGATGGTCTTTGACTTGATAGTATTTGAATATTTCCAAGAGTTAAAATACAAAAGAATAGAGGTTTTTCCTTCTATGTTGTTTCAATAGATCTTTTAAATTGTTTTTCAAGGATGTCTTTGATATATAGATAAAAATAGGATAAAATAGGAAGACATAAAACATAATATAAAATTAATAATAAAATATAAAATCAGAATGTTTTTGTCAATACTGTTAAAATTTTCCCAAAATAAACACTTTGTAACTAGTTTTCACCTTTTACTTTATAATTTTTCTATATTATTATTTATTATTAACATATGATAAATTACATAAAATAATCAAAATATAATAATTGTATAAAAATAATAACTTTAGGACTGTAAAGTGAGAGTTTAAATAGTATAAAGTGCAATAAGTAAAATTTAAAATATACATAAAATGTATTTAGAAATGTGTATTTGGTGTTTTAGAAGACAATTATGTTTTATTTTGAGGTTATATTGGTAAAATATGAGTCTTTTCGACCTTGTTTCAACTTGTCCTATGGGTTGGGATGAAACAAGTGTATTCCACTTTTGCTCCACATAAAAATTCCGTCAAACATGGAACAATGTTTCATGTTTTTGTCTGTTATGTCTTGTTCAATATACCAAACGCACCCTAAAACAAGGAAATTATAAGTTTAAAGAACTTTCTAAAACGCGATACGTGGAAAGATGGATTAAATTATTATCAATTTCTACAAATAAAATGAAACTATCGTCATTTATACACCTTTCTAGAAAATATATTGAAATGATAAATCTATATAATATTTTAATAATAGGATAATCGTTAAAAACTCTAAAATATGGAATTTGTTGAAGCCAAATTTGCTTCGACTACTTTCACTTTTGACATTTTGTTTTAGATAAACAATAAATAATTTGTTTAAATGTCACAAAATTTTAAGTGAATAATTGTTGTATGTATGTATTAGTAAACACTAAAAGACACAAGAACACCCATGATGACTAAGTTGTACTTTTTTCTTTATTTAGACTAATGCAATGATTATGCAACATATATGATTATGAAAGATAAAAATAAAAATGATGTTCTTCTTTTATATATGTGTAAAAGAAATAGTGAGAAAATCCAAATGAATGATTATACGTATTCAACCCCCCTCCCCCCAAATTCATATGATAATATCGTGACTATTATGACAACAAATTTGGGGTAGCTTCAATCGAAGTTTCATCGACCTAAATCGTAAAAACTTGTAACTCATTTATAGGAGCAGACATGTAACAACCTTGATATTCGAAAACCAAGAAGACAACTCTTTTGATGGGTTTCTATATTGCGATGATGGTAGTTACTAACCTTATTATATTACTATCTGTTATGATATCATCATGGAAGGTTAGGTTCAAATGAAAACTCGAATTTGATTACTAACGTGAGGACAACCGAGAGAGCACCACATGCCATGTCTAGAGAACACAAGATTATTCAGGCTCAATATTATTATTATGCATTATTCAAGGAAAACAATACAATATTCAGACCGAATAATACCCCTCAATTTGAATATTTCTGTATCGTTCAAACAGAATATGCCACGTGACACCTTCTCGACTGTCCTCACGTTTGCAATGAAAAATGAGTTTGCATTCGAACTTTTCGTCTCGTTATGAATATTTATCATGTTATACATCATGAATACGTACATACCAGATAAAAAAACATTTTTATAATAAATTGGCTAAAACACGTATTAGTTGGGCTTCTAGTAATATAACATTATTGATCCAATCCACTTAATTTTATAAGCCCAAAAGCCCATTATGTCATCCCTTCCTGTTCTCCTCGCCGGAAAATGTCAAAATTTTCATTCCTTCACCGCCATTAACAGACCTAAAAAGCTTACCGGCGACGGCCAGCAACGTAAAATCGCCATTGTTATCCATCCACAAAAATCAACATCAAACCCTAATTATGGAAAAACCTTCGAGAAAACGCAGCCGGAAGTCCAAAAATGCATCGGACGCAGAACCAAACCCTAACTCAACCACCGCCACCACCACCGCCTCGCCGGACGACGTCGTAGCAGCCTCCATAACCGACGCCGCCAAAACGGACCGAAATCGAGGATCGAAACGCCATAGGAAGGCCGGAAAAGGAAAATCCGACGAAATCGGCGTGGTTGCGTCGCCTGAACGCAGGGCTTCTTCCAGGCATGGCGGCGGAGATATCAACGGAGATTGCGACGCGGTCTCCGACGGTGCGCCGCCGCGGTGGGAGGCGGTAGGGAAGGTGGTTCCGTCGATGGACGCGGTGGTGAAGGTGTTTTGCGTTCACACGGAGCCGAATTTCTCGTTGCCGTGGCAGAGGAAGAGGCAGTATAGCTCCAGTAGCAGCGGTTTCATCATCGGAGGACGTAGGGTTTTGACGAATGCGCATTCCGTCGAGCATCATACGCAGGTTAAAGTTAAGAAACGAGGCTCCGATACGAAATATCTTGCGACCGTGCTCGCTATCGGAACCGAATGCGATATTGGTTGGTGCATATGTTGTTGTTCATTGTTGTTTAATGTTGAAAAGATTGTTTTAAATATAACTATAATGGATATATAATGATTGAATAGGAAGGTGGCATATATGTTGTTTGGTCCTATATTCAGCATTTTGATTGTTGGAGCTTCTTCTCCTGTAAAATCTGAAATGTGTAGTAGGGTTGGAGATGGAGGTTTTGCTGGAGAAGAAGCTACAATGTAATGAAAAAAACAAAAAATCAAATGCCGGAGATGTTTGAATGAATAATGTGTCACATTTGGTATGAGTAATTGAATAATACATTATTCAAGAGGAATAGGTATAACATTCAAAATGAATAATATATTATTCATCTTGAATGTTGTATTGTCCATCATAAATGATGCATATTAATCATGAAAAAGTGTCGTGCTTTTGGCCCTTCTCACGTTCGTAA
The DNA here is from genome assembly GCA_030169165.1 of Centaurea solstitialis. Taxonomy (NCBI): domain Eukaryota; kingdom Viridiplantae; phylum Streptophyta; class Magnoliopsida; order Asterales; family Asteraceae; genus Centaurea; species Centaurea solstitialis. The sequence goes on from CM058041.1 coordinate 78,438,923, forward strand.
TGAAGGATGAGTTTTCATTTGAACCCGCCTATATATGTGTGTATATAAAATTATAAATGAAAACTCGTTTTTCATTGTGATCCTGAGTACCACTAAAATTGTGCTGACGTGGCAATCTTCACTTTGAATATCATACATTATTCAGAGTGAATAAAGGCGCCTAATCTACTCTAGTAAGCTTTATTCACTCTGAAATGATATTCATAACCATGCTAAGCTTTATTCACTCTGAAATGATATTCAGAGTGAATATTGCCAAACGACATAATTTTAGTGGTCCTCACGTTCACTACCAAAATTGAGTTCATATTTGAATCTAACCGTATATACATAGAGCGATAGTTGGGATCATGTGAGACCGTGATACCACATAAATAAAATTTGAAACTTCACAACAAAACATTGCGGAATTAAACTCTCACGGTCTGTTTCCTGTGAAGGTTTGCTGTTTGTTCTTATTATGATTAAGTGTGGAGAATATAGGCTGTTTAAGAATCGATAATCGTTGCTTTCTTATAGTTATAGCCATTGATTTTTTTTTGAGTAAAGAGAACTCTGGTTCCCTCACCTTTTAGCGTTCTGGGCTTAGTGGTCTTCTTGTCTCATGTGAATCTAATCCTATACATACATACATACATATATGTTGCAGGTTCCATTAGGAACCCAAAATTGATTAGAAATCTGGATCCCCTCACAGCATGATAGGTTAATGTTCATCAGGAATATGGACATGTTATTCACTATGAACGCGTGATTGATATGAATGACACCTTGACATTCATCGTGATTCATAATGAATATTTTTCTTGAAGAGGACAAGTGGCCATGTGAGTAGTTCCTGGTTTTTTGCAGGAACTTCCCTGTCTCTCTTCATATTTAAATGGTTGGAGACTTTGTGTTGAAGCAATTTTTGGTGTTTATGCCCTACCCATAAGGTTTTATTTTTGCTTCTTAGGTCAGATGTAGTTTCAGTGAGAGATTGAATGAGCTCTTAAGCTTATTTATATTCTTAAAGTTTCAAAGAAAGGGACACAACAATATTATATGTTTGGTGTTAATTAGGTTAGTATTTTAGAATTCTCAAGAAGTAGTTGGTTACTTTCCAACATGTAGGACAAAATTGAAGTCTTTGCAAGAAACTTGCCGCAATATAGCAACTTTATATTATAAAAAGCATCATATTATATATCCGAAATCAAAGGGTAGATATGAATAAGTTATCAAAGCCGTATCGTCGTTATTTATTTCATAAAGTTTGCCGTAAATATGATTTACATTGTGTGGCAGCAATGTTGACCGTGAGCGATGATGAATTCTGGGAAGGAGTTTCACCGTTGGAGTTTGGAGATTTGCCTGCGTTACAAGATGCCGTCACGGTTGTCGGATACCCAATTGGCGGAGACACAATCTCGGTTACAAGTGGGGTTGTTTCACGCATAGAGATATTATCTTATGTTCATGGATCAACCGAGCTTCTTGGTCTTCAAGTATGAGATAATTACACCCTTCTCTTTATTTAGTTTAAGTAAAATGTGCTTAGGTGGGATGTTGGTTGCTTTTCCATCAAGTCTACATGTGAATTAATCTGTCTGTATAGATTGAGAAGTTTTTTATTTGGAAGAGTTCTTTTCATAGATGGAAGGAGCTTGTTTTATAATTGAGAGGGGCAGGTTTGGAAAAATGTGGCTTGCTACATAAAGCTCCCCTTTAAGGGCATCTCCAACAGCTTCTCCAAAATGGAGAAAATGGAGATTTTAAACAGTTTTGGTCTCCAACAGATTCTCCAAAACTTTCAAAAAGTTAAGAAAGTAGGAGAGAGAGTGTAAAATCTCCAAATTTGGAGAACTCTCCGAAAATCTCCAAAAATGATTACTATGAGAGAGAATGGTTTCCACCAATAAGAATTCTTGAAATAAAATAGTTAGGAGAGAGAAATACTATTTTATTAGATATATGTAATATTTTTAAGAAATGATAGCATCTCTAAAATGAGAATCTGTTGGAGTTGATTGCATTTTTTATAGAAGATTTTGAACTTTTTTTCTCTATTTTGGAGAATTATTAGAGAAGCTGTTGGAGATGCTCTAAAAGGTTACTGAATAAGCCGCATTCTATATCATTAAGCCACTACCAAACAATCATGTATGGCTAACCGACTGCTCTTATTGTTGCTTTCTATTGTTTATGTGATTGATTTGTAGATAGATGCTGCGATAAACTCGGGGAATTCAGGGGGGCCCGCCTTTAACGATAAGGGAGAGTGTGTTGGTATTGCGTTTCAGTCTCTTAAACATGAAGATGCCGAGAACATTGGCTACGTCATACCGACCCCGGTTATCATGCATTTTATTCGGGATTATGAGAAGAATGGAGAATATACAGGTGGCTCATGCATGATTTTTGTAATGCAATACTCATTTTCTTACCTTTTTTGTTGTCTTACCTTTTAGTTTATATTGTATAATCCATTTTAAATCGTTTAATACCACTGACTAATTAAGTAATAGTAAAAAATGTGCATATATATAACACTAATTAGGGGAGAGATCAAATGCAAACCACCCTAAATTTGCAAAGCATGCAAACTGCCAATATTTCATTGATGAAATTGTTTCATATGTTTGTCTTTTTATGTAAAAAGAAAATTGTTTTATTATTTTTCCAATTCTAATGAAATTATTTCATGTAATTTCTCTTTTCTATGAAACATTTTCATTTCTACATAAAACAAAAATACATGAAACAATTTTTTCAAGAAAAGAAATATATGAAACAATTTCATCAAGTTAAACAACTTCATTAAACAATTTCATTAACTTGACCAATTAAATCGATGGTTTGCAACATTAGAGTGGTTTACAAACGAAACCACCCCTATATAATTATATATATGATATACAGATTTGTCGCCATAAGTCGCTCTTGAGGCTTGACCTGGCCGCCATGTTAGGCCTCACACTATTTAGAATCTTGGGTAGAAGTCAGGTTTATTTCTTCTTTATTTTTTCTTATGTCGGATGAACAGTGGAAGTTAGTTTACTCTATTGATTAAGTTTAGACTTTTGAAAACTTGATAACTTATTTTCGTACCTTATACAACCTTGCATCGGAATTATTCAGGGTTCCCGATTCTTGGAGTTGAGTGGCAAAAGATGGAGAATCCAGATTTGCGGATGTCGATTGGAATGGGCAACGAGCATAAGGGTGTGCGGATCAAAAGAATCGAACCTACCGCTCCAGAATCTAATGTCTTGTGTCCTTCCGATGTAATCCTTAGTTTTGATGGGGTTAAAGTTGCTAATGATGGAACAGGTGTGCTTAATCTTACTCTACTTGCTTGTTTGTACCTTCGTTGCTTTTCCCAACATTTTTATTTATTTATCGTAATCTGGTTTCTCATATGTTGCACATAGAGATGAACAAAAAAGCTCTTTTCAAACCTAAACCTCGGACTGGGCTTAACCAAACATGGGGTTTTTATTTACCCACTGAAAACAGGCTTGTGAAGGCCCTGGCCCAAAAAAACGCGGTTTCTCATAGGTTGCATATAGCAGGGGTGAGAAAAACTGAACTGAAACCGAAAAAATCGAAAAAATGGAGAAACCACCCCCTACCCCGCCGAAAAAACCGAACCGAAAAATCACATTTTTTACATTAAATATGTGTATATATATAACAATATCATAATCTGATTATTTTTTATATCATATTATTTGTATTTTGTATTTTGTATTTTGATGTTTGATTTTTAATTTCATAAACTTATTTGAAATGATTTTTTAATTGTTTTCAATTTTATATTCTATATTCTACAAGTTTAAAAAAACTTGCATGATTTTTGAATAAATTAGAAGAAATTGACAAGTTGGAAATAAGGAATAAATATAGAACAAAAAACCGAAAACTGAAAACCAAAAACTAAAACGTATTCGGGTGTAAAGCCGAACTGAAACGAACTGTGGTCACCCCTATTATAGAGATGAAAAGACCCAAAAAAGTCCGTGACTAGTGAGCCCAAAGCCCAAGAGGCTGAACTTTTGATGGGAAGGCCTAGGGTTTGTCTGAAAAAGACTGGCCTGAAAAACCCGGTTAAGCTTGAAAAAGCCCATCTCTAGTTGCACTTGTAATCGTTACTGTTCTTATTTGTTATTACTCTGAACAAAAATGTTAAGCTTTATTCATTCAAATACTTAAAGATTTAACGGCTGTTCTTGATAATTACTTATTAGCATTTTGAATTCTTATTTGTTTTCCATGTGATTGGGGTGCAGTTCCATTCAGGCATGGAGAGCGTATTGGTTTCAGTTATCTTGTTTCACAAAAGTATACGGGCGATAAAGCTCTAGTTAAAATACTTAGAAGTTCAAAGATTTACGAGTTCAACATAAAACTTGCAACCCACAAGCGATTAGTGCCAGCACACATCGGTGGCAAGCCCCCTTCCTATTACATTATTGCTGGATTTGTTTTTACCGCTGTATCTGTGCCCTATTTGCGTTCAGAGGTATGTACTTATGTAGAAATGCTTTCTTTTGTTCGTGCTTTTACTCCTTTTTGCCATTTCTCTTCTTGCATACAATATTTATCTTGAAATTAGTTTTCTTATATGCGTATAATGCTGTGTTGTCTTGCGTTCTCCACTTTGTCTGAAAATTTTAAGCAGACATTTTTGGTAACGTTATGCAACCAAGTGATATTTTTGTTTAAGTTTTTGGATGATTGGTGGAGGGACATGTAAACTAAGGTTGTGTTTGGTATGCAAACGAGACTACACAGAAATGTACGTGATTAGGTGAGGTAGGCAGGTGAAAGAATTTTGGAAGGTTTTTAGGGGTTTAATTTGACATCGGTGGTTTAGTAATTTACCAATATTGTCTCCATCTCCTTAATTTCTCATTCCACCTTTTATGGCAGGATAAAGAAGTGCATTTGTATGCCACTCAGTCCCATCAATCTGTCATGTCAAAGTCAAATGTAGGACGACAAGTTTTAGTTCTGTCCTATTCTTTCCCGCCTACCAAACACACAATTATTGCAATATTTGGCAATTTACAACACTGTGAATGGATTTTTACTAGTTTCTTCATGTTCACATGTGCTGAGAATGTGTTGATTCTAAATTTTTCTTCTGAAATCTACGTTTTTAAGGTTATTTTGCTTTTGGATTTCAGTATGGGAAAGACTATGATTTTGATGCTCCAGTAAAGCTATTGGACAAACATCTACATGCCATGGCACAATCCGTTGATGAGCAACTTGTCGTAGTTTCTCAGGTTAAGTTTTTTCTTTTTCCCCCTATCATCATTTAGTTTTTTCTTTTAACAATGCAATTGGATATCATTTGTAATGAGTAGTATGCCATCTAGTACAAAAAAAGAAGGGTTAATACATATTTGGTCCCTATGGTTTACATTTTATTGCACTGTTGGTCCTTATTTTGAAATAATTATGGAAAAGGTCCCTGTGGTTTACACTATTGCATTGTTGGTCCCTGTGGTTTACACTACATTGCACTGTTGGTCCCTGTGGTTTACACTATATTGCACTGTTGGTCCGTGTGGTTTACACTATATTGCACTGTTGGTCCGTGTGGTTTACACTATATTGCAGTGTTGGTCCGTGTGGTTTACACTATATTGCACTGTTGGTCCGTGTGGTTTACACTATATTGCACTATTGGTCCCTAACCCTATTGGCAAAATAGGGACCAACAGTGCAATATATTGTAGACCACAGGGACCAACAATGCAATAGAGTGTAAACCACATGGACTTTTTCCATAATTATTTCAAAATAGAGACCAACAGGGCAACAAAGTGTAAACCACAGGGACCAAATATGTACTTTACCCAAAAAAAATGATGCTACACTCCCACTAACCTTGTAGATATAAGGTTCATCATCGTTTAGAAAGAAACCAAACTCTTTGATTTTTAAATCGACACGATGATTCTGACTCCTCGAAGCTTGCTTCAATCTACAAACTAGATCATTTGTAACTTTAGCGTACCTTAGAGCATCTCCAACAACTATACTTTAATTTAGTTAGAATAGAGTATAAAAAGTGAAAATCTCTGAAAAGAATTATATTGGACTCCAACGGCTACTATATTTTAGCAATCCTAACATTAACTCTATTAATTAAATATTCATTACATCTAATAAAATATCATTTCTCTTCAATACCTCTTATGTTTGGGGAAGAATTAGGTGTCATTTGTTTTTTATGAGGTCTGAAGTCTGATTTCACATCCAAAAGAAAGGAGGTGGATGGTGCATCTCTTAAAATTTTAAAGGAGGGTAAGAGGTTTTTAGACCTTTTCTTAAAAATAAAACAAACAGTCTTAAGTCTGGAAACCTCTTAATTTTCAGACTTAAAGAGGTTTTAAGAGAGATTTAAAAAAAAAAACAGCCCCTTAAAATTATTATTTCTCTCTCCTATATACTATATAGAGCTCTAAAGATATCTCAAAATTTAGAGATTTTCATGTTCTACGCTTCTACAATTCTACTCTTTCTTTTTTCTATTCTACGATACAATATAGCATAGCAGTTGGAGTACGAACCTCTACTAAATCATCAAAATTTCTATTATAGCGTAGCCGTTGGAGATGCTCTTATGTTAGAAATTTCAGGAATGACAAACCTTCCGGCTGTATCATATACAGGGAATTAAGCATTTTTTTTCTACAGGTGCTTGTGGCTGACATAAATATTGGATACGAAGAGATAGTGAATACTCAGGTAAAAACATAAAAAACATATTCACTCGGTATTTTGAAATAGAAAACGGGTTTCCATCTTTTTGTCTCATTGGCTTTTTGTTTCTTTGTTTGTTGACGGTTTACTTAGGTTCTTGCTTTTAATAACAAGCCGGTCAAGAACTTGAAGAGCTTGGCGGAAATGGTGGAAAGTTGTAGCGAAGAATTCTTGAAGTTTGACCTTGAATACGAACAGGTTTTTTCTCTCAACTCCCTACATAAATAGTCTTGCCGGAAACCAAACAAACAATGCACAAGATATTCTACTTAAAAGTAGGGTATATGAAAGGGGATTTACTTTTTTATTTGTCTAAGAAAAAAAGTAAAATTTAATATTTTAATAATATAAGTAAAATGGGGTTCATAGCGCCCTAACCGAGTTCGAGCATTCCTGTGCGCATGCCTAGGGACATTTAAGTGGGGCCATGTTTAACACTCAAAATTGCTGGGGATTAGTTGGGCTTTGGCCCGGACACCCTTCCAAAAAAATAGGGTTTACTCAAATGATAATATATCCAACTTCAATGTCGAGAATCATAATTAAAGATTTTCCATTTCTCTATTTTTTAGAATTTGATAGTATCATTGAGCATTACAATATTTGTGTAGATTGTCGTGTTACGGACCAAGACGGCAAAGGACGCAACTCGAGAAATCCTGTTAACACACTGTATACCTTCAGCTATGTCAGATGATCTCAAATCATGAAAACCGCTCTTTAACAAAACCGTATCACCAATAGTTTCGTTGAACAACTACACTTAAGGTCATCGAAATATTACCCTTTTGCTTCAGTGTGGATCGTGAAAAACCGACAACCACTACTGATAATTTTGTTTATCGCTTATTTAACGAATCCCACATTTCGCTACCAGCCTGTGAATGTTAACAGGTGATTTTGACGAAGGGTTTGATTTGTAATAGGGTTAATGAAGGTAGCTAATCTTTTAACATCAGTTTTGATGGTGTATGGTGGTGGTTAACATTTTTGTTAAAGGTTGGTTTCATTAGGGGCAATATTTGACTTAAAGGTTGGTTTCATAGGAACTTGACTTTTTAATCTTAAGTGAAATTATATGGGGCACACTACATTTAGGGATACTTTGGTTCCTGGAATTAAAGGAATTTGATGGAGCTACAATGACAAAAAGCTTTTACCAAAATTTTCAGGGCTGTTTGGCTTGTACTTTGTAGAATGAAGATGAGGAATCCATTGAAATATTCATCCTTCTTTGGTTCAAGTGAAATTGATTTTATGCTGACCAAAAGTTTGGTCAAACCCCTTCAACAAATTTTAATTCAATTAAATTTCATTTTATGAATCGAACATCTCCTTTTAGGGTTTTTTCTGACTTTGTTAACAACGCAGATCCACAACGATCCCGATTTTAACCTCTAAATAAAACTCTCTTGCAAACGGCATCACGACTACATTCCCATTAAACGGGCCACGGTTTTTGACACCGATTTCCATGTGTAATCTCAAACAAATTGCAACGTTCTTCAAGCTCATTGACGTAAAGATACTTAGAAAACAATCTTTATGTTGTAATATGTTGCGGGATTTGGTTTTTGGGGGTCTAAAAATGTGAAGTTTATTGGGTGTGGATAGGAGGTCGTACGTGTAATTGAGGATATTTTAGTCCAAGTCGATAAATTTATCTTTCCGGCTGACTTTTTAGTGTTGGACTTTGAAGCCGATAGGAGTTGTCCCATCATTGTAGGACGACCATTTCTTGCAACAGGAAGAGCCTTGATTGACGTTCAAAAAGGCGAGCTAACCATGAGGGTCAACGGCCAACAGGTAACCTTCAACCTGTTCAAAACACTTAAGTATAATGGGAACTTTGAAGATTGTTCTGCCATTTATACTTCAAGTGATGATTTGGAAATAAACTCAATCAGCTGTCCCCTCAGTGGTGACAATCTCACCACAGAGGTGAACTGTGCTGATAATTTTGAAAATACAGAACTTGAAAACACAGAGGTTGAAGTGGTAGCTGTTTTTGAACAGTTGGATTTTAGTGAAAGATCTGCCCAACCACCATCCATAGTAAAGGCACCCGATTTGGACTTGAAACCTCTACCATCACACCTTAAGTATGCTTATCTCATGGAGGAAGATAAATTGCCTGTAATTATATCCTCTAACTTAAGTTATGAACAGGAAGAGAAATTAATTAAACTGTTACAAAACCATAAGAAAGCCATTGGGTGGACAATAGCAGACATTAGAGGAATAAGCCCGACACTTTGTCAACACAAGATAATTTTGGAAGAAAATAGCATTGGCAAAGTGCAACCACAAAGACGACTAAATCCCATCATGAAAGAGGTCGTTAAAAAAGAAATCCTTAAGTGGCTAGATGCGGGTATTATATACCCCATTTCTAGTAGTGGTTGGGTAAGCCCGGTACAATGTGTACCAAAGAAAGGTGGTACCACAGTAATCACCAACGAGAAAAATGAACTTATCTCGACGAGAACTGTGACCGGGTGGAGAATTTGCATGGATTATAGACAATTGAACCTAGCCACCAAAAAGGACCATTTCCCTTTACCCTTCATAGATCAGATGCTAGATCGTTTAGCCGGAAAGGAATTTTATTGCTTTTTGGACGGATATTCTGGTTACAACCAAATTCACATTGCACCCGAAGATCAAGAGAAGACCACCTTCACTTGTCCCTTCGGAACTTTCGCTTTTCGGCGAATGCCATTTGGTTTGTGTAACGCTCCCGCAACATTTCAAAGGTGTATGATGTCAATTTTTTCAGACATGATTGAAGATACCATGGAAGTTTTCATGGATGATTTTTCAGTTATTGGCACATCGTTTGAAAATTGTCTTGAAAATCTTAAAAATATTTTGGAACGTTGCGAGACACATGATCTGATTCTAAATTGGGAAAAGTGTCATTTTATGGTACAAGAGGGAATTGTTTTAGGTCACTTGGTTTCTAAAAGAGGTATGGAAGTGGATAAGGCTAAAATAGAAGTAATAATGCAATTACCCGAGCCTAGCACGGTTAAAGGCATTAGAAGCTTTTTGGGACATGCAGGATTTTACAAACGGTTCATAAAGGATTTTTCAAAAATTTCAAAACCGCTCTGTAATTTACTCCATGTTGACCAACCTTTTGACTTCACTTCAGAATGTACAAAAGCTTTCGAGACTTTGAAAAAAGCACTTGTTACGGCACCTATTGTCATTGCTCCTAACTGAGCCTTACCTTTTGAGGTAATGTGTGATGCCAGTGATTGGGCGGTAGGTGCCGTCTTGGGACAAAAAGTCAATAAAATCTTTCACCCCATTTACTACGCAAGTAAGACTCTGATTGATGCTCAGTTGAATTACACAACAACAGAAAAAGAGCTACTTGCCGTAGTATTTGCTTTTGACAGATTCCGTTCATACTTGATAGGTACAAAAATCATTGTTCATACAGATCATTCGGCTATCAAATATCTTTTTAATAAAACTGATGCAAAACCACGACTGATTAGATGGGTCCTGCTTTTGCAAGAGTTTAATATAGAGGTAATTGATAGAAAAGGAACTGATAATCAAGTAGCCGACCACCTTTCGAGAATTGAGGGAATAGTGTCAACTGGGGGTAATCATGCAATAAAAGAATTTTTTCCCGATGAGCATGTTTTGTCAATTCAACACCATTTTGAATCAAATGTTCCATGGTACGCGGATATAGCAAACTACCTAGCTAGTGGGCTTAAGCCGTATGGTTTAAATGGACAAAGGTTGAAAAAGTTTTTGTATGATTGCAAACAGTATTTTTTGGACGATCCTTCTCTTTTTAAAATTAGAGCAGATCAAATGGTGAGAAGGTGTGTCCCAAATTCTGAGATGAAAAACTTGCTGAAAGCCTGTCATGACTCTCCGTATGGTGGCCATTTTGGTGGCCAACGTACGGCAACAAAAGTTTTACAGAGTGGATTCTTTTGGCCTACACTTTTCAAAGATGCTTTCGAGTTTGTCAAAAGTTGTGATGCATGCCAAAGAACGGGGAATTTGTCCCAACGAAATGAAATGCCATTAAACAATATTTTGGAAGTAGAACTCTTTGATGTTTGGGGAATAGATTTCATGGGACCATTCCCTATGTCTTTTAATAACCAGTTTATCTTAGTGGCAGTTGACTATGTTTCCAAGTGGGTGGAAGCATCGGCATGTCCAAGAAACGATGCCAAGATAGTAATTAATTTTTTACAAAAGAACATCTTTTCACGTTTTGGAACACCCCGCGCTTTAATTAGCGATGAGGGAACTCATTTTGTAAACAGAATGTTAAGTACTGTTCTTGAAAAGTATAACATCCGACATAAGATCTCAACGGCATACCATCCACAAACAAATGGTCTTGCCAAACTTTCAAATCGGGAAATTAAATCGATTCTTGAAAAAGTTGTCAAACCCGATAGGAAAGATTGGTCTCTTAAGTTGGATGACGCACTCTGGGCATACCGAACTGCTTATAAAACACCATTGGGAATGTCACCATATAGACTGGTTTTTGGTAAAGCATGTCACTTACCGTTGGAACTTGAGTATAAAGTTTTTTGGGCAACAAAAGAACTGAATTTCAGTGAGAATGCAGTGGGAGAGAAAAGGAAACTTCAGTTGTGTGAGTTAGAAGAACTGAGATTTCATGCTTATGAGAACGCTAAAATTTACAAAGAAAAAACTAAATTTTGGCACGATCGTAGAATCATCAATCGAACTTTTGAAAAAGATCAACAAGTTCTTCTCTTTAACTCACGACTGAAGTTGTTTCCTGGTAAGTTAAAGTCACGATGGTCAGGCCCGTTCACAATCGCAGATGTTGGAAATTTTGGAACAGTTGATCTTGTGAATCCGCAAGATGGGAGTATTTTTAGGGTGAACGGACACCGGGTTAAGCATTTTCTCCCCGAGGGAATGCCTAAAACGGCAATCTAAGCAACACCCGAAAAATGCGAGAAGGTTTGTAAATAAATCCTTTGTTTTTTTTTTATCTTTGTAAATATTTTTATGTTTGTTTAAAAAAAAATCGTTGATAAGATGAAATCTTTTTTTACTAACAGTATTTTTCAAAACATTGATGAGATTCATGAACCTCATGGACTTCAAAATTTTTATGAAATCTGTTAATAAGGAATGAGGTCATCTTTATCTTTAAAAAAAGAAAATAAAAATATAATAAACAAATAAATAAGAGAGAGTGGCATTTGGGTAATTTATTCAAAAGTGAGGGGTTGTGTTGAAACAAAATCTTTACTCCCTGTTGCTTTCAGAGAAAGATTTCAAAAAAGTAAAAAAAAAAAAAAACCAACAGTCCTCTCTTTTCTCTCTCTCGTTTTGCGCACACCACCATCATCCCTGTCAAAAAAAAAACCACCGCCGGCTCCATCTTTTCCGACCACCCTTTTACCACCGCCGGCCACCTCTTTTTTTTTTTACCGCCGGCCACCTTCGAACCAGCCCCGACCATGGCGCGCACCAAGGGCACGGCATGGCGGCCGACCACTGCACCCACCATCCACGCCGCCTTCGCAAGTCGTACCGGCGAGGACGCTGTGGTGCGAACGCCGGCGATGCAGCCACCACACACCGCCTCCACTCCTCTCACCCACGGCGACCGTTCACCCACCGCTGCTTCTCTCATTGCCGCACACACAGCCTTGGCCACCGCCGCTACCGCCACCATCTCCGGCGAAATCCGGGTAACCCTAGCCCCGGCAGGTTCATCGTCACTCCCCAAAAATCCGTCTATTCCAGTCGATGCTCCCACTCTTCGAAGATCACCCCGACTAGCCGGAGGTATGTCATCATCCACGGGACCGACGCAATCCGAAGATCCATCGTACACTCGAGCCATCGAGGGTCTCGCGGCGGACCAAAACACAGGTCTGCTTGGTGACATTCTCAGCCCTCTCCCCCAGGTAAACACAACTTCCTTTGTTATTCCGACTGTTCCTATTACGGTCGGAATCGAGAGTAGCATGCAACTCCAAATACCGGAACTTTTGGTTCAAACGACGAATCTTACGAACACAGCCGTCTTAACCACCACATCCCCGATTGTTACTACCGTATCCATCCCAAACATAGATTTGGTTAATACATTGCATGGGATACAAATGAGACCTCCTTCCGGATCACCTAGCGGCCCTTTGGGGATCGATATAAATCTCATGGGTGATGCCGAAGGAGAGAGTTGGGATGATGATTTCATTCTGTTTGGTGATGACGGACAACGACCATCCACGGAGGTGTCGGTTTCGGGTATAAATATTGGAGGATTGCAGATTCTGGATGGGGTACAGACTTCTTGCCCTGAAAATCCCCTTAGTGGTGACACTAAGGGGATAGCTTCAACAGGCACCAACTTGGGCCCAAGGGTTTCTCAGACTGATACTGTTTTGCAGACCCACCAGACGCGGAAAAGTTCACGTAGAGAGGGGAAAGCACCCGCGGTTGAACCCGATTCAACCCACGACGCAGACCCGGATTACGATCTCGATCAAGATCCGGAGTTTACCCAACCCCAAAGAAAAAAAAGAGCCTCCCGTTCACGGTTAGCCACGGCTAGCTACGAAGAAAAGCTCCGGTTGTTAGCTAACAACCGAATACTCAATGAGCGCCCTTTTGATCGTAAGCTTTTCTCCACCCATACACATATACCACACCACCTTGCGGCCCATCATTGGACCGATATGATACCCGATGAGTGCACCGTTAACGAAACCGCACTTAGGGAATTTTATGCGAGGGTCGGTTCTTTACCGAATACCATCATCGAGACAGATAATCCATGGATATGCGGATACCACGGACAACCAAATCCTTTCGGCCCTAGTCTTACCGGGGCACGGGTGGAGCTTTGACCATAGCCGGCAATTCCTTTACACGCATGACTTAAACCTTGAGGCGGCACTTTGGTTTCAATATTTGAAACACAAACATTAACCCAACGGAGCATGACAATTCCATATCACATGACCGTTGCTCGTTATTATATTGTATCTTAAAGGAACTTCCAATAGACTGTTGGGATTTTGTGGGATCCTCGTATCGAACTGACACGAGAAAAACTGTGATCTCAACCTAACTGGTTTGAGATACACGACAAAACCAAATGAAACAAACCGTTCCAAAAAGTTTAAACAATCAAACCTAACTGGTTTGATTAAGCGGAAGCAATAACGATTAAAATCCTGAAAACATCACAGATCTTATTTGTTTATCTTATTACAGTTAATATGTAGGTTTAGGGTTATTACCTGGATTGCTTGAGATAGATCCACCCGTAAACGACCAAACGGAATTCCCTCTAGCTGGATCTAACCCCGGAACGCTCCACGAACAAACGGTACGCGAAGAACACTGAAAAACCGAAACTGGTTTTTGTATCTCTGATGAATTCGACAGAGAGAGAGAGAGAATGGAGAGAGAGAGGTTTCTTGGTTGATTGAATGAATGAACTCTGATAACCTGGCATATCTATTTATATGGAAAACCTTCCATGTATCAGATAGCCTTTATTCTTTCTTTTTCTCTAAGAAAGAATAATTTCCATAATTATCTTATTCTTTCTTTCTCTCCAAGAAAGAATATTTCACTATTATTATATTTCCATATAATAATTACTAGATAATTATAAACCAATTAATTAACTCTTTTATATATTTATTTAACTAATAAATATATAACTGTAATTAATTGTCAGAAACCTTTTACTTTGGGGTTTATACAGAAAACACCCAACAGTTTTATAATTCACTATTATAAAACTAAACTCTCCAAACTGGGGTTATTATACTATCCGAATTATAGGTCCTCACAGGTGTGACCCTCAAGTGACTTATAACGTTGGATGTGCGATCAAGTGGTTTGTCAACTTATGCACATAATTCCTATCATAGACGTCGGAGCAATCGCTCGTGATGCCATATTGGATGTTTCCAAAAGACTTGGCTCTTGTTTGGTTTTTCCAGGTTTGCTCACAAGAATGTTCACCACCGCCGGCGCACTACCACACCCGACGGATCAAGTAAGGATCGAGAAATCAACTATCAACCAAACATCCGTCACCCGACGTACGCGTCCGTCCACGGCCTCCAAAGCACATTCCGCGGCTCCACCACCTCAACAGACGACCACCACCACCGCCGAGACAGCCGCCGGAGCAGCCTCTGCTGCTGCCGCCATAACAACCACCGCGGCTGCATCCACCGCTGCCGCCACCTTCGCCGCTGCCGCCACGGGAGGGCCAGGACCCTCGGTGTATCATCCGTCGGCCGGGTACGGTTCCGAAGTATGGGTCGAGTTGTTGACGAATGCCATGTTAGATACGAACTCGAGGTTAGACGAAATTCTTAATGTTCAAAAACAGATTTTGTCTAACCAACAACAGCTTGCAACAAGAGTGGCGAACTTGGAAACGCGAACGGAGACTTTTTGGGGATATGTGCGAGATTGGACTCGGATACGCCGACGCCAACATCTTAGAGATGATCCATTCGAGGCTGCACATCTCCCGATACGCTTCCCGGAGGATTTGGCTCGACCGCAAGTTCGCATGCCGGTACCGAGAACAACGTCCACCACCATGCAGACTACCGATCCGGTCACCACAGTGGCACCACAAGCAGGCATGATCGATCCAGGACAGTCCCTGCCTTTGGGCCCATATCTGAATTTGGGCCAAATTCAGAAGCTTGATCACTTTTGGGTTTGTTAATACCTTGAAAAACATTTTCTCTTTTTTTTGGTGTCATCTTTTGGGTATCGTATGGTTATTTTGTTACAAAAACACTAATCCGTTTTTTTGGGATGTACATATCGGATGCTTAGTGTTTGTATGACTTTGGATGTTATGGGTATTGATTATCTTTTGGTTTTATCTACGTGTGCATAATTTCAGGTTTTGTACGATTCTTGAATCTCATAACTCAACAGGTAAAGAGGACGCGGGCCGTCGTTTCCAAACCTATACACATACCGTCGTTGCTAAAAGCCACAAATTAGCCAATGAGGGCATTGTACGGTTCAAAGTTTGGGGGTGAACATTGTCTTGTTCCAAACACCACCCTCGTTACCATAGTTTTTAGTTTCTAAAAAATATATTGTAACACCCGTTTCCAATTTTAAGGCTTAACGGAGTGTTAGTCAACTTTCTAACCTGGTTATTGTGTAATGTCGGAGTCCAAGGGCTTAAGTGCAAATTATGGAAGTGCAAGGGAGGTTGAATCAGTTGTTGTATTTAGGGTTGAGAACCCTTAACCCTTTTCATTTGGCAGTTTCCAGAGAACGGAAGAGAGAGGGAAGCGATTGAGAGAAAGGAGCAAGGAGGCAATTGAAGGTTATAATCAAGCAATTGGAGGAGTAATCGTGTTAGATACGTTGAAGGTATGAATTCTATGCAAGTTTTGATGTCAATTGATGTGTAATTTGGAGTTTGTCAATGGTTAGGGTTGGATGTTGGATTGGTGATCATTGAATCATCAATTGATGTAATTGGTATGTTTTGGGGTCGAATTACTCGCATGAGATCGTTGGTTATCGACCCTAGTTGTTGTGTAAAAGTAATTTGGGAGTTGTTAGTCGAAATTTGGGTTTTTGGTACAGTTTTCGAAGCAAAAGTCGCGTTTTTGGGGCATCAGGAAAACCCCGCGACCTGGCCCCGCGACCTGAGGTCACGGGGACAGGTGGCGCAACTTTCTGTTGCATTTTCGATATTTTTCGTTTGCGGCCCTTTTCAAGATTTGGCTTTGGGCTTATGTTAGGGATGTTATGAGATGACTTTGGGTAGATTTTAAGGGCAATTAGACTAGTCTAGCTATGGCTAAGACTAGTGTTTCGGTATGGAGTATCGAATGGTCCTTTTGGGCTATGTTTGATGTGTTATGTATTTGTGATTGGTTAGGTGATTCGAAGTGATCGTGTTAGCTTATGAAGTGTATAAATTGCTAGCATCTTGACAGGTGAGTACCTCACTTAACTCTTGTTGTTATGTATGTATGGTTACGATTGCATGTGTGATTATGTGTATGCGTTCCTTCGGGGACATGGCAGAGTACCTATGGTGGTAGTAATACCCCTAGGGAATTATTATGAGATGTGTTCCTTCGGGGACTTGGGAGAGTACCTATGGTGGTAGTAATACCCCTAGGGAATTTGCAGAGGCCTGGTACCAGTGTCATTTATCCTTCCTTGATGGTATTGAGCCGTAAGGAAGATTGGAGACTTACATGCATGTAGTTGCTATGTACTTGTGATTGTGTGTGCATGATGGTAAGTGGTTAAGTGTGTGCTCACTAAGCTTTATGCTTACCCCGTTGTTGTTTATTTTTTTAGTGTCAGGTACGTCCCGGAAAGGAAAAGAGAAAGATACCGTATGAGGCTCCGTGGTGGCAGTTCAGTCAAGAGGTTTTTGGAGAAAGTGTTATGTGAAAACTCTAAGCTCTTCTATGTTTTGACATGTAAACATTATTATTTTCCGTAAACTCTTACACTTATGTTTTGTTGGTAAGACCTATGGTTTAAAGTTTCAAACTTTTGATAGATTTAAATGTTGGTTTGGACAAAGCTTCCGCTTTTGTAAGAACTTGGTTACTTTCAGTCAAAGCTGAATGTTTTCATTTGGGGTGTTACAAGTTGGTATCAGAGCCTAGGTTTAAGGGATTCGAGTATTCACAAGTGGTGGATACTTGGACTTAAACCAAAAGCTTGTGTTTTTATAAATAAAAGTAACCAAAAGAAATGTTTTATGGAGAATGAGTATGAAATGTTTTATGGAGAGATGAGTATGAAATGTTTTAGGAGAATGGTATGAATTTTAGGGAAGGTGAGTAGTGAGACTGAACTGCGGACCGAGCATCAGAACGGGGGTGAGCACACTAACCTTACCTATTTTAAGGCATGTTGATTTATTGTGGAGTAGTATGAGTTGCATGAGTTTTATGGCATGTGTGGCAAGTGAGCATCAGTTGTGTGAATAACTGATGCTATGTAGTTATGTTAAGCATGTACCCCTATGATAGATGTTATGTAGCAAGTTGTTACGTGTATGATGTGAATGTATAGCATGTGTGATACGTGGGCACTAGTATGTGAATTACTAGTGCTATGCAGTTTAAGTTAAATACGTATTCCATGATAGTTGTTATGAAACGTATGAATGCATGTGTGTCGTATGTGGCTTTGAGATATGTGGTTATGAGTAAAGAGCATGATGTCTGTTATGTACTTAATTGATATATGAGCTATTAAAGCTTTGTGTATGATAAGTTATGTGAAGTTATGGCATGTGTAGTATTTGAGCAGGAATTGCATGATAGACAAGCATGTACTACTATTGTAATTGCTTGAAGTATAGATGTTGCATGTAAGCCTGGTGTAGGCTAGTAGTACTTGACTATGAGTAGAAGAGTATGTTGCGTGTTATGTGATTAAACTGATAGACGAGCTATTAAAGCTTCTAGTGTAAAGGTTACGTATGGGACAACTAGTTGGGGATTGGGATTTTTGTGATGGTGTCGAGGCTAGATATGTAGAGTGTGTTTATAATGATACAAGGGCCCGTATCATTGCAAATACATTGTGCATATCGGGAATTGATATAGTCACATGGATTCAATGAACCAACTGGATTGTCGGGATGGGGTAGTAGCATGATAGGACCTCCGTGAGTGTCCTTAAGGTAAGTAGTTAGACCCCTAAGTAGCATGTGATGAGGAGAGAATAGAAGCTAAGGTCATTGACCTGAGCTAGTAGACGGCATGGGACGGAAAGTAGAGTGGTGTTTAAAATGGTATGTTAATTGATGTAGTGAGGATAGACCACTCATAATTAGAGAATGGGGTTTTTGGAATTTGAGGGTGAAGACAAGTATGAATAGATTATATGTGTATAGTTAGTGGATTAGAGAGTGCAGTAAACAGATAGGAGAAGTTCTCTATGAGATCCCTCCTGGATTTTCGACGTGAAGGGCAAGAAGTAACCCAGGTGGTTAGCAGCAGTCTAGAAGCAGTTATGGCCGCATGAGTCGGCGATGCATAAGCTCTCAGTCTGCTGAGGCTAGAGCAGTTAGTTGCGAGGCTTCTCGGCATGTCAATCGCCGATTTTCGAAGGAAAGAAGGATCCAGTGGCTGATACCCACCGGATTTCTGGGGCGGAGGATGCTTTCTGCACTGGTTTGCATGGCGGAGGTAGAGGTCAGGTTGTTGTGAGCCTGCTTAGAGGAGTCACAAAGGATCGACGGGAGTTGATCGTTTGGTAAAGGACAATGAAGCAAGTGGAGAGTATGACATTGGAGTAACTATCTGACTTTCCGGAGAGCAGAAAGTACCATAGTTAGAGATAGAGAGGCTGACCAGCGAGTCGCTATCGGTAGTTCAACCTATCGGATTAGTAAATGAGATTACTGGCAAGTTGCTAGAGGCGACCGCTCTGTTGATCAGAGTACGTTGCAAACGAAGGGAGGAAGGTGTGCAGGTATGTTGAAGTGTTAGAGTCAAAGATAAGAGAAGTTATGGTGACAGTAAGGTGCGCTGATTTTATCAGATGCATGAGGTAATGTGGGACAGGGAGAGTTAGAATTGGAGAGGCAAGGAAGAAGGGTGTTACCACCGGACTCGGGGGCATGTGTTCCAGTTGATAGCAGAAGAGGCAATGACGGGGCTAGACGTTGTGACAGGGTAAGCAAGGGAGTTCGTTAGAAGTGGAAGTACGCAGCAGATGAGGAGTAACGTTGGAGTAGTGATGTGTATAAGGATAAAGTGGTAGTTGGGATAGACTGGTTAAGTCAGAACTGAGCTCACACTGACTGCGAGAAGCAGCAGGTAGTAGTTCAAACCCAAGTGGGGGAGAACTGACTATCGAAGGACATGGGATGAGACTATTGAAGGTATATGCTTGGCTAAGGTCAGGAAGCATGTCTTTCATGGAGGTAGCAGCTACTTAGCGTACGTGGTCGATAGCCGAGCTGAGACAAGAAGAAGACGGTAGCGAACGTGCCAGTAGTCAGCGAGTATCCGGATGTATTCCCGGATGACTTGCTTGACATTCCTCGTGAGAGGCAAGTGGAGTTCCAGATCAGGCTAATTCCGGGGGTGGTGTCGGTAGCTAAGACCTGTACCGGGTAGCACCTCTAGAGATGCAGGAATTGTTGCGGATGTGTGTTGATTGCCGATAGTTAACCAAGCTTACAGTAAAGAATAGATACCCGCTGTCGAGGATCGACGATCTCTTCGATCAGCTTCAGGGAGCCGTGCAGTTCTCGAAGATAGATCTTCGCTCAGGGTACCACCAGTTGGAGGTTCGAGAAGAGGATGCGCATAAGACGGCCTTTTCGTACTCGATATGGGCATTCCGAGTTCATCGTGAAGCCATTCGGGTTGACGAACGCGCCAGTATCTTTTATGGACCTGATGAATCGGGTCTGCAGGTCGATGACGGATATATCAGTGATTGTATGCATAGATGGTATACCGATCTATTTGGGATCGAAGGCGGATCATGTGGAGCACTTTCGAGATGTATTGGAGACTTTACGTAATGAGTAGTTGTGTGGAGAGAAGAGAAGACAGCAGCGATCGAGACATTGAGAATAGGGCTATGCGAAGCACCGGTGTTGACTTCACCGGAGAAGGTAGAGGACATGGCAGTTTATTGTAGTACTTCTTACCTTGGGTTAGTTGTAATATGACGTAGCATGGGAAGTAGATGGATGTTGTAAAGATATGTGTTGTGTGTTTGTGTTGTACGTGATAGTAGAGGGTAGTTATATGTTGGATGTGAATAGCGTGTTTTGTGTACTTTTAGGCAGCCTTGTACCCGTAAGGGTCGAGGGGATAGTATCGTTCTCGTTAGAGGAGGAGGCAGGATCAGTTCCGTTCGTGGAACGGAGAGCAGTTATATGTGTGCAGATGTGTTATGTTATGAAATCCATCGTATTCCGTAGGAAACGATGTGATGATGAGATGTGTTTTGGGTTGTGACCTGGACTGGGCAACTCCAAAGCAAACCGTGAGGGAGTAGGGGTGACCGGTTAGGACCATGTTTTTCCAAAGCAGGTAAGTTGTAGTCTTTTAAGTCGTTGAGACCGCGTATAGATTCCAGTATCAGAGACGTAAGGTCGGATTGCTAGTGGCCAGAGTTGAACAGGGGTGTGGAACAGTGTTAGACGTGTCTAAGAGTGAAGGTTGAGTTAGAGTTAGAGTTACCGGATGGAAGTAAGGGCATGTGATGAAGGATTTGTTTGCAAGGTTAGTTGTACTGTTAGAAATCATGATGTTATGTGGGGACAGTGGACAGGCAGAGGGCAGAGCGAGAGGATGATGCAGACTCTCAGGTGCATGTTAAGAGCTTGTGTGTAGACATTTGGAGGAAGTTGGGGTACGTATCTATCGTTGGCAGAGTTCTTGTATAACAGCAGCTTTCATGCCAGCATCGGCATGCCTCTTTATGAGATGTTGTGCGAGAGGAGATGTAAGACTCTCATCTTCTAGGGAGAGGTTGGTCAGAGTGAGTTGGGCAGTGCTGAAGTTATCCAGAAGGCGGCTGAGAGTATTCAGTGGAAACCGGATGATGGGATGAGACGGAACTACTAGAGTTGTTCCAAGTTTAGGCGATTTCGGGGACGAAATCCTGGTAAGTGGGGGAGAGTTGTAACACCCGTTTCCAATTTTAAGGCTTAACGGAGTGTTAGTCAACTTTCTAACCTGGTTATTGTGTAATGTCGGAGTCCAAGGGCTTAAGTGCAAATTATGGAAGTGCAAGGGAGGTTGAATCAGTTGTTGTATTTAGGGTTGAGAACCCTTAACCCTTTTCATTTGGCAGTTTCCAGAGAACGGAAGAGAGAGGGAAGCGATTGAGAGAAAGGAGCAAGGAGGCAATTGAAGGTTATAATCAAGCAATTGGAGGAGTAATCGTGTTAGATACGTTGAAGGTATGAATTCTATGCAAGTTTTGATGTCAATTGATGTGTAATTTGGAGTTTGTCAATGGTTAGGGTTGGATGTTGGATTGGTGATCATTGAATCATCAATTGATGTAATTGGTATGTTTTGGGGTCGAATTACTCGCATGAGATCGTTGGTTATCGACCCTAGTTGTTGTGTAAAAGTAATTTGGGAGTTGTTAGTCGAAATTTGGGTTTTTGGTACAGTTTTCGAAGCAAAAGTCGCGTTTTTGGGGCATCAGGAAAACCCGCGACCTGGCCCGCGACCTGAGGTCACGGGGACAGGTGGCGCAACTTTCTGTTGCATTTTCGATATTTTTCGTTTGCGGCCCTTTTCAAGATTTGGCTTTGGGCTTATGTTAGGGATGTTATGAGATGACTTTGGGTAGATTTTAAGGGCAATTAGACTAGTCTAGCTATGGCTAAGACTAGTGTTTCGGTATGGAGTATCGAATGGTCCTTTTGGGCTATGTTTGATGTGTTATGTATTTGTGATTGGTTAGGTGATTCGAAGTGATCGTGTTAGCTTATGAAGTGTATAAATTGCTAGCATCTTGACAGGTGAGTACCTCACTTAACTCTTGTTGTTATGTATGTATGGTTACGATTGCATGTGTGATTATGTGTATGCGTTCCTTCGGGGACATGGCAGAGTACCTATGGTGGTAGTAATACCCCTAGGGAATTATTATGAGATGTGTTCCTTCGGGGACTTGGGAGAGTACCTATGGTGGTAGTAATACCCCTAGGGAATTTGCAGAGGCCTGGTACCAGTGTCATTTATCCTTCCTTGATGGTATTGAGCCGTAAGGAAGATTGGAGACTTACATGTATGTAGTTGCTATGTACTTGTGATTGTGTGTGCATGATGGTAAGTGGTTAAGTGTGTGCTCACTAAGCTTTATGCTTACCCCGTTGTTGTTTATTTTTTTTTAGTGTCAGGTACGTCCCGGAAAGGAAAAGAGAAAGATACCGTATGAGGCTCCGTGGTGGCAGTTCAGTCAAGAGGTTTTTGGAGAAAGTGTTATGTGAAAACTCTAAGCTCTTTTATGTTTTGACATGTAAACATTAATTATTTTCCGTAAACTCTTACACTTATGTTTTGTTGGTAAGACCTATGGTTTAAAGTTTCAAACTTTTGATAGATTTAAATGTTGGTTTGGACGAGCTTCCGCTTTTGTACGAACTTGGTTACTTTTCAGTAAAAGCGAATGTTTTCAAAAATTGGGATGTTACAAGTTGGTATCAGAGCCTAGGTTTAAGGGATTCGAGTATTCACAAGTGGTGGATACTTGGACTTAAACCAAAAGCTTGTGTTTTTATAAATAAAAGTAACCAAAAGAAATGTTTTATGGAGATATGAGTATGAAATGTTTTATGGTGAGATGAGTATGAAATGTTTTACGGAGAGATGTGTATGAAATGTTTTATGAAGAGGTGAGTAGTGAGACTGAACTGCGGACCGGAGCATCAGAACGGGGGTGAGCACACTAACCTTACCTATTTTAAGGCATGTTGATTTATTGTGGATGTAGGTATGAGTTGCATGAGCTTATGGCATGTGTGGCAAGTGAGCATCAGTTGTGTGAATAACTGATGCTATGTAGTTATGTTAAGCATGTACCCCTATGATAGATGTTATGTAGCAAGTTGTTACGTGTATGATGTGAATGTATAGCATGTGTGATACGTGGGCACTAGTATGTGAATTACTAGTGCTATGCAGTTTAAGTTAAATACGTATTCCATGATAGTTGTTATGAAACGTATGAATGCATGTGTGTCGTATGTGGCTTTGAGATAGGTGGTTATGAGTAAAGAGCATGATGTCTGTTATGTACTTAATTGATATATGAGCTATTAAAGCTTTGTGTATGATAAGTTATGTGAAGTTATGGCATGTGTAGTATTTGAGCAGGAATTGCATGATAGACAAGCATGTACTACTATTGTAATTGCTTGAAGTATAGATATTGCATGTAAGCCTGGTGTAGGCTAGTAGTACTTGACTATGAGTAGAAGAGTATGTTACGTGTTATGTGATTAAACTGATAGACGAGCTATTAAAGCTCTAGTGTAAAGGTTACGTATGGGACAACTAGTTGGGGATTGGGATTTTTGTGATGGTGTCGAGGCTAGATATGTAGAGTGTGTTTATAATGATACAAGGGCCCGTATCATTGCAAATGCATTGTGCATATCGGGAATTGATATAGTCACTGGAATTCTATGAACTAACTGGGATTGTCGGGATGGGGTAGTAGCATGATAGGACCTCCGTGAGTGTCCTTAAGGTAAGTAGTTAGACCCCTAAGTAGCATGTGATGAGGAGAGAATATGAAGCTAAGGTCATTGACCTGAGCTAGTAGACGGCATGGGACGGAAAGTAGAGTGGTGTTTAAAATGGTATGTTAATTGAATTAGTAAGGATAGACCACTCAATAGCAAGTTGGGAATTGAGATGACAGTATGAATAGATTATATGTGTATAGTTAGTGGATTAGAGAGTGCAGTAGACCAGATAGGAGAAGTTCTCTATGAGATCCCTCCTGGATTTTCGAGCGTGATGGGCAAGAAGTAACCCAGGTGGTTAGCAGCAGTCTAGAAGCAGTTATGGCCGCATGAGTCGGCGATGCAATAAGCTCTCAGTCTGCTGAGGCTAGAGCAGTTAGTTGCGAGGCTTCTCGGCATGTCAATCGCCGATTTTCGAAGGAAAGAAGGATCCAGTGGCTGATACCCACCGGATTTCTGGGGCGGAGGATGCTTTCTGCACTGGTTTGCATGGCGGAGGTAGAGGTCAGGTTGTTGTGAGCCTGCTTAGAGGAGTCACAAAGGATCGACGGGAGTTGATCGTTTGGTAAAGGACAATGAAGCAAGTGGAGAGTATGACATTGGAGTAACTATCTGACTTTCCGGAGAGCAGAAAGTACCATAGTTAGAGATAGAGAGGCTGACCAGCGAGTCGCTATCGGTAGTTCAACCTATCGGATTAGTAAATGAGATTACTGGCAAGTTGCTAGAGGCGACCGCTCTGTTGATCAGAGTACGTTGCAAACGAAGGGAGGAAGGTGTGCAGGTATGTTGAAGTGTTAGAGTCAAAGATAAGAGAAGTTATGGTGACAGTAAGGTGCGCTGATTTTATCAGATGCATGAGGTAATGTGGGACAGGGAGAGTTAGAATTGGAGAGGCAAGGAAGAAGGGTGTTACCACCGGACTCGGGGGCATGTGTTCCAGTTGATAGCAGAAGAGGCAATGACGGGGCTAGACGTTGTGACAGGGTAAGCAAGGGAGTTCGTTAGAAGTGGAAGTACGCAGCAGATGAGGAGTAACGTTGGAGTAGTGATGTGTATAAGGATAAAGTGGTAGTTGGGATAGACTGGTTAAGTCAGAACTGAGCTCACACTGACTGCGAGAAGCAGCAGGTAGTAGTTCAAACCCAAGTGGGGGAGAACTGACTATCGAAGGACATGGGATGAGACTATTGAAGGTATATGCTTGGCTAAGGTCAGGAAGCATGTCTTTCATGGAGGTAGCAGCTACTTAGCGTACGTGGTCGATAGCCGAGCTGAGACAAGAAGAAGACGGTAGCGAACGTGCCAGTAGTCAGCGAGTATCCGGATGTATTCCCGGATGACTTGCTTGACATTCCTCGTGAGAGGCAAGTGGAGTTCCAGATCAGGCTAATTCCGGGGGTGGTGTCGGTAGCTAAGACCTGTACCGGGTAGCACCTCTAGAGATGCAGGAATTGTTGCGGATGTGTGTTGATTGCCGATAGTTAACCAAGCTTACAGTAAAGAATAGATACCCGCTGTCGAGGATCGACGATCTCTTCGATCAGCTTCAGGGAGCCGTGCAGTTCTCGAAGATAGATCTTCGCTCAGGGTACCACCAGTTGGAGGTTCGAGAAGAGGATGCGCATAAGACGGCCTTTTCGTACTCGATATGGGCATTCCGAGTTCATCGTGAAGCCATTCGGGTTGACGAACGCGCCAGTATCTTTTATGGACCTGATGAATCGGGTCTGCAGGTCGATGACGGATATATCAGTGATTGTATGCATAGATGGTATACCGATCTATTTGGGATCGAAGGCGGATCATGTGGAGCACTTTCGAGATGTATTGGAGACTTTACGTAATGAGTAGTTGTGTGGAGAGAAGAGAAGACAGCAGCGATCGAGACATTGAGAATAGGGCTATGCGAAGCACCGGTGTTGACTTCACCGGAGAAGGTAGAGGACATGGCAGTTTATTGTAGTACTTCTTACCTTGGGTTAGTTGTAATATGACGTAGCATGGGAAGTAGATGGATGTTGTAAAGATATGTGTTGTGTGTTTGTGTTGTACGTGATAGTAGAGGGTAGTTATATGTTGGATGTGAATAGCGTGTTTTGTGTACTTTTAGGCAGCCTTGTACCCGTAAGGGTCGAGGGGATAGTATCGTTCTCGTTAGAGGAGGAGGCAGGATCAGTTCCGTTCGTGGAACGGAGAGCAGTTATATGTGTGCAGATGTGTTATGTTATGAAATCCATCGTATTCCGTAGGAAACGATGTGATGATGAGATGTGTTTTGGGTTGTGACCTGGACTGGGCAACTCCAAAGCAAACCGTGAGGGAGTAGGGGTGACCGGTTAGGACCATGTTTTTCCAAAGCAGGTAAGTTGTAGTCTTTTAAGTCGTTGAGACCGCGTATAGATTCCAGTATCAGAGACGTAAGGTCGGATTGCTAGTGGCCAGAGTTGAACAGGGATGTGGAACAGTGTTAGACGTGTCTAAGAGTGAAGGTTGAGTTAGAGTTAGAGTTACCGGATGGAAGTAAGGGCATGTGATGAAGGATTTGTTTGCAAGGTTAGTTGTACTGTTAGAAATCATGATGTTATGTGGGGACAGTGGACAGGCAGAGGGGCAGAGCGAGAGGATGATGCAGACTCTCAGGTGCATGTTAAGAGCTTGTGTGTAGACATTTGGAGGAAGTTGGGGTACGTATCTATCGTTGGCAGAGTTCTTGTATAACAGCAGCTTTCATGCCAGCATCGGCATGCCTCTTTATGAGATGTTGTGCGAGAGGAGATGTAAGACTCTCATCTTCTAGGGAGAGGTTGGTCAGAGTGAGTTGGGCAGTGCTGAAGTTATCCAGAAGGCGGCTGAGAGTATTCAGTGGAAACCGGATGATGGGATGAGACGGAACTACTAGAGTTGTTCCAAGTTTAGGCGATTTCGGGGACGAAATCCTGGTAAGTGGGGGAGAGTTGTAACACCCGTTTCCAATTTTAAGGCTTAACGGAGTGTTAGTCAACTTTCTAACCTGGTTATTGTGTAATGTCGGAGTCCAAGGGCTTAAGTGCAAATTATGGAAGTGCAAGGGAGGTTGAATCAGTTGTTGTATTTAGGGTTGAGAACCCTTAACCCTTTTCATTTGGCAGTTTCCAGAGAACGGAAGAGAGAGGGAAGCGATTGAGAGAAAGGAGCAAGGAGGCAATTGAAGGTTATAATCAAGCAATTGGAGGAGTAATCGTGTTAGATACGTTGAAGGTATGAATTCTATGCAAGTTTTGATGTCAATTGATGTGTAATTTGGAGTTTGTCAATGGTTAGGGTTGGATGTTGGATTGGTGATCATTGAATCATCAATTGATGTAATTGGTATGTTTTGGGGTCGAATTACTCGCATGAGATCGTTGGTTATCGACCCTAGTTGTTGTGTAAAAGTAATTTGGGAGTTGTTAGTCGAAATTTGGGTTTTTGGTACAGTTTTCGAAGCAAAAGTCGCGTTTTTGGGGCATCAGGAAAACCCCGCGACCTGGCCCCGCGACCTGAGGTCACGGGGACAGGTGGCGCAACTTTCTGTTGCATTTTCGATATTTTTCGTTTGCGGCCCTTTTCAAGATTTGGCTTTGGGCTTATGTTAGGGATGTTATGAGATGACTTTGGGTAGATTTTAAGGGCAATTAGACTAGTCTAGCTATGGCTAAGACTAGTGTTTCGGTATGGAGTATCGAATGGTCCTTTTGGGCTATGTTTGATGTGTTATGTATTTGTGATTGGTTAGGTGATTCGAAGTGATCGTGTTAGCTTATGAAGTGTATAAATTGCTAGCATCTTGACAGGTGAGTACCTCACTTAACTCTTGTTGTTATGTATGTATGGTTACGATTGCATGTGTGATTATGTGTATGCGTTCCTTCGGGGACATGGCAGAGTACCTATGGTGGTAGTAATACCCCTAGGGAATTATTATGAGATGTGTTCCTTCGGGGACTTGGGAGAGTACCTATGGTGGTAGTAATACCCCTAGGGAATTTGCAGAGGCCTGGTACCAGTGTCATTTATCCTTCCTTGATGGTATTGAGCCGTAAGGAAGATTGGAGACTTACATGTATGTAGTTGCTATGTACTTGTGATTGTGTGTGCATGATGGTAAGTGGTTAAGTGTGTGCTCACTAAGCTTTATGCTTACCCCGTTGTTGTTTATTTTTTTTTAGTGTCAGGTACGTCCCGGAAAGGAAAAGAGAAAGATACCGTATGAGGCTCCGTGGTGGCAGTTCAGTCAAGAGGTTTTTGGAGAAAGTGTTATGTGAAAACTCTAAGCTCTTTTATGTTTTGACATGTAAACATTAATTATTTTCCGTAAACTCTTACACTTATGTTTTGTTGGTAAGACCTATGGTTTAAAGTTTCAAACTTTTGATAGATTTAAATGTTGGTTTGGACGAGCTTCCGCTTTTGTACGAACTTGGTTACTTTTCAGTAAAAGCGAATGTTTTCAAAAATTGGGATGTTACAAGTTGGTATCAGAGCCTAGGTTTAAGGGATTCGAGTATTCACAAGTGGTGGATACTTGGACTTAAACCAAAAGCTTGTGTTTTTATAAATAAAAGTAACCAAAAGAAATGTTTTATGGAGATATGAGTATGAAATGTTTTATGGTGAGATGAGTATGAAATGTTTTACGGAGAGATGTGTATGAAATGTTTTATGAAGAGGTGAGTAGTGAGACTGAACTGCGGACCGGAGCATCAGAACGGGGGTGAGCACACTAACCTTACCTATTTTAAGGCATGTTGATTTATTGTGGATGTAGGTATGAGTTGCATGAGCTTATGGCATGTGTGGCAAGTGAGCATCAGTTGTGTGAATAACTGATGCTATGTAGTTATGTTAAGCATGTACCCCTATGATAGATGTTATGTAGCAAGTTGTTACGTGTATGATGTGAATGTATAGCATGTGTGATACGTGGGCACTAGTATGTGAATTACTAGTGCTATGCAGTTTAAGTTAAATACGTATTCCATGATAGTTGTTATGAAACGTATGAATGCATGTGTGTCGTATGTGGCTTTGAGATAGGTGGTTATGAGTAAAGAGCATGATGTCTGTTATGTACTTAATTGATATATGAGCTATTAAAGCTTTGTGTATGATAAGTTATGTGAAGTTATGGCATGTGTAGTATTTGAGCAGGAATTGCATGATAGACAAGCATGTACTACTATTGTAATTGCTTGAAGTATAGATATTGCATGTAAGCCTGGTGTAGGCTAGTAGTACTTGACTATGAGTAGAAGAGTATGTTACGTGTTATGTGATTAAACTGATAGACGAGCTATTAAAGCTCTAGTGTAAAGGTTACGTATGGGACAACTAGTTGGGGATTGGGATTTTTGTGATGGTGTCGAGGCTAGATATGTAGAGTGTGTTTATAATGATACAAGGGCCCGTATCATTGCAAATGCATTGTGCATATCGGGAATTGATATAGTCACTGGAATTCTATGAACTAACTGGGATTGTCGGGATGGGGTAGTAGCATGATAGGACCTCCGTGAGTGTCCTTAAGGTAAGTAGTTAGACCCCTAAGTAGCATGTGATGAGGAGAGAATATGAAGCTAAGGTCATTGACCTGAGCTAGTAGACGGCATGGGACGGAAAGTAGAGTGGTGTTTAAAATGGTATGTTAATTGAATTAGTAAGGATAGACCACTCAATAGCAAGTTGGGAATTGAGATGACAGTATGAATAGATTATATGTGTATAGTTAGTGGATTAGAGAGTGCAGTAGACCAGATAGGAGAAGTTCTCTATGAGATCCCTCCTGGATTTTCGAGCGTGATGGGCAAGAAGTAACCCAGGTGGTTAGCAGCAGTCTAGAAGCAGTTATGGCCGCATGAGTCGGCGATGCAATAAGCTCTCAGTCTGCTGAGGCTAGAGCAGTTAGTTGCGAGGCTTCTCGGCATGTCAATCGCCGATTTTCGAAGGAAAGAAGGATCCAGTGGCTGATACCCACCGGATTTCTGGGGCGGAGGATGCTTTCTGCACTGGTTTGCATGGCGGAGGTAGAGGTCAGGTTGTTGTGAGCCTGCTTAGAGGAGTCACAAAGGATCGACGGGAGTTGATCGTTTGGTAAAGGACAATGAAGCAAGTGGAGAGTATGACATTGGAGTAACTATCTGACTTTCCGGAGAGCAGAAAGTACCATAGTTAGAGATAGAGAGGCTGACCAGCGAGTCGCTATCGGTAGTTCAACCTATCGGATTAGTAAATGAGATTACTGGCAAGTTGCTAGAGGCGACCGCTCTGTTGATCAGAGTACGTTGCAAACGAAGGGAGGAAGGTGTGCAGGTATGTTGAAGTGTTAGAGTCAAAGATAAGAGAAGTTATGGTGACAGTAAGGTGCGCTGATTTTATCAGATGCATGAGGTAATGTGGGACAGGGAGAGTTAGAATTGGAGAGGCAAGGAAGAAGGGTGTTACCACCGGACTCGGGGGCATGTGTTCCAGTTGATAGCAGAAGAGGCAATGACGGGGCTAGACGTTGTGACAGGGTAAGCAAGGGAGTTCGTTAGAAGTGGAAGTACGCAGCAGATGAGGAGTAACGTTGGAGTAGTGATGTGTATAAGGATAAAGTGGTAGTTGGGATAGACTGGTTAAGTCAGAACTGAGCTCACACTGACTGCGAGAAGCAGCAGGTAGTAGTTCAAACCCAAGTGGGGGAGAACTGACTATCGAAGGACATGGGATGAGACTATTGAAGGTATATGCTTGGCTAAGGTCAGGAAGCATGTCTTTCATGGAGGTAGCAGCTACTTAGCGTACGTGGTCGATAGCCGAGCTGAGACAAGAAGAAGACGGTAGCGAACGTGCCAGTAGTCAGCGAGTATCCGGATGTATTCCCGGATGACTTGCTTGACATTCCTCGTGAGAGGCAAGTGGAGTTCCAGATCAGGCTAATTCCGGGGGTGGTGTCGGTAGCTAAGACCTGTACCGGGTAGCACCTCTAGAGATGCAGGAATTGTTGCGGATGTGTGTTGATTGCCGATAGTTAACCAAGCTTACAGTAAAGAATAGATACCCGCTGTCGAGGATCGACGATCTCTTCGATCAGCTTCAGGGAGCCGTGCAGTTCTCGAAGATAGATCTTCGCTCAGGGTACCACCAGTTGGAGGTTCGAGAAGAGGATGCGCATAAGACGGCCTTTTCGTACTCGATATGGGCATTCCGAGTTCATCGTGAAGCCATTCGGGTTGACGAACGCGCCAGTATCTTTTATGGACCTGATGAATCGGGTCTGCAGGTCGATGACGGATATATCAGTGATTGTATGCATAGATGGTATACCGATCTATTTGGGATCGAAGGCGGATCATGTGGAGCACTTTCGAGATGTATTGGAGACTTTACGTAATGAGTAGTTGTGTGGAGAGAAGAGAAGACAGCAGCGATCGAGACATTGAGAATAGGGCTATGCGAAGCACCGGTGTTGACTTCACCGGAGAAGGTAGAGGACATGGCAGTTTATTGTAGTACTTCTTACCTTGGGTTAGTTGTAATATGACGTAGCATGGGAAGTAGATGGATGTTGTAAAGATATGTGTTGTGTGTTTGTGTTGTACGTGATAGTAGAGGGTAGTTATATGTTGGATGTGAATAGCGTGTTTTGTGTACTTTTAGGCAGCCTTGTACCCGTAAGGGTCGAGGGGATAGTATCGTTCTCGTTAGAGGAGGAGGCAGGATCAGTTCCGTTCGTGGAACGGAGAGCAGTTATATGTGTGCAGATGTGTTATGTTATGAAATCCATCGTATTCCGTAGGAAACGATGTGATGATGAGATGTGTTTTGGGTTGTGACCTGGACTGGGCAACTCCAAAGCAAACCGTGAGGGAGTAGGGGTGACCGGTTAGGACCATGTTTTTCCAAAGCAGGTAAGTTGTAGTCTTTTAAGTCGTTGAGACCGCGTATAGATTCCAGTATCAGAGACGTAAGGTCGGATTGCTAGTGGCCAGAGTTGAACAGGGATGTGGAACAGTGTTAGACGTGTCTAAGAGTGAAGGTTGAGTTAGAGTTAGAGTTACCGGATGGAAGTAAGGGCATGTGATGAAGGATTTGTTTGCAAGGTTAGTTGTACTGTTAGAAATCATGATGTTATGTGGGGACAGTGGACAGGCAGAGGGGCAGAGCGAGAGGATGATGCAGACTCTCAGGTGCATGTTAAGAGCTTGTGTGTAGACATTTGGAGGAAGTTGGGGTACGTATCTATCGTTGGCAGAGTTCTTGTATAACAGCAGCTTTCATGCCAGCATCGGCATGCCTCTTTATGAGATGTTGTGCGAGAGGAGATGTAAGACTCTCATCTTCTAGGGAGAGGTTGGTCAGAGTGAGTTGGGCAGTGCTGAAGTTATCCAGAAGGCGGCTGAGAGTATTCAGTGGAAACCGGATGATGGGATGAGACGGAACTACTAGAGTTGTTCCAAGTTTAGGCGATTTCGGGGACGAAATCCTGGTAAGTGGGGGAGAGTTGTAACACCCGTTTCCAATTTTAAGGCTTAACGGAGTGTTAGTCAACTTTCTAACCTGGTTATTGTGTAATGTCGGAGTCCAAGGGCTTAAGTGCAAATTATGGAAGTGCAAGGGAGGTTGAATCAGTTGTTGTATTTAGGGTTGAGAACCCTTAACCCTTTTCATTTGGCAGTTTCCAGAGAACGGAAGAGAGAGGGAAGCGATTGAGAGAAAGGAGCAAGGAGGCAATTGAAGGTTATAATCAAGCAATTGGAGGAGTAATCGTGTTAGATACGTTGAAGGTATGAATTCTATGCAAGTTTTGATGTCAATTGATGTGTAATTTGGAGTTTGTCAATGGTTAGGGTTGGATGTTGGATTGGTGATCATTGAATCATCAATTGATGTAATTGGTATGTTTTGGGGTCGAATTACTCGCATGAGATCGTTGGTTATCGACCCTAGTTGTTGTGTAAAAGTAATTTGGGAGTTGTTAGTCGAAATTTGGGTTTTTGGTACAGTTTTCGAAGCAAAAGTCGCGTTTTTGGGGCATCAGGAAAACCCCGCGACCTGGCCCCGCGACCTGAGGTCACGGGGACAGGTGGCGCAACTTTCTGTTGCATTTTCGATATTTTTCGTTTGCGGCCCTTTTCAAGATTTGGCTTTGGGCTTATGTTAGGGATGTTATGAGATGACTTTGGGTAGATTTTAAGGGCAATTAGACTAGTCTAGCTATGGCTAAGACTAGTGTTTCGGTATGGAGTATCGAATGGTCCTTTTGGGCTATGTTTGATGTGTTATGTATTTGTGATTGGTTAGGTGATTCGAAGTGATCGTGTTAGCTTATGAAGTGTATAAATTGCTAGCATCTTGACAGGTGAGTACCTCACTTAACTCTTGTTGTTATGTATGTATGGTTACGATTGCATGTGTGATTATGTGTATGCGTTCCTTCGGGGACATGGCAGAGTACCTATGGTGGTAGTAATACCCCTAGGGAATTATTATGAGATGTGTTCCTTCGGGGACTTGGGAGAGTACCTATGGTGGTAGTAATACCCCTAGGGAATTTGCAGAGGCCTGGTACCAGTGTCATTTATCCTTCCTTGATGGTATTGAGCCGTAAGGAAGATTGGAGACTTACATGTATGTAGTTGCTATGTACTTGTGATTGTGTGTGCATGATGGTAAGTGGTTAAGTGTGTGCTCACTAAGCTTTATGCTTACCCCGTTGTTGTTTATTTTTTTTTAGTGTCAGGTACGTCCCGGAAAGGAAAAGAGAAAGATACCGTATGAGGCTCCGTGGTGGCAGTTCAGTCAAGAGGTTTTTTCAAAGAACTTTTTCGGACACAAGACAAGTTTGGGGGGGACAAAAGTGACGAAACCATATACAGTAACCCTAAAGAAGACCCGCCGATTTATTCGTTGAGTTCTAAGATTCAAGAAGGAGTACGAAACACCATTCGGTTAGATAAAACGTCAATAGCCCGGTTGTAAGTCTTCTTTTCTTTTCTTTTATCGTTTTTTTTATTATTTCTTTTCTATTTTTTTGTCACTTGAGGCCAAGTAACATCTCAAGTTTGGGGGTGTGATAACTCTCTAATTTTAGAGTTATTTAGTGTTAAATAACCTCGTTTTGTATATATTTTTATACCCAATTTGCTCTCTTTCTTTCTCTTTGGACTAAAATGTTTTGAAAAGGTTTTGATAAACACAAAAGATCAAGTTTGATGTAAAACGGCCTAAAAGCTCAACAAATCAGTCTAAATCTCGAAGGCAGTCCAAAAGCTCTCCATCAGTTCAAGGTTCAAAAATGCAGAAGACCCCTTTGTTGGGTTTTTGTGGGTATCCTTGGGTCAAACTGACTCGAGGATTATCTGAGATCTCAAAACCTCACTGGTTTGATATATCTCATAGGTTTAAAACAAACTGTTAAAACCCACATGATCAGAAAACTCGCTGTTTCCGATCTAATCATGCGGAAGCGATAAAAGCTAAAAACCATTAAAGCCTAATGATTTTAATCGTTTATAGCTCTAAACCTAAAAGATCAGGTTAGATCAATTTACCTGGTTGCTTGAGAATAGATCCACCAGTGATTGACCAACGAACGTTCCTCTAGCAGAACTGTGAAACCCGAAAGCTGGAAAATAAAAACCGGAATCCCGAAGAGGGAGGGGGCGGCGCCGGCTAGAGAGAGAGGTGGAGAGGGAAAAACTGAAACTGAATTCTCCTTCTTGAAAAACTTAGATTTTTCCCTTAACCCATAAGCCTTATTTATATGGAGGAAAAATACAGTTTGTATAAGATTCAGTTTCCTTTTATAATTATCTCTAATCCTTTTTCCTTTTAATTAGCTGGAAAAGAATTTGCATACGATAATTATGATTTATATATTTATCTAATATATAAAATCTTATTAATTAACTATTATATATTTATTTGTCTAATAAATATACAATATCCTAATTAATTAATAATCCTCCAACTTTAGTAATTCTGACTGAAATTACCCAAAAGATTTATAATTCACTATTATAAATCCTAACTCTCCATTTCGGGGTTTCATCTAACTTGTTCGACTTATAGGTCCTCACAGGTGTGACCCTCAAGTGTCTCGTAACATTGGATATACAATCACTTGGTTTGTCAACTCTGCACATAATTCCTAACACCCTTTGTGTCACCACTGAGGGGAACGATTTTTCTTAGCTTTTGGAAATTCTGAAGAGGCAATTATACTGCAAGTGGCCCATATGGAAATTAAAAGATAGAAACTCTGAACATGGGTTATGTTTTCCTTATAAATAGAAGTCTTTGCTTCCTCAAAGAAATACACCAGCTCTGCTACTGCTTCTTCCTTTTTCTTCTTCTTTTTCGCTCCCCAGGCTTCATCTTGGGGGATTATCTGTTTTTCTTTTTCCTGCTTTTATTTACTATTAAATTCTAGCTAACTCTTTATCTGCTTTCTAGTTATAAACGTTAACTGCTTTATTTTATTTCTCGTACTGTACTTTTTATTCCGTACTTAATTATCATGAAGTTAGTTTATAAATCTAATCTTGTTATGTCTTTTATTTTAGGCTAAACCCTTTAATGGGTGTGGGTGTGAGTTTATTTTAAAACGGTGTAGACAACACTTGGGTGCTGTCGTTATTTCCAAATTTTACGATTAGTTATTTGAACCGATACTTAATTTCGATACTGATAAACCGGCCATTTTGATGTGTCGTGTTAGACCTCAGATCCAGAGATGGGCGGGTCCGAAATACGGTTTGGATAATGCACAAAGAGCTCGAGAGGGCCTTTGATAATCACGCAGAGATGCGGGTTCTGCATGGTTTGTTAAGGTTCAGTAAGCCGGTCGGGATTTATATCACAAGGAGACTTGGGTATAAATCCCCATACTCGGTGGAACGAGATTTATTTTAATCTACTTATAAAAACCGGTAATCTTACGATTTGGAATAACGACGACTTCGTAGCAACTTCACGGTATGTTTTGTAAAAACATAGTTTCGAGAGATTTGTGTTTTTATAATTATCCCCATAACGTGAAGTTTCTAAACTCGTGTTATACTATGTTTTAAAGTAAAAACTTACATCCACACCCTCTTTCTTCTTTATAAGTCAAAAGTCGTCATTTTTAGCATTTTCACCATCAAACCCACTTTTTACATCAAACCCCGTCAAGCACTAGAAGTTCATGAAAGTCTCAAGTTTTCTATAAAATCTCAGTCCCTGTGGAAACGAACATTTGGTATACTATCACTTTATTACTTATAGCGATCCCTTTGTCGGTGTATACTTGCATCCTCATTGTGGTGAAATTGTGACCACATAGTGGCACGCACGGTTTTTCGCTATCAACATGCCAATGGCAAATATGTCTTGCAAGCATTGCAAGACTTTCAATTGTTGCTAGAGCTTTTAAGAGCATACGGTGTGGGTACATGGGATGTGCGGTAAAGGAAATAAAAAAATAAAAAAGTAATAGTGATTCGTTAATAAGATAACTAAAAATATATATATATATATATATATAGATAGGTGTCCAACTAGTAATTAAATAATAGATCACCCTTGTTAATCCATAAATCAAATCATCAAATCGTTGAGTAGATTTACGAGCATTTCCAGCTTTATTTCGGCGATCTTAAAACTTGGTGGCAAAAATCTTGTGAACCCATCTAGAAGATCGGGTTGATGGTGAAAAAGTGCAGCAACCTGAATAAATAAGCACAAATTCACCAACAAATTCACTGTAGCTAGTATAGCATTAGTATTTTTGAGTAAAGCTTATATAGTTACCTCGTGGTAGACTTGATTGGTGCTCTTATGTCCTTTCTTATACATATCCAAAATGTCCAAAAACGACTTGCAGACATGATCCTCATTTTGGAAACGTTTCTACAAACCATCAATGGGGGTTAGATTGATTATATATATATATATATATATATGTATTAGGTTTTATCCCGTGCGATACACGGGGTAATTTAATTAAAAAAATAATACAAGAAAACAATATTACAAGTATGATTTATTTAATCTAAATTATTTATTATAATTTAATTTATAACTGGACTTTTAATTTTTTTCGAACTTTTAATTTGAGATAGATAAAGATAAAATAGGTAGATTAATTTAATATTTAAATTAATAGAGATAAAATATTTAAGAGAGATAGAGATAAAATAGGTAGATTAGTTTAATATTTAAACTAATAGAGATAAAATATTTAAGAGGGATAGAAATAAAATAGGTAGATTAGTTTAATATTTAAATTAATAGAGATATGACACGTATGCATGAAAAGTGTAATCAATGAGCATAAATAGAAAGTCACATACGACAAATCAACAACTCCAAATTGGACTATAAACATGAATAGAATCATCATAATCATATAAACATGAATAGAATCATCATAATCATATCATCATGTGTAGGAAAAAATAAAAATTGAAGAGCGTTTGTAATACAAAATAACACAAAAATTGTAATCAATGACCATAAATACAAAGTCACATACGAGAAATCAACAACTCCAACTTGGACTATAAACATGAATAGAATCATCATAATCATATCATCATGTGTAGGAAAAAATAAAAATTAAAGAGCGTTTGATTAATTACCTTTGTATGTGTATGTGTAATTGTACTTTGAAAATAGAGAGAATATTTTTAATTCTTTATAATAATCCGTGTATTGATTATATTAAATATTACACAAATATATGTAGAGGATTTTTTAAACCGTTTGATTTAATTATGTA
Source organism: Centaurea solstitialis (assembly GCA_030169165.1). Taxonomy (NCBI): domain Eukaryota; kingdom Viridiplantae; phylum Streptophyta; class Magnoliopsida; order Asterales; family Asteraceae; genus Centaurea; species Centaurea solstitialis. Next base: position 78,476,704 of record CM058041.1, read on the forward strand.
TTTTTGAAAGTGGTATTTATCTTTTACATTATTTTATTTAGAGTTAATTACATTTTTGGTCCCTGTGGTTTGATGTTTTTAACACTCTGGGTCCATTTTTAAAATAATTATGGATTTGGTCATTGTGATTTACACTTTATAACGCTTTGGGTCCAAAAGGTTTACACTTTATAACACTTGGGCCCAAGAGTGTTAACTCTGTTAAATTTTTCTGTTAAATGAATTTAGCAATAGGGGTATTTTAGTCCTTTCATATGTTTCTATTTTAATACTAAACTAAAAAATAAAAATAACAATAAAGTAACTTCATCTTCTTCAACCCAATAACAACACCACCTCCACCCACCGGCCACCACCATCCACTGCTACAAACATCACCACCACCATCCATTGCTACAACCATCGCCACCGCTCACCACCACCCAAAACGAAAACTCTATCAATATTTAAAACCAAAAAACTTAAATGTGATCCAAAGAACATTTATACAAATTTGTATATAAAGAACAGTCGTACAAGAAAAAAAATCGTACTTGAAAATAAACATCTTATAGACATAAATCTAGATCTGAAAATAAACATCAATCTAAATTTTTAGACTTGAAAATGAACATGAATCTAAAATCCAAACCCAGATCTGAAAGAAATTCCTAAATCAATGAAACCTAAAATATCAAAACCCTAAAACTTTTTTGATTTGGAAACCAAATCAAGATTTGGAAAAAAAATCCTAAATCAATGGATTGTAAACAAAAACCTCTAATCTAGAGTGTGTTCGTCGGTGGTGGTCTCATATGGAGGTGGACGGTGGTGGTCTCGAATCTGTAGGACGGCAGCGGTGGTCTCGGAGGTAGTCCAGAACGCAGGCGTTGGTGTGTACGGCGGTGGAAGTGGGCAGCAGCGGCGGTGGAGGTGGGCAGCAGCGGCGGTGGGTGGTGGCGTTCGAAGGAGACAGAAGTAGAAGGAGGAGAGGGTCTGGTTTCGTTGGAGAAGACGACGATGGTGGTCCCTGAAGGCGCCGGTGAAGATAGGGAGGTCTTACGATGGGAGGCGATGGTCTTACGGTGGGTGGCCGGTGGGGAGGTGGCCGGTGGCCGGTTGGTTGGTTGAAGGTGGTGGCAGTGGCAGTCTTTCTTTCAGATGGTTGAAGATGGTGGATATGACAATGGAGGTTGTTGGGTGGAGGAGATGGATTTAGGGTTTGGTTTGGAAGATGAAATCAAAATGGGGATGGATTTAGGGTTTGTATTTTTCTTAATATTAATATAGATATTTAATATTAATATAGATAATATACTAAATCACTTTTGGTACCTATAATTTTAAGTGAAAATAAAAATATATTTGAAAGGACCAAAATACCCTTGTATTAAATCATTTAACAGAAAAATCAAACGGAGTTAGAACCAATGGATCCAAAGCGTTATAAAGTGTAAACCACATGTACCATATCCATAATTATTTTAAAAATGGATCTAGAGTGTTAAAAACACCAAACCACAGGGACCAAAAATGTAATTAACTCTTTTATTTATTGTTTTCATATTTATCTGAGTTAATTACATATTTGGTCCCTGTGGTTTGGTGATTTTAACACTCTAGGTCCATTTTAGAAATAATTATGGATTTGGTACCTGTGCTTTACATTTTATAACGCTTTGGGTCCATGGTTTCTAACTCCGTTAAAAATTCTGTTAAATAGAATAATTACAGGGGCATTTTGGACATTTTATATATTCTTTTTGTTTTATATTAAATTATTAGGGACCATACTTGTACTTTACTACGTGACTTCATCTTCCATAACCAAAAAAACCCTACACCAGCAGCCAATTTCTCCACCTCTACTAAACCCAAATCTCCATCGCCTCCCCCTTCTGCTGCCGCCCCATTCCGCCGCCGCCGCCCACTTCTACCACCGACTCTCCCTTCCACCGTCGACGCCCCCTTCCACCACCGCCCACCTTCACCAGCAGTGGACCTCCATCACCATTCACACCATCAGCCGCCCACCTCACCACTCCGGTAACATTTTCTCCCCGTTTTCACCACTGTATGAGACCACCACCAGTTCACTATTGGCCGCCTCCACCTTCATGTTCATCAGAACAGCAGCCGGATGAAGACCACCGGTGACTTCGTTTTCATCCTCGGTTCCCCGACATCGCCTCCATCTCCATCCCTCGATTTTCATCCCTGGTTTCATCTTGTTCTTAAAGATTTTATTCTTGAAGATCTGGTAATTATGACGGTTCTATTTAGGGTTTCAATGTTTTTCCAGATCTTAATAGCTTTAGGGTTTCAATTTTGTAGGTCTCATTAATTTAGGATTTTTCCCAGATTTTGGTTATCAGATATAAATAGCTATAGAGTTTTGATTTTTTAGGTTTCGTTGATTTAGGAATTTATTTTTAGATTTGGGTTTGGTTTTCAGATCTGGTAATTGTAAATTGTAATTCATATGCTTATAGAGACATGTTTATCAAATTCATGGATTTGTATTTTGTTTTCATACATTTATGAAATTTGTTTGCATATGTCTGAATTCATATTGATGTTTATGTTGAGGTTGAAGAACATTATGTAATAGCAGAATATGAGTGTTCATAAAGAAAATTAAAAATTTAATAGAAAAACAAAGAAATTATTGAAAAGACTAAAATGCCCTTATACTTAATGCATTCTAACATAATTAGTTAACGGAGTTAGTTTTAGTGACCCAGCGTGTTATAAAATGTAAACCACAAGTACCAAATCCATAATTATTTCTAAAATGGACCTAGAGTGTTAAAATCACCAAACCACAGGGACCAAATATGTAATTAACTCTATTTATCTATAGTTTGGATTAAAAGGTTTGATTTAATTATGTAGAGGATTTTTGAAAGTGGTATTTATCTTTTACATTATTTTATTTATTGTTTTGATAACCGAAACCGGCTCACCAGAACGCAACACGTGGCAATTCGGCTCACCAGAGCACGACACGTGTCACACCAGTTACTCTTTTATTATTTACTAGTTTTGATCCCGTGTAATACACGGGATAATTTCAAAAAATTAAATCATGTCAAAAACCTTATAATACAAATATGAAAATGATCATAAATACAAAGTCACATACGAGAAATCAACAACTCCAACTTGGACTATAAACATGAATAAAATCATTATAATCATATCATCATGTGTAGGAAAAAATAAAAATTAAAGAGCGTTTGATTAATTACCTTTGTGTGTGTATGTGTAATTGGTAGTGGCTTAATTAAGAGAGTTGCAGCAATTGATTGAGATTGAGAGATTGAAATGGGTATTTGTAGATTGAGATTGAGAGATTGAGATTGAGGTGTGTATTTTTGGATTAAAACTGTTTGATTTAATTATGTAGAGGATTTTTGAAAGTGGTATTTATCTTTACATTATTTAATTTATTGTTTTCATATTTATCTATAGTTTGGATTAAAAAATGAAAATTTTTAAAGAGCTTGAGTATATTTTTTTGTTCCAAGAAGTTATATGGAATTTTCTTAAGAATTAAGAAAATAGGAAAAGTAAGATTTTTCAACTTTGGAAAACTCTTAAAAAATTGTACTTTGAAAATAGGGAGAATATTTTTAATTCTTTATATCACCAATGAAAAATAATAATACGTGTATTGATTATATTAAATATTACACAAATATATGTAGAGGAACTTTTAAACCATTTGATTTAATTATGTATTTTTGAAAGTGGTATTTATCTTTTACATTATTTTATTTATTGTTTTCATATTTATATATAGTTTGGATTAAAAGGTTTGATTTAATTATGTAAAGGATTTTTTAAACCGTTTGATTTAATTATGTAGAGGATTTTTGAAAGTGGTATTTATCTACTACGTTATTTTATTTATTGTTTTGATAATCGAAAGCGGCTCACCAGAACGCGACACGTGGCAATTCGGCTCACCAGAGTACGACACGTGGCAAACCAGTTACTCTTTTATTATATATAGATAGATATGATAGAGGAAACTTCAAATGTGAACTCACTTTTGGTTGTGAACACGAGGACGAATCTCAGCCACTCATCCGGGTCAATAAAGACGGATTTGACCGGTAACCCCCTTTAATAATCTCTACCCTCCTATGAATCGTGTCAATCCTCCGTGATCACGTCCACCGTAACCGTAGATGTGTGGCTGAGATTCGTCCTCACGTTCACAACCAAAATTGAGTCCACATTTGAACCTGACCCTATATAGATACATACAAACAACAAAATTCCGTACTAATTTACATGTTAAATAAAATCAAATAAAAAACGTCGATCAGCTCTACTTTGTTTAGAAAGCATACAACCTCTTCAAACTCCACTATTCTTTTCGGGTCCTCATCATACCCTTTGGGCAAGAAAGTGTTGAACCCAACAATTAGATGATCGTGCCCTTTGAGCAATTCTTTTACCCTTGCTATGACACCAGTGATATCAATTCTGCAAACAAACAAATAGACTTTTAGCTAAACATATTTCTCTACAAAAAAAGAGTTATTGGATAAGAAATTGATGTACGTAGGTACCTTTGAGCTTTAAAATCTTTCAGTATATCAAGAAACATGTCGTATTTTTCTATCTGGTCATGGAACGTGTTCTTAACTTCCTTTAGATACGTTGATGCAACGCTGGTTGTGCTACTACCATCATGGGATTGGCTATATCTTCTTCAACATGATTTAAAAAGGGGATAAATGAATGAATCAACACTTCATAAGGGAATATCACAGCATATCAAAATAAGTTGTAAAACAAACATGCAACCTTTTTATTATAAGTTAGGAGTAAAATGGGGATACAAATACAATGATAACTCAACCAAACAAAACAACATTTCCAATCAACTTTCTCCTTTCTGTCCTGCTAGCAATAGCATGCATACTAATAAAAACCACAAGGGTTGTAGCGTATTGGTTGATGCCCTGAGGGATTTGATGGAATATCCCGTCTACCCAGGGTTCAAGTTCGATTCCAGGAGTACGCAACAATTGTGCTTAGACTTAGTCTCAGATGGTCGTAATTTAATTACCAAATTGCTAAGGTTGCAGTCTACGCAAAGCCTAGATGAACCTTACCAAAAAAAAACATGCATACTAATAATAAACAGATACTATTTTAAAACCCTAAAAAAAGCTTTGCCTAATTTGTATTCTGATCAAGAGTTAATTTCTATTGTTAACCACCTACACTGTGATAACTTTGTAGACGGAATGAAACCGTCCAATAACTAAATCTACGGTACAAATAAAAATATATAAGATTTTGCAATAGTCTATCTTGAAAAAAAAAAAAAAGGGAAAAAAACTACCCCATGAAATTAATCTTAGCCGTTAATTGGATTAGATTTTTAGATCAGTCTGATTAACAAAAAACTATCCCAATGGTGTGTATTAGCCCTTGATCAAACTATTAAGCAGAAAAGATAAGAAATTTACCCAATGTGGTTTGGGATACCTCTTCAAAAAAAAAAAAAAAAAAGATAAGAAATTTAAATATCCAAATCAAACAAGATCAAAAATATCTCCATCTATCTATCTAATCATTGGTTTATAGAAGATAAATGCAAAACCATCATAAATAAATCCAGAAGTAGCTCTACATTTAGTTCAAGCAAATTCAAAGTATAAATAACTCATTCTAACATAATCTCAACCAATACAAAAATCAAAGCAAATTCAGAAATTACGAATTGAATTGAGACACGTCTTTCATTAAAATAATCAAAAAAAAAAAAACAAAAAAAAAAAAAAAAACAAAGTCGAATTGCAGAGATAACAACGAGAAAAGATTTTAGGTTTATTTTTAGCATTCGATTGAAATTTATTAGAAAAAGATTTTGGGTTTGGGAGTAGAAAAACTTGGGCTTGGGTTTGGGGTATAAATTGATAATTATTTATAAGACAACTAAATAATTTTACATAACATCGGTTTTGAGTTTTGACTAGTGCAGTAGAGATGGTCAAATATGTTCGATTCCGAAACAAATTTGGGGTCCAACCTGAGACCGTTTGAGATAGTTCGTTAAAACCCGGCTAGGATGTTACATCAAAACGAGGCTTGGTTTGGCCCAACGCATGACCAGTTATGATTGGACCGGTCTGTTTTTCTTTTACAAGTTTATTTTATAAAGTTTGTTGTTGTGATAAAAACAAATGTATATTTTTTGGACAAAGTGAAATATTTTAAATGGGAGAATTATTTGTAACAAAAACGTATCCTTTATAATGTGTATTTAACTGACCAGATTATAATAAAAACGTATTTGTAGTGTATTCGATGGACTAAATTGTTCAAAGAGAATTATGTGTTAAAAAATCAACTTTTTTGCCAACTCTAATATGCACAAAGTCATTAAATCCAATTTTAAAAGGATCAACCATGATTAGATATCCAATTATAATTGGACCGTATTTGATCCAAAATTTCAATATCCAAGTTGGAAGGGTCGTTTATCAATAATCCAATATAAAAACAAACAAGTATAATCTAATGACAATTAAATTACTCATCCAACCATCATCCAATTAGTAATTATCTATAATTATATATATATAGGGGTCGTATCTGTTACAAACCGAGTAGTTTGTATAACCTATATAAATCAATCTCGACCATACATGTATCTGATCAATTGCGTGAATTAATTCAGTTCCTACGTCTTCTCTAAACCACATTTGAAACCCACCTAAAAAATAGGATCTCAACCACATTTGAAAACCATCTAAAAAATAGGTAATAAACAAAATCAATGGTTAAGATTACGTTTGTAGGGTTTGTAAACTACACAGCTCATATTTGATACTATATACTGAGTGGTTTTTAATAAAGTATTAAAGTATATGAATAATTAGTTGAACGAAAAATATTGGATAAATCCAACTTAAAAGAGAATGCCCAGAAACTTGAACTTATGTTATGTTTGACAAACTAGCTAATAAAAAGATAATGCCCAAAAACTAGCTAAAATAAGATGTAACTTCGAAGATTAAATCATAACAAATTCAAACTCTATAGTAAAATTGTTAAAGAAAAAATTTTGATAGTTAAATCGAAACTAAACTAAAACTTGAATAGTAAACCATTATTCTAATTTCTAAGAAGTCACTCAATTATAATTTTATTAAAAGATTTAGGAACAAATTATTCTAGTGTATTAAATCGATGAACCGTGTTCAAATCGTGTGTCTCAACGTCTAAGTCGAAGCGGGTAAAAAAAATAAAAATTATTCCAACATATTTGTTAAAAAATTCAACATTTGCTATGTGTTTGCAAAAGAATATATATATATATATATATATATAGAGGAATAATCAAATAAAAACCATTTTTTTTGTAAAAACCCGTAAAAACCAACTAAAAAATAATTTTTTTTAGGATTTTTTTTATCAAATACTATGATATTAACTATTGTTACATATATATATTTTTTCATAATGTGAATATCATCCATGAAAAAATAAAATTTTTATTCATATTATGAATAAAAAATATACAACATTTTTATTCATATTATGAAACAAATTCATGGATGATATTCATCTTATGAAAAAAAATATATGTGAAACAACATATCAATTCTAACATTTGATGGAAAAAAATCGTAAAAAAATTTATTTTTTGGTCGGTTTTTACGGGTTTTTACAAAAAAAGTGGTTTTTACATGAAGGCTCCTCTCTATATATATATATATATATATAAATAGACTTTACAAAGACCGACTAGATCGGTGACCAAAATTGACGGCCGGCGACCGACGGCGACGAGAACCACCACCGGCAAGTGAGAAGCTAGAAAAGCAGTAGCGTAACCACCTTTAGGGCCACAAACTTCTATTAGTAGTTCCATATATTCAATTCAAAATCATCATCCTACTAATTTTTCTAGTTTTCCATCTCGCCAGAACCTCTATAGATCGGAAGAAGTTTTCAGGAGTTGTTGTTTGTGGAAGATATGGGAGCTAATCCCGAGCTTGAAAGCCTCTTTCCTGAGAAAAAGCGATCCAGAAATCCATTCGTTCCAATCGGTATTCAATTCTATCCAAAATCCAAAACCCTAGTTTTTTATTACTTTTTTTGAAAATTGAGTTGAAATGTTATGAATTAGACCTAATTTCAGTTGCTTTATTAATTGTGTAGCTAATTGTTTGAATTTTATCTTTTTTATTGCTGTTTTATCGATTCGATTGCGTAACGGTTAAGATTCCATGTTTTGGGGATTTAGCCCTAATTTTAGTTCTTCAGTTACTGCATATGATGCTCGGAAATGATTAGATTAAGGCTGTGTTTGGCAAACTAGCTGATAAGGTAGCTGCTAGCTGATAAGCTAGCTTAAGAATCAATTATGTTTGTCAAAAACTAGCTTATGGGTATGTAAAATGACCAAAAGGGGTATCTTGGACTTGGGGTATGATCGTTAATATTAATAAGGGTATAATTGGAAAAAAAAACTACAAAATTCTTCTAAAACGCTACTTCAACTAGCGTTTCAATAAGCTAGCTTATGGTCCATCCAAACATGTACTAGCTTATAAGCTAGCTTATTTTTGCCAAACACAGCCTATATGTTTAATGTCTGATAGTTTTTGAAATTTAGAGATTTGATAAGTTAGTCGAGTATTTGGGGAAATTCTGGTGAAGTTCTGATGGTGCAGTGATTGTTTGGAGATTTAGAATAGGTGGTTGCTGGAATTTGTTGTAATATACTTGAGGTTTATATATTCAGGTTGGTTTTTGAGGGTTGGTGTATCAATGTTTCTTGATTCAGATTAATGAGATTGTGTGTAGGCTTGTTTGTTAGCAGCTTAATGAGCTTAATGGAGTGATACCTAATTCCGTAGCTATAACGTGACTGTAGTAAGCTTTTCAGGGGGAGTTTTATGCAGAAAACCAAGTTTTTTCCTAACCTGCCATTCCCAATTAAAAAACACACTCCTTCCATCGGTGAAAACTCCCAACTAAACAAAAATGTTCCCAATCTGTATAGACGGATTAATCCACATAGATAGCTTTATCCATACATGACTTGATGGAAAAGGTACCAAACATCCCCTATGTTCAATATCATATGAGGTTGCTATATTTGGGGTTTGGGCAACATGTATTCCCATAACATTGATTATTTATACCGGTTTTGGGGGCACTATCTTCATTGATGAGATAAAAACGTGACATTTCGCACTATCACTAATGCTAGCGTCTATTATGAGATTGCTGCTTAAAGAATACAAAAAAATCACTATAGTCATCAAGGGTTATATATTTGGGCAAAAAGTTGATTACCGACAACCCTAACCGGCCCTACACAGAACCCGCCTCCAAGGACACCAATGTGAGGGGGCATTTTTTGGCTCACTCAACGGCTGAGGCTAGTAGGGGTCCCTGGGTTTGATCCCAGGAGCTGTTATGTATTTGAGCAAAAGTCTCCCCACCCCTTTGCCAACTGAGCTACACGCCAGAAGCATCAAGGGTTATATATAGGCCAGAGATGGTAGGGGGTGGCTTGGTGGCAGGAGACACATGTCAAAATCTTGCGCATATTGGACTGGTGGTACCTGGGTTATCAGTAGAGATCCCCAACGACCTCCATGGAGGTCGAGGGTTGAAGCTTGACCAAAGGTGAAGAATGTGTGTAAATATTTGTTGTATATAAATATTATATACTTAAAAAAGGATTCAGAAAACTCATTGGTCACCTTTTTCTGATATAGATTTGGCCACAGCAAATATGAGTAGGAAATTGTTTTCGATGAGATAGAATCATAATCATGCATAAGTATATTCGATGAATTTACACACTTGTATGTCATTTTTAGTTAACCATAGTTTTTATAATTATTTATTTTATTTATTTTATATTACGCTAATGATTCCATGCCCCCCATTTGGGAAATTTTCCTGGATCCGCCACTGTCAGTGTCACCGGTAGAAAAAGATGCATTATGATGGCATTCACACACCAGAACAATTATATCCTCTAAATAAGAACGAATCTATAATCTTTCTATCTCATTTTTGTTTCCGAGATCATGGAAACATAACGACGTCTATGTACATCCCATCCCTCAGACCCTATTTCCGGTTGCAATTTACTTTATTGGTTTGGTTCGGTTGACTTTCATATACGAGATTGATTCAATGATTCTTTTCTCTCATTTTTTGGTGGTTTTAGGCGCCTTGATCACCGCCGGGGTGCTAACTGCCGGTCTAATTAGCTTCAAGAGAGGCAACTCCCACTTGGGTCAGAAATTGATGCGGGCCCGTGTGGTCGCTCAGGGTGGAACCGTTGCACTCATGGTTGGCACCGCAGCCTACTACGGCGAAAAGTTCTGATGATTTTTTAATGGATCTTGTGACCTCTTTAGTTCTTGTAGGAAAAAAGAAATATGCATTTCTTGAAGGAAAGTAGTGCAGTTTTGGCACATCTCCTTGTGTTTTTTAAGCCTGAAATTGTTCATTTGTGCGTTTTAAACTGATGAAATAATTTTTCTTACAGTGAAAAATGGAGCATTACATACTGCTAATTTCGTCTCAATGATTTTGGGAGTTTATGTAGGGTAGGGGTGGCAATTCTTGATTCGACATGAAAGTAAATGAGTTTGGGTTGAATTTTCTGACCCCGTCAACCTGTTCATTATACGAGTTGTGTTCTGGTTGACATTTGGGTTCATGGGTTGACCCATCAACCCATTTATCATTTTTAAGTATGTTTAAAATATTTTTTTATAACAAAGCCACACACCAACCTGTTTATCATTTGAACAACCAACCCTTTAAGACCCGCTAACTCGTTTATGACCCCCGAACTCTTATAGTTAAATGAGTTATGTGGGTATATGGGTTAAGCGTATACGAGTTAGGGTTGATCAATGCGACACGATTAATTATATGGGTTGTGTATGGGTTGAGCTTTACCAACCTGCAAGCCCCAAAGATGCATAAAATACCGAAGATCGATGTAGGATCGGGCTGGCCTTGTTCGGATTCTGTCTGGAAAATCCCAATTTGGGCAGGATTGAACTTTTAGGACCTGTTATGACCGAAAAGCTAGATGTGGCTGACCGGTTTTGCCAAGGCTCTATCAAAGATTGATTGTAAGGTGTTGAAGACCAATCAACGGTCCTTGTCAATAAGGCTTTTACTTTGAATTTTAGGACTGGGGATGATCTGTCGACAGTCGTAGTCTTAGGTTCAAGGGAAAATTTTTAAAATTTGGAAAACTGGGAACAACTCGTAGCCTTTCATTTTGACCGTATGAACTTTTACATGAAAAAAGAACAACTTAATTACTTTCCTGTACAAATGTATATATGTACATAATGTATACATGTACAAAAACCTAAAAACAACTTAATTTATTTTATATACATTACTTTCCCGTACAAATGTATACAGGGGCGGAGCTAGAAATTTAGAATAGGGGGGGTCGATCGTACTTGGTTGTGAAATAAGAACGGTAATATTGTTTTTGAATAATTTAACAAAATCTCATAAATTGAAAAAGAAATAAACAAAAATCTTTGAACATCGTATATTAATACATGAGATATATCAAAGATCTACGCATTTTATTTATGTTTGTCTTATAATAAGTGTCTATTTTAAAAACAATACTTAATTCTCAAATTTACCATTATAAAAATGCACAAATATTTAAGTGTTAAAGAGATGAAGTAGTTAAAGGTAACTATGCATATATAAATAGGGTTAGGTTCACGTGAAACCAACATGATTTTACACTTAAAACTTGACAACAAATTATTATGAAGATAAAAGAATGTATGAACTATCACATCAAAAACACCGTGAAAGTTAACTTCACTTTGAAGTTTCATATGTAAAAGTTTGGTCTTACACGTCTCACGAAAATATGTTGGTCTCATATGATTTTAAGTCTATATAAAGATGTGAACATATATTTTTAGACAAAGTGGATAACCAATAAATAATATATATAATTTAAGTTACAAAATAAAATACTTCCGAGTTATACTTCAATAATTGGTGAAAATCATTTTAACTAAAAAAACAATTAATACTTAAAATCTTGTTATCGTAAAAACAAATAATTATTGAAAGCTCATTTCTTAGTAGAAAATAAGTTTGATAAAAAATGGGTAATATTGCACCAATGATTATAAATAGTTTGTAATGAGTTTTAGAAGAAAAAGAAAACCTACAACTCTAATACCTATGGCCTATGCATTAAAATTTAGCAGTATAAATAATATTTTATTCATTTGTGCGTTGGAGTATGGTGGGTGTGTTGGCGGTGGCTCATAGCCAAATTTAAGTGATTTGAATTTTTTTTGTTGGTTACTACTTGTATCAGATGGAGTTGGGGGAGGCTTGGCACCGGCCTGCCCCCCTACTCCCTCCGCCATTGAATGTATATATGTACATAATGTATACATGTACAAAAACTTAAAAACAACTTAATTTATTTTATATACAAATACATACAGTCCAAATAATGGCTACCAAGGTATTTTTCTTCTTCTTTGAGGTTTTATTTTTGTATTTTTCTTCTACTTTGAGGTTTTCCTTTTAAATCTACCCTACTGGTTCCCTTCAAATAATTTTGTTTTTTAGTTGGTTTTTCAAAAAAACCAAAAAACTTACCTTCGTAAATGTTTTTCCCTCTAAATTAATCGTTATGAAGGGTATTATTGTAAAATGGTTTTCAGTGGTGGTCCGTGGTGCTATTTTTACAAACTATTTCTCAAGCTTTCTTTGATGTGATTTGATGTCTTGAATGAGGTTCAAAGAGAAGGCCAAAACTGGTTATCAGGTGGGCTACTCCGGTTCAAAATCATCCCGTCTAAATTTGGGCTGGCCCGTCTCTCAGTTCAACCAAAAATCCTATTTTCCGAACACGGGTTAGGGGCGGATCCAAGAAGTTTTTCATACATTTTATATATTATTTTTTATATGGTTTTCATTGACGTGTGCCCATTTTTTTTACTGACATTCAATATCGTTTGATGTGTTTTTAGTTTTAATTTCTTACAGATTATATATTATTTTTATATGGTATTCATTGACGTGTCCCCATTTCTTCTACTGACATTCAATATCGTTTGATGTGTATTTAGTTTTAATCCACCGATTTTAAAGGTATTTTTAGTTAATTTTAATGGATTTTTAAGTTTTCTTTGTAATCGATTTCAAGCGATCCCCCCTTCTCTTTTTGGTTGATTTCAAAGAGTTCTTCGGTTTTTGGTTGATTTCAAGGTTCTATTCTTATATTGGTTACGAGGTAGTGAGGTACAGTTGCACATTCTATCATAATATTATTGCACATTCTATCATAATATTATTGCACCTTCTAAAATGAGACGGTTGTACTTTTTACAATTCTAAATTTTAGTACCTTACGACAGAGGAAAATACAGTAGCAACATCACTATAAGTCTGCCTATGACCAGGGTTTTAGCCTAGCTTGACTTTACGAAAAGGATCAAATATGAAATATGATCCAATACGTAAGCGGTTTCAAGTTTAGCCTTGCCAAAACCTAGAATTCTATAAAAATTGTTACTGATTCTGAATTGTCGAACTATAACTGATCCCTACAAGCTTCAATCGATCCATGTGCTAGGCCGGTTTTGGCTCTATTTCGATATCCTTATGTTTAAGTTTCAAAAGATTTTTAATTATATCTTCTTTTCCATTAAAATTAATTAAAAAATCAGTCTATTCAATTACAAAACTTATAAATCATAACTAATACTACACATGCTTTTGTCCTTATTATATAATTAATGTGAAGAATTTAAAAATGAGACAAATAAGACACAAGTGTGCATAATTTAAAAAAAAAAAATCTGTCATCAAAATTGTCATTTACTCTACCTCTAAAACCAAGCAATTGACATGTTACCACATTCTTCAAAATAATCTTACCCCCATAATTGCAACCAACCATTATAACTTGCTTCAATTGTTGTGTTTTTAAAGTAGTTACATAATAAGTAATTTATTGATAAGTTTTTTTTTTAATATAATTTATGTATATATTGAGTCTTAAAACCTGTAAATCTTAGGTTATTATAAAGAGATGCTCTTAAGAAAACAGACCTTGATAGCACAAGTTCAATATGTGTTGGATTATAATGTGATTTCTTTATTAAATCGTATTATAAGTTTTTTAAGCTATTGATGATATTATGTTAAACTATATTTATGGCATGGCTTGTGATCCACATTGATGGTTTGAGTTTTACAGTTTTAGCATAGTAGGTAAGGATTGTAGATATTCTTATAAAAAACAACGATATCATATATGACAAATGAATACAATATATATGATTAAGGATGGTAGGATCTCTCGAGATAATGGTTTTATATCCTTTTCATTTAATATGATTAACCAATAATATATACAGTTTATATAGAAGTTAAAAAGAGTAAGGTCTGGATTCGGACAAAGTGATAGAAAATTTTATTAATTCTTATATAGATATAAGATTCTAAAATTTAACAAATAAAACAAACTTAGAATATTGACATGACTCTTTTCTAGATATTGAATATGAGATGATTATTAAGTAGATATCATTCGTGTGTGAAAATATTCAAACAAAGAGTAGATTTTGGTTCATTTGGAGCGGTTAGTTCAACATTAATCAAACTAAACCACACGAACTTAGTAAATTTCATATAGCGTAGGATCTGAAAAGAAATAATCATGGATGGAGATATTTTCTTCTATTCCATTAACGTTTTCTCCATTGTATTCGTTGTCTCATCCCTTGAAGATCATAGAGGAAAAACACATAAGAACCATCTCTTCGTATGATTGTGGGATGTTTTAGAAGAAATGTTATGATCTATCACTTCCCTGTGGCATCATCTTTGATGCTGGCTTTAGATTAAGGTCTTATCAATTGGCTCCTCCGGACGAGCTCCCTCCAGCCTACCTGTTATTAGACCAAGGCAGATCTATGATTCTTTCCTTACAAGTGCTGCATTAAATAGAGAAATGCACAGTGGAAAGGGATGTCAGTGCCCCTTTCCTTTAACCTCTTTTTTCGATTTATTAGTGTTGTCCCCCACTTGAGTAGACTCTTTTAAGACGGAAGTGGAGACAACTATTTTTCCACACTCATGTTATTTAGAGATAATTATAACACCTTAAAAATCCTGACTTTTTACATTTTTACTGAATATAACAAGAACCAATTTCTATATTGGTATATATCTACATTTATGCTGTCTCAAACACCTTCCATCAATAACAAAATATTCATATGGGAATCACATAACACCAATTACTCTCATTCACCCATCATCAATCATTAGAGTCCTATACCAAATAAAACATCTTGATTTGATTCTATATAAGTTTCATTGTTGGATACATCCATTGACTCACTTCTTGGTCCAATTCTATATCAATATTTAGACAAAAATGCACATCCATGAGCTCACTTTTTGTAGTTTTCTTCCAATAACATCCCCCACGCACTCCCCCTATCGCGTGTGTCATCATCTTCCCACTTAAAACCTTTTTCTTTGAATGCCTTTCAACTTAATGTAACTCCCAATAGCCATTGCCACCCTTCAAGATTCACCCATCTCTTTCATTTCTCTTTTCCCTATATCCACCCTTAAAATCTATTGCTTTCTTTTTTATATTCCCACTTCGTTTTCTTCCCCAATTTGCCATTAGGGTTTTCAGATTCTTGATTTGGAGACTTGTTCTTTTTTAGGGTTTCTTCCAATCAATCCAGAAAAGGGTGGGCTTTTTGAAGGTTGGTGAAACATATTGGAATTTAATCTCATATTTGTCATTATCTATCTACTATTATTAAAAAAGAATCGGTGGGTTGTGTTTTAGAATCGTTTTTTTTAGTTTAATCCAAGCATGACCCACTTCATTTTTTCTGTGAAATTGGTTGAATCTGAGGGAAAATTTGTGAAATTTTTGGATTTTAGCTTCTGGGTATGAATCTTTATTTGGTAATATGAGTTGGGTTTTGGGTATTTATGGAGAAAGATTGTTGCTTTTAGCTTAATCAAGCATGACCCACTTCACTCATCTTGTGAAATTGGTTGAATCTGAGGGCAAAATTTTGGATTTTAGCTTCTGGGTATGAATCTTGATGGGATGATATGAGTTGGGTTTTGGTTGTTTTTAAAGAAAGATTGTTGCTTTTAGTTTAGTTTTGCAAAAAGATCTTGTTCTAATGATGGGTTTTATAGAAGAAAGATTGCTGTCTAGGCATTCAAATATCAAGATTTCTTGGATGAAATCTCAAATCTATAAAAAAGATGATGTTTATGGATACCAACAACCCATTTCTTCATCACTACCATCATCATCATCATTACCATCATCATCCTCATCATCATTTCCACCCCCATTTAGTGTTAATTTTCACAAAACTTCAACACCAACTTCATCCCCTTCAGGAACCAAGATAAGCCCAGCTGTTCTTTTCATCATAGTAATCTTGGCTGTTCTGTTTTTCATATCGGGTTTGCTTCATTTGCTCGTCAGATTCTTAACGAAACACAATTCATCGTCAAATTCATCCCAATCTAACCGATACCCGGATGGATCGACATCCGATACCCTTCAAAGGCAGCTTCAACAGCTCTTCCATTTGCACGATTCCGGCTTAGATCAAACGTTTATCGATGCCTTGCCCGTTTTCTTGTATAAAGAAGTAGTGGGCGCTAACGAGCCATTCGATTGCGCGGTTTGTTTATGCGAATTCACCGAGAACGATAAGCTTAGATTGCTCCCAACTTGCAGCCATGCTTTTCATATAAGTTGTATAGATACATGGCTTTTATCGAATTCGACTTGCCCTCTTTGTAGAAACGCCCTTTTCGACCCTGGGTTCTCAATGGAAAACCCGATGTTCGATTTCGATGATCCGCGAGAACTGGACGAAAACGGGTTATCAGGCTCGAAAACTATCGAACCCGAGAAAACCCCTGTTGCAAACGGGGTTTTCTCCGTGAGGCTTGGAAAGTTTCGGAAAATGACCGAAAGTGAGGGTGAAACAGGGGGTGAAACGAGTAGTAGTAACTTAGATGCACGAAGGTGTTACTCGATGGGTTCTTATGAGTATGTTGTCGGTGATACGCATCTTCGGGTTCCTCTGAGCGATTTGAGAGATGGGCGAGACGTGAAATTTGTGAACGGGGTCGAAAGTAACGATCTTGATGAAGACGTTGAAGGGAAAAAGATCGATTATAGTGCGAAAACGGATAGTTATTCGGTTTCGAAGATTTGGCTATGGTCGAAGAAGAGAAAATTTGCGAGTTCTTCGGAGAATCAAATGCACAATCCGTCTACGGTTGACATGGAATTGCCGCGATTCGGGAGGATGCAAGGTACATGAAAAGAATTTTGTTACATTTCATGTTATTATGTGGTACTTTTCTTGGTTGGTTAGCAATCAAGAAGTTAAAATCTTGCTACATTTGGTTAGATATCTTATATTATGATGCAAGATTTATAGATTTGATGTGTAATTTGATCATTTGGTGCAAGATTTATGTCCCAAATTGTTTCAATCATAGAGATGGTCATATTGTGTTATTTGGAAAAAAAAATAGTTATCCATTGACTAAGGGTGTGTTTAAAGACACAAATTGAGGAAGCACTTATTGGCAAAGATAGTGGTTTTGGGCCATTGTTGACTGAAAATGGTTTGTAGCAAGTGCTTATAATAGTAACAATTTGAGTAAGCACTATCTAACTTGGTTAGTGACATATTAGTGGTTGGCTCGGTCCAACAAAAGTGGTCGGTAAAAAACATGAACTCTTACAGGGTAAGAGGCTCTTACCCTGTAGGCCCCCCCCTGATCGGGCTTTTATAATTTCGGCCCGATCAGGGAGTTTTGATGCTGGCCGATTGGCAAAGCATCAGGCTCACTAAGTCAGGGTTTTTGTAGGCCGGGTTTGGGCCTTTTTTGTGCACCTTTAACATAAATTGTGTAAACGTTTAAAGCGCAAGAGTCACCACCATATCAAGTAAGATTCTTGGTTTTCAAAATAACATAGTACAATGATCTCTTACTTGGTAAGCTTAAAACCAGTAAAGGGTCCCCATGTGCACTTACCGGGTAAGATGTAAATGACAATATGCATCTTTTAACCCTGTAAAAGGCAACAAGTGTTTGGTAAACGACTTCTATATAAACAACCCCCAAAACTGAGATGCAATTGGGTGTATTTTCTTTGTTAGAAATTGTTTCTTTTATCATTTACTCGACTAAAAACCCAAAAAAAATTCGGGTGTGAAGCAAGATCGCCATAGGGATCGAACACCATAATCTCGCAACTTTGACTCTGGATTCTTCGAGTCAAAGTAGCCAAAGGTCTAAAGATTCGAACTTTATCGATAAAGATTCAAGATGATATAGTCTTTAATGCCATCTTTTTAGTGATTGAGATCATTATGCATGTTGGAATGCATAATTTAAGGGCAAAGAGTCCCCAAAACTTGCTTTTGCTTTAAACCCAAATCATCTTTTACTTTCATCATGTCTTTGGTTTTTGACTTACTTCTCTTCCCGCTTTCTTTACACCCATCAAAATATAGATCATAAGCCTTAAGCTTATTTATCTATAGCTTGTTTCCTTCTTTAGTCTTAAAATTTACCAAAGTTTAAAATAAATGTTCATAGTAAAAGACAGCAATTTTTTTAGAAATATATATTTCTTAATTAATTAAATAACAATCCTTAATGCAAAATATTTATTATTGGCAATCCCATTTTTTAATTAATTAAATGATAAATTTATTCGTATATGTATGTGAAAAAGAGTATTTTCAAAATTTTTAATTTTTTTTATAAATATAGAAAAAAGTAATAAAAAATCTCTAAAACCAATATCATTCAACTTAAAAGATTTTTTATTTTTCAGATTTTAAGATGAAGGGAGTAATGGTTTCACCTGTTGACGGAATTAATAAAAAAAATAGTTTCTCAATCATCATATTAACTTTAAAAAAATTATTTATTTAAAAAAACAATTTTGAGACTTTTTTAAAGCAAAATAACAAATAAGACCTTCATTTCTGTATTTTAAATGAATCTACTAAGAATGCTATGAATTCCATCATCTTATAAATAAGGTATAATTGAAAATATATACATTTATTTTTAAGGTTAAAATTTTATACTTAAACAAACTAAAATAAAGTTAAAAATATTTATAGAGGTAGTATTTATTTTTTATGATTCTAGAATTGGTGGGGGCATGGAGGATTGATACTTGTTTCTTTTCATGTGGGTTTGTTGACCTTAATGTTCTACCCTATTTTGACTTTTAGCTCATTGTGGCTCCAAAGTCATTTATTGAATCATTTTATTCTCAAGCCAAATTTATTTTATTTTATTTTTTATATCTATTTCTAAGAAAATGACACCCATTATTAGCATCACCATCACCATAACAAACTCTTTGATGCAAACCTTGATTTGTTTCTATTAATCTCTATGTTTTGTTTCTTTGAGTAATACAATTTGGTTGGAATGGATAAGGTTTTTTATCCTTCAGAACTCAATTTTTCATGCATAAGTGATTACAAATTTGTTAAATTAGACTTTGTAAACTAGTTGATAAGCCAAGTGTTTGTTGGAAATTCAGTTATTGAATTAATTGTGTTTGATAAATGTTAATCGATGAACTAATTATGTTTAACAAAAGTTAACCAACAAATTCTAGCTAATAAACTAGTTAAGAAAAGTAATTGACAAAAAAACATTTATAGTAAAATGGTAGGTGATCATTATTTAACTTTCAGAAACAGTTAGCATAATGAAATTTTGACAATTAGTATCGAATAATTGATCATTGACTAAATAATATTTATAATGGAATCAGTTCATATTACTTTTACATGATCATTAAAATCGTCATCATAAACATAAAAACTTTAATTTAATAATCAATAAATCAACATTATTTTTAAAGCATTGCACTTAAACTTTTCACCAGGCAATGATGAGATACACAAATTATATACGTATTATTGTGGTTTTTTGATATAGATTAAAAAAGCATTACTTTTATATCTATTGATAAATTTATTAAAAACTTAAAACAATGTAACATTGGGTCCTAAAAGGACTTTATTCAAAATAGCATAGTTAAGAATGCCACTACTCTTCATAAAACTAAAATGTCCAAAAATGCATATGTATTTATTGCTTTTTATCGATTTGTTTCACATAAAGTACATCAAAATTACGAAGAACTTTTATCTTTCCAGGCTTTTAGCCTAACAGATAAGAAGATGAACTTTTTTACTGAATAATAGTAATTTAGAGTATCTTCAATTGGAAAAAGTAAAACGTGTATTGTTTTATAAAGAACTACCAATAGTTTTTATAAAAACTACAATCCTTTGGATTCTTGTACAAAAACTTTAGTTTTCACCTTACACTTGTTGCAAATTAACAATTTTATAGTTTTTCAAATTAAATATTGACATGTATTGTAACGATATAATAATTATGGATGTTGAAAATATGCATTAAATTTAAAAATAGATTTTTATAAGAAAACTATCATTAGAATAATGTATTTAAATACAAAAAAATATATTCTTATAAGAATCTCTATAGAAAATACTATTTTTTGCATTAAAAAAAAGCTATACCAAACCGCTAACATTTATCCGATTTCATCATAAATTATTAGTTTTTACATAAAATATTTTTCAATAAATTAATAATTTCATATTATAAACAATCTAGTTCCCATTTTCAAACTGAAAAACCCAATATATTTGATTGATAGAAAACAAAAAATAAATAAAAATTGTAACACTTAAAGTTTTAAACTAGGGCTATGTGGGCCCAACTTGTTATTGGACCCATTTAAGTGGGCCTAATAAGCCAGCTGAAGTGGGCCTTTCTGACTGGTCAATGTCTTAATGATAACAAAATAACCGCCCACTTATATCTTATATTTCGTATTACCTGTTTGTTAACTCATCCACAATCGAGCGCCTGGCCGAGGTGCACAGAAAATCCGGTTATCCGATTTTGCACAAAAACTATCCGAATCCGGTTTTATAAAAACCGAATTTTTTTCAAGCCGGATCGGATTTTTTTCAAACCGGAATTTTTTCAAACCGGATTTTAACCGGATTGGATCCGATCCGGTTTGACCGGATAACCGGTTTAAACCGAACCGGTTTCAAATCAAACCGGTAATGTCTATGTGAGCTTACTGCTGTTGGGCCTGAAATCCTAAAAAAATTCACGGCCGATAAAAAATCACGGCCCACACCAATTCAGATTAGATTTCAATTGAATTTTCTGAATTTTCTAGCCCAAAAAAAGACCAATAGAGGACCGGTTCCACCGGAAACCGGTTTCAATCCGATCCGAAACCGGTTCCATCGGATATGGATTTTTTTGGAAAACCGATTGAAATCCGAACCGGTTTCTAACAAAACCGGTTTCTGACAGATCCGAAAAAAACCGGTTTAGTATAAATCCGATCCGGATCGGATAAAAATCCGGTAATGTGCACCTCTACGCCTGGGTAACCAAAGCGCGTGTCTCTTCGTATAATATGTTGGTCTTGTAACCTTTCCAACCTAACTGCCACATTAGCTGACACATCAGTTTTTCTTCAACTCTCTCTTAACCCTCTGCAACCCTTTACAACCCGTAGCCCAACCCTCCCAACCCTCTCACACACAACACATACAACATACACACACAAGACACACAAAACAGCGGGTTGGCCAACCCTCTCCCAAACGAACCCGCCGGCTACCATGGCTGCGTACCGCAGCCCGGCGGGCTCGAGCCCGCTGAGCCAAGGCTCGCGGTACGCATAGCCTTAAAGGGCTCTTGGGCTATTTTTTAACAAGTTAGCACACACGCTCCGGTAATATCAGACTTCTAATTGGGTAATCCCATTAATCTGTTGCAACTCGGCCTAATCTATGGTTGAACCCGACTAGCAGGAAAGTGGATCCCATAGACTAGATCCTCCCATACTGGCCCTGAACCCGATCCCGCAGGACCAGATCCAAAGTCTGGATATCAAAAATTTCACACGTGGGAATCGAACCCTGATAGTGTGGCTTTCACCTCACACCCCCAGGGATATTACCTATCCAAATGAGCTAACACTCTTTGATATATTTGACAAAAACTAGCTTATGAGTTTGTAAAATGATCAAAACGGATATTCTTGAATTTAATAATTAATATTAATAACGGTATTATTGAAAAAAGCTCCAAAAAAACTACTCAAAGTAGTGTTTCAAAAAACTAGTTTATGATACATGTTTGGATGGACTAGCTTATAAGCTAGCAATTTTTGCCAAAAACAACCTTAGTCCAACAACATTTATTGTTGTCAAAGGGCTTATGGTATAATGGCATTTGGTGTTACGGAGTGGTGTCCCTCCTTCCTTATGGTTGTGCGTTCGAGTTCTATTATGGATGTAGGAATAGATTTAGAAGTAGGTTTAGTGGGTGTGTGTGGGTCGTTAATAAATATTTTGGTGTCAAGTAAGAGATGGTCAAATATTAGTCCATGGGTTACATTTAAGGGATTGTTTATATATTTGTTAACAGGTTCATTACGAGATACTATGTGAATGAATAATTACTTATTTTATGTTTCCAGTGACGTTTTTACATTGTTTAAATATAACCCAATCAAACCAAGCAACGTGAACGGGTTGGGTTGTTGCACTTTCGTTTGGTTGTGTTGGGTTGAAACCTTTTACACAGTCAGGGTTGGATTGTTTAAATGTCTTAAACCTTGTAACCACCCTTAATTTTTTAGGAAAAGTACAGGTTAATTTTTTTTTGTTATACATGTTTTTATTACTACGAGTTATGAAATCTGCTATTCCAATACCTCGAGAAACTTGTTTCTTTAAAAGAAACTTTTGTGATAACTCTTGAAGACTTGTTTTATCCTTTACAATTTATCATATTTTTTAATGTATTATCTAGTTATGATTTTTATATTAATCAACATATTTCTATCACCCTTAATTAAAAAATAACTTTAAATAGAAGTCAAACCAAATGCACTTTGTCAATTGAGTGGGTGGAGGAGACCTTTCCTTGAACAAAATCATGATCCTTTCCCAAATATTGTTACTTTGTGTTGTTTCCATTCACAAATGATGAGAGGATTGAAAGAAAATATACATCCAACACTTTTTATAATTGATTCTTTTAATAGCTTAATGTAACTTTATATAATAAATCATTTAAATTTGTTACGAACATAATAAATTATTGTAAATATCTGAGTATCATTGTAGAGGGCGTCTAGTCGTTTTTCAGACTTACCAGGTAAGACTTGAAGTCATTGATTAGATTTTTACCAGGTAAGTTTATTTGTCCTTCTCATGCTCAATTAATAAGGTAAATGATAGCAGTAAGCGCTTACCTAGTAAGCATTTAGTAAACGGACCTTTAGAATCTTTTGATAATAACAGTTATTGTAAGAATGGTGAGGACATTCCTGAGTTTTTGGATGGAGTTGATCTTTTGATCTAACTTATTCTACCTTCAACTATTTGCATTCACCTGTATATTCAAATTCATGAAACTTTTCATACTTTTTCACTTTTACATACATGAATTTGTCAATTTTTTCGATCATGAGAATAGAAATAGGTATATTAAGATTTTGTTTTCACACCATTGCCATGACCTATTTTCATTCAAATTCAACCTTATAACACGGATTATAACTATACCTTTCACGATATTTGACCCCTTCCAATATTATAAGAGGGGAGAGATAGACGAGCGTATTTTCATATATAAATTAATCAAGAAGAATAAATATTTATTACATTTAATTTCTTTATAGTAAAGGTTGTGTTGAGTTGGACTAGATACATAGTAGATTCCTGATTTTTCAAACCATTTCAAATCTTAGGTGTGTTTGATATGATGGATGAAATAGAACAGAACAAAGATCACTGATTTATGTTTGGCATATGTTGTTTGTGGAACAAACATTAGTAGGATAGGATAAAGTAGAAAAGATATATACAACATCATCCATAAAACAAGGTAGTACAAGCTTATGTTTTACTAATATACAATCAAAATAAAACTTGATTCCTCCCTAGAAAAATCAAATAAGCCTATCTCTTTACAACTTATCCATTCTTTAAACTTTATGAATTGTATTTTATCCTCTTTAAAAAACTTTTAGTTTACTATATTCAAAATATTATTTTCATACTGTCCTCTATTTTTGTTAATTTATGTAATTTTTTCTAAACATTAATAATAAAAACATAATACAGTAAAGATATAAAATAAAATCCAGAATTTCATGAACTTCATATTCTGATGTTACTTCAATTGTCTTTGACGAACTTTTATTAATGACACATTCTGTTATAAAAGTATTTATATGATATATGTTGTCACAATAATATTTATTTCATTAAAGTATTTACTATATTACATAACTAATCAAATTACAAAATGTATATAACAGAACTCACTTTAACAGTGTTGAATCTAAACTTCAAAAACTCATAAACTTAAACTTGTATTATAAACTGAAAACTTCTGAAAAACATTACAATCATTTGTTTACATAGACACATATTTATAGACACCGAAAGGGTGCCTTTGAACCATCACAATGGTTCGGTATAGTGGTGTTGTTTCATGAAGCATCACACCTCTTCATGGACAATCACACCCATTCATGAACAAACACACCCCTTCGCTAAATAACTACCTATATAATCACATAAACATATTTTCTAAATACTAATACTAATACTTAAAGCCTTTTCATTTGACAATTAATCCAACAAATAGAACTCACTAAAGTTAAATGGTCATCTAATACATTAATAATATATAAAGCCAGATTAGATGAAATAAAACCAAACAAACCCAGTATATCACTCAAAAGGAGAGTCCAGATAGTGAGATATACACAGATATGCCATTTATTGGATATTAAACTAAAATTAGTTTACGTATTAAAATTGTAATTAGTATAGATTATGTAATTAGTTATTAGGGAAGAGGAGTGATGGTTCAAATGAAAGGATGCGATGGTTCAATTGAAAGGGTGTGATGGTTCATGAATAACCACCTCCTTCCAAACCATCACAATGGTTCGAATCAACACCACCGTTCGAACAATCACAATGGTTCGAAGGCACCTCTTCGTTGTTTATAAATAGGGTCAATGTATGTGTCAATTGTATGGACAAATCATTGCAAGTATCAATCAATAAACAAGTATATTTATATTATTACGTGTGATTTGTTCATCAATAGCAAGAATAATTCCAACAATTGGTATCAGAGCGAGAACGATTCCGGGAATCAATCAAGTAAGAAAGAAGAAACTTGAGAATCCTCAAGTGGGGGAAGAAACAGAACCGGAGAAGACTGTGACTCTTGATAAAATCGAACTTGCAGATCGATTTTCGAAGAGGAATCAACCATCGATTTGAAGAAAAGTTTGCGATTTCTTGACAAAATAAGAAGCCGTTGTTGAATCAAAAGAGAGGCTCCACGCCTGTTTGTGAATTGACGCCAGGCAAAAAAGAAACCGTACGCATTTTTTTCCAATTTCTCCTAGATTTCCTTTATTACGAGAAGATAAATAGGAAACTTTATTTTGTTTTTAAATAAACAAAAAGGTATTTTTAAATAAGGGTAATAAAGAGATTATATTTAAAAAACGTTTTTGAAGGAAAATTATTATTTTAATAATAAGGTTTATTTTTGTTTGATTTCACAAACAACTTTTTGTTCAATAGTTTATTTGAAAGGAAAATTATAAAAGTGATTTTTTTATAAATGTAATAATCGAAAACGTTTGCTGTAAAAGTTATTTTATAATTCCCGATTGATTGGAATAAGTAGCAAGAGAATATAACTTATGTGGTTTATTTAGTAAGTTGAAAAACCATACGTTATATAGCAAGTTACAAACCGAACCATTTTTGGTTCATAGCAAGGTAATCCGAACCCTTTGTGGTTCATAGCAAGTTAAACCGAATCCTAGTGATTCTTAGCAAGTCAAAACCGAATCCTTTGGTTCATAGCAAGTTTCGAACCTTAAGATTCAAATAGCAAGTAGAACCCTTGATTCAAACCAGCAAGATATTAGAATCATTGGTTTAAATATCAGCAAGAAAAGATTAATTACTTGATCAAAGCAAGCAAGAATCTGATTAGCAAGTGGGTCAGGAGGCACGAACTGATTAGCAAGTAGGTCAGATACGTGCAGCAAGAGCCAGATTAGCAAGTGGGTCTGGAAAAACAATATTGATTAGCAAGTTGGTCAATATTGAGCAAGTTTAGCAAGAAAACCTGGTTAGCAAGTTGGCCAGTAATTAGGAAGAGTTTTGATCTTTCGATTAAACTCAAGAGCAAGAAAACCAGAAACCATTTTTGGTTCTGATTTGTAAGAAGTAAGCAAGTTAAAAACAAGCAAGCATGACAGGAAAAGACGGCAACAAACATGATAACGCATCAAGCAGTACATCAGTTCGAGAACAAGGAAATGTTTTACTACAATGTCCAAAATTGACTGAAACAAACTATACTACGTGGGCATTGTTGATGGAAACAATATTGAAGGCCCATGGTTTGTGGGAAACAATTGATGTTAAAGATGCGGTGGATGAGAAGAAAGCATACACATCAAAGGCAATGATCTTTCAAACATTGCCCGAAGATGTCCTAATGCAAGTAGCACAGTGCTCGACTACAAAGGAAGTTTGGGACTCAATCAAAGTTCGTTTCATTGGAGTAGACTTAGTTCAAAAAGCACGCTCACAAACTTTGAGAAGCGAACTAGAGTCTTTAAAGATGAAAGAAAGCGAAACCGTAAGTAGTTTTGCAAGCAAATTGAGCAACATGAAGGCAATATTTACAAATCTTGGAACTACACTCGAAAGCAAGATAATTGTGAGAAAATTACTCAATTCGGTTCCAAAGAAGTTTTTACCTATAGTGGCGACTATTGAACAATATCAAGATTTAGACAAAATGTCGTTTGAAGAAGCCATTGGAAGATTAACAGCCTTTGAAGAACGAATCAAAAGTCAAGACACACCAGATTCAAATGATCAAGACAAACTTCTGATGGCAAGTTCAATCAACCAAAGCCGTGGTAAAGGGCGAGGAAAAAATTTCAACAACGAAGCCAAGGAAAGCATGAAATGGAAGAATAGTTCAAATGCACGTGGAAGAAGAACGATTGAAGGAACTAAAGATAAGAGCACTTTCAGATGTTATGAATGTGGCGACTTCGGTCACTTTGCAAGGGAATGTTCGAAATGGAAACACAAGAAAGACAAGCAAGAAGAGTCCTATCTCATCAATGATGACGAAGGACCAACACTGTTGTGAAGAGCAAGATAAAAGCAAGTTGAAGACCTCACTTAAACTATGTTTAGTTTAAGGGGGAGTATTGGATATTAAACTAAAATTAGTTTACGTATTAAAATTGTAATTAGTATAGATTATGTAATTAGTTATTAGGGAAGAGGTGTGATGGTTCAAATGAAAGGATGCGATGGTTCAATTGAAAGGGTGTGATGGTTCATGAATAACCACCTCCTTCCAAACCATCACAATGGTTCGAATCAACACCACCGTTCGAACAATCACAATGGTTCGAAGGCACCTCTTCGTTGTTTATAAATAGGGTCAATGTATGTGTCAATTGTATGGACAAATCATTGCAAGTATCAATCAATAAACAAGTATATTTATATTATTACGTGTGATTTGTTCATCAATAGCAAGAATAATTCCAACACCATTTGCTCGAAAACGTAGAATGACCAATTTCTATAACAATATTATAATATGAAAATAAATAAAATACTAAACATCTAATCATTCTTTAAACCTAGTTGTTACAAGTTTAAGACTTGATCTATAGGGGAAAACTTTCATCCATTCCTCCTAATAAAGGCATACCCATAAAAGATTACACAAGCTCATTTGGACAAACATTAAGCTTCTATGCTATAACATACCTATTAATCTATCATCACATCCATACATGTTCCTACCGATATCGAAACACGGAAAAGACAACAAACCCATTACGAATACGTACCATATGCATAACCCGTATAGTTATACCTGGACCTAACATTTTGATTACCGTAATTCATGGGGTTGCTATAATCAACCGCCTTGATCACCACGGCCCCATGTTTTCCGTCTTGCTCTTGAACCGCCCCGAAAACCACTTCGTTCGTCGTCTCGCTCTTCTCCTCGTAATAAGTCCGAGGATCCGAGGATTGATGTTTTTGATGGTATTCTTGGCGGTTTTCGTGTAATTGTTGCATTTGTTGTTGTCCACTATAGAGATATCGAGTCTGCTTAGAAGGACGTGGTCTTTCGGTCATTTCAGGGTTTTTGGTCACAAACGGGTACGGTTTTCGGGGTTCGAGTGACGGGGGTGCATCTTGATGTGGAATCATGAAGGTTTCTTGCATAGGCCAAGAGTTGGGAAATTGAGGGGGTTGTTGGTAATTCATTTGAAGATGAGGGGGGAGTGGGTTCTTTTTGGAACTAAAGAATAAGCCTCCTAAAAGTGTTCCACTTTTGACAAGACCTTTTCCAAGTAAACCAAATAAGCCCTCTTCTTCTTTTTCGTGTTCGTCTTCGGGCGGAATCAGTGGCGGCCTCACTGATTTCACAGGCCTCCGATATGTGGATGGCGGAATGTTATCCATAGTGAGTCTTGGATCCTGTGGTTGACGAACTGTGTTTGTTAGGATATGTAAAACCCCTTTGAATATACAGGTTTGATGGTCTGTGTCTCGCTGATATGGGATTCCAGTACGCCCCTGACCCCCAAAATGAGGGCTAGATGGTCCCCAAGAACAGGGGCAAAAGTGTGTTGAGTCTCTAGATGGTGCTAAACGTGGGCTTTGATACCATGTTAGGATATGAAAAAAAAAAAAAAAAAAACCCGAGGGCTAGATGGTTCCCCTAAGAACGGGGGCGGAAGTGTGTTGTCCCTAGATGGCGCTAGACCCTGCCCCTGATACCATGTTAGGATATGTAGAACCCCTTTGAACCTTTATAAACGAGTTGTCACATAGGAGGAGGGGTTCTACTATAAACACAGTTTGATGGTGTGTTTCTAGCCGATGTAGAACTCCAACAATATGCTACTTTATAGTCTAAGGTATGGTTTGTTTTTTAAGAGGTATGAAGTTTGAAGTCTGATTTCACATCTAAAAGATAAGAGTTGGATGGTGCCACCTCCTAATATTTCCGAGTACGGTAAGAGGTTTTCAGACCATATTTAAAAAAATAAAACAGTCTTAAGTCCACAAACCTCTTAATTTTTTTTCAGACTTAAAGAGGTTTTAAGTGGTATTTTTTTTTTTAAACGAACACCCCCTAAATGTGAATCTATATCCAATTCTAAAAACTTGTATTCCAACTCAAAATAGAAAACGGAAAGTTTTTGCCTTATGAAAACGCTTACCGTTGGCGATGAAAACATTGCGCTAACTCTACGTTGTAACAACGCTAACATGAAGCCGAAGAACACTGCGGCACCAAGAACCGCTATCCCTGAAACCATAATCAAAAAAATATCAAATATTTTAGCAACTTAAAACCGAACCAAGTGAACCCACATGAAGCAGGGTCTATACAGACAACTTAATCCATACAGATAGCTTAATGCATATATTTTTTTGGAAGAGGTATCCCAAACCACATTGGGCCCAGACTAATCCTCGGCAATTTTGGGCCAAAGCCCGACTGCTAAGGGTCGAAGCCCCTGTACCTCCAGAATGCGTCCCCCAGGGCTTGAACTCGGGTTCACCACTATGTAGTGCCCAAGCCTTACCACTAGGCTAACACTCCTTTGGTCTTAATGCATATATTGCTTAATGGAAAAACAAACAGACAACCCCTAAGATGTATACAGGCTAGCAAAGGGGTCCGTCTATACAGACAACTTAATCCATACAGATAGCTTAATGCATACAGAGCTTAATGGAAAAACTTACAAACAACCCCTAAGATGTACGAAAATTAGCAAAAGATTAATTGTGTTTTTACCTAAATGGTGCTCAGTGTCATACTGATAAGCAGAGCAATCATCCTCATGAAGTTGGATTTCTCGAATGGCCTGGTTACCTCTATCGATAACTAAAAGCGAGCAACTACTAGCAACATACATCACATCAAAGTCGTCGGAAAATTTTGCATCGTCACTTGGACCATCGATGTGGCCCGACCCTCGGGCCGAGTTTCCTCCGGCTATGGTTACGACTCCTGCAAATATAAGGAACTCTTATTTTTTACTTCAAGAACTTAAATGAAATAAATACTCCATCCGTCCCAAAATAATGTCCATATTGAACAGTGCAGACTGTTTTAGAAATGTGTAATTTATACGGTTTAATCAACTAGAGAGTAAATTATGATTTTCGTCCTTGTGGTTTATAAATTACGATTTTCGTCCCTCTAGTTTGCAGATTAATTGCTATTTTTGTCCCCTGGACTACTTCCTACCATTAAGTAGGAGGGACCAAAAAAGTAAAGAGTTGTAAACCACAGGGATTGAAACAACAATAAGGAAAAAAAAATAGCAGTGAATTATAAACTATAGGAACGGAAACTGAAAATTTTAAACCATAGGAACGAAGATCGTAATTTTTAATAAACCCCAGGAATGAAAATCGTAATATTTAACAAACCCCGGAGATGAAAAACGTAATTTACTTTTGACTAAATGACAATTCTATCCTTAATCACAAAAGAAATAGTGAATTTCTGCATTTCATAATAAAGGGTATAATTGGAAAATAACCGGTTATGGAAAATGAAAGATGGCTATTTTTGAGCAAAATTACCATGTTCACTGATCTTCCTGATAGCCATATTCATGGTGTCAGCCACATATACATTTCCTCTATCATCCACAGTAAATCCTTTTGGGTGGTTCATTCTTGATTCTCTTAGCTTTCCATCCACATGACCAAAATACCCTTCAGAGGAACCAGCCAAAAGCTTTGGTCTGCTATCTGTCACAGCCATTTATTCCAATTTTAAAAATCATGGGTAAGTGATTGAGATTGTTGTTTACTACCTGCTTATCGCCTCTTATTGGGTAAGAGGTGCTTACCCGCTAAGGAACAGAAGTTGCTTTCTGACTTGGTTAGCGCTTTAGTCAGTGATTACGTTTTTTGAAAGAAACCTCTTGTTCGCCACTTACGTCTTACCAAATAAGAGGTCCTCTTATTGGACAAGAGGTAAACTCATGGCTTATTAGCAGCTAGATGCAATCTTATTTCCCTAAAATCTCTTTGTAGTCTTGTTATCCACTTTGTAATGTATACGGACATAAATTATGATTTTATGAGGTCTAGAATTATAATATAACTTTGATTTACTAATTTATTTTTTATGTTAACTAATTTCATAATAAATTATTTATTTAAAAAAAATTAATACATGATTAAATTTAAAGTAATATCTTTATTAAATATAAATGAATCAACAATGATTTTTTGACTATCAAATACTACTTTATTTATCATATTATAAGTTTTCATAATAATTATGAATAGACATGTAAAATTGCTAAAATAGATGTTTAATGTTTGAAAATAAGTTTAAAAGTTACAAAAGATTTCTTGATAATTCTTACATATTTATTAGTGACAATACAAATTTATTAATTAAAACAACTACAAATATTTAGTCATTTATTAGTTCTTAAACAAACAATCTTAATTTAAACTTTAACAAATTTCAAATTCACTATAGAAGATCCAAAGTCTTGTATAGTGTATGAAGAAAGAATGAAAAGGGAATTTGAATTGAATCTAAAGAGATTAAGGTTTAATCACTCATTGGCAAGATTTGAGCTTTAAAAAAACAAAAGTGAGAACATAGAAAACATAAAATGGAATAGATTCCAAAAGGATTAGTCAACAAATTGCTATACTTAAAGATGAGTATTCTTCTAAACAAAAGCAAAGATGAGTCCAAAAAGTAGATCCCTCATGAAATAATATTCTTAGATGATTCTTGAAGCAACGGGTACTCGTTAACTCGTATTGATTAAAGGATCGTTACTGATACAAACTGGGTAAGTGTTAGTTGGGTAAGAGTGCGGTTTCGGTCAACACTAATTACGTATTAATCATTGACCGAGTAAGAGTCAACATCATGGACCTGTAAGAAGGGATTGGTAGACAAAAGCATCTATGACTGTGTAAGCGGAAGTAATAGGTAGTAAGCAGGTAGTAAACAAACTCTAAATGACTATGTGCAACATAGAAACTAAAATTTTATACAGAAATTGTCTAAAAAGAGCCAATCAAGCATCCCCTCTTAATTATGTAGCCACTTTTTCGAGAAAATTTGACTGAAATAGCCAGAGTACGCATTTAGCGCTTATGCGAGTTGCATAACCCACTTTTTTCAATCAAATAATCAGAAAAATTAGATATTATGCAAGTTGCGCCATGTCTTATTTTATAATTATTGTATCCCAAGAAGAGCCAATCGGACCACCCCTGTTCTATTTATGGCCATTTTTTTAACAAAATTGGACCGAAATAGCCAATGAGTATGCAGGTTGCACAACCCACTTTTTTCAATAAAAATTAGACATTGTGCAAGTTGTATAAATGCTATTTGTGTAATGCCAATGAGGCATCCCTCTTCAATTTATAGCCTCATCTCCGATAAACTTTGACCGAAATAGTCAAAAGATTACGCAAGTTGCGTAACCCACTTTTTTCAATAAAAAATAATCAAAAAAAATTAGACAGTATGCAAGTTGTGTAAGTGCTACTTGCTTCGTCTAATTTTTCTAATTATTTTTTATCAAAAATAAGTGGGTTACACAAGTTGCATAAGTACTAATTCCATATTCTTTCACCTATTTTGTTCACAGCGTTGAAATGCTGGATATAAAGCAAACAGGGGAAGCCCGATCGGCTTATTTTTAACAATTTCCCAAATTTTTATATCTAATTTGTCAAACATATGGTATAAATTTGAGTTGATTTCACTAATTAGTACCATAATCATAATCATGAATTCAAATTTTGTAAGGATAAATTAGACTTACATCTTGACAATGGTGTTGAGACTTTGTGAATATTACTGTTCTCTGAATCTAACACAAGAAGCTCCCCAGATGGAGTTACCTCCACAGAATGAGGTTCAATCCCAACCTTGCTTCCATCAAACACAGTTTCTACCGTATATCCACCTTCGTATTTCACCATTGAGCGGCTCGAAGAAGCTACAAACAATTATATATATATATATATATATATATATATATATATATATAGGGTCATGTCCAAATGGAAACTCAAATTTGATTGCGAACGTGAGCACAACCGAGAGCGCGCCACGTGTCCTATTCGGCTCATATTCGGTTTAAATAATACAAAATTATTCAGACTGAATGTCATGCATTATCAAGGTGAATAATACCGTATTCCGACTGAATAATACTGAATGTTGTATTACTCGGTCGAAATATTGTATTATTCACCTTGAATAATGCATGACATTCAGTTTGAATAATCGTGTAATATTAAGACTGAATATGCGACAGAATATATGGATATATACAGGGAGTGATCAAATACAAACTACTCTTGGAATACAAACCTTCGGTTTCGTTGGTTAAGTTAATGAAATTGATTCATGAAATTGTCTAATATGATGAAATTATATTATATTATCATTTTTTGATGAAATTATTTCATATTTTGGTGTTTTTCCATGTAAAAATGAAACTTTTTCATATATTTTTTTCATTCTAATGAAATCCTTTCATATATTTTTCTTATTTTGATGAAAAGTTTTCATTTTTACATAAAAAACTAAAATCTATTAAACAATTCTATAAAAAAAAAATCATATGAAACATTTTCATCAAAAATCTATAAATTTTACGGTTTGCATTATAGAAGTGGTTTGCAAATGAACCAGTTCAAGAAACCAGCTCAAGAATCTCGATTACGATATCTTCGAGATGGGAAAATCAAATTTAAACATACCCATAGCGATTTTGGTGGCGGGTTTAAGCGACCACAGCCATTTGAAAAGTGCAGACGCGATGTTCGACGTAATGCCGCTGAGAATTTCTGCAATTTTTAGCAACTTAATCAGCCATCTAACACCCTTCAAATTGATCAAATAAGACGAAATTTACTACCATTCAGCACTTACTAACGGGTGGTGTTGCAGAAACCGATGAGATAAACGATCCAGAAGAGATAAGAAGAAGTAAAATTGGGAGGCAAAGCTTCTGGTTGGTGATGATCATGGTGGTGGTGTTGAGCTATGGAAGTTGAAGTTTGCATTTATAAGAGAGAAAACATAAAGGGGGATTTGGGCACCTTTTTTATTTGTGAGAGATTGATTAATATAACTTGTTCTTGAGGACAGAATTTCTTTTCTTCTTTTTTGGTTTGGTGAGGATGGAATCAAAGAGGGAAGGGAAAGAAAGAAGGGACAAAATTAAAGAGAGAATGAAGGGGAGTTTTAGAAAGCAGGGTGTGAAGGGAATGGAGGAATAAGCCAGAAAGGGAAAACACCTGGAGAGTTTGGTGGTATGTTGGTTTAATAATGGTAATTATAAAAGATTAACTAATGTATTTAAGTTGTTACTTTTTTATTATCGTATGTATTCAACTTAAAAACTTACTATTGTATATTTGTATGTACTCAACTTAAAAAATTATCATATTTGCAGGTTCAGTATATTTTTAACCCATAAGTTTTTAAGTACATTAAATTGATACATAAAAAGTACATACAATGATAAGTTTTTAAGTTGAGTATATAAAATGATAAAATGTGACAATTTGAATACATATTGGTGTACTTAACCCAATTATAAATGGACCCCTTATGAAATTAAGTGGGTAGGATTATGTGAGTATACAGGTGTGACCTAGTATAGAAAATCTACTTTTATGTAAGTGCATGAAAGGCTAAAAATGGTCCATATAACAACACCCATAATAGGATAGAAAATGTCTTATTAAATAAGATCATAGAAGAGGATTTATGTAAAAAGTTCAAAAAAATGAATTTTGAAACCTATTCCTCCAAAATAAAAACATGTTTTTTCCATCTATAAAAGAAACCACCCTTAATAATAAAAAAATATCTTTGATTTATACAGATAGATTAATCCATACAAACAATGTTATCTGTACAGAAACTAATAGGAAACAAAACAAACAACCCTCAAACATGTTGTCAGGAGTTTAATGGGATACATATTTTATTTTATTAATGATGTATGATTGTTTGGTAATGAGTAATGACTTAATGGTATAGAAAATGGTTTATACAGTAAGGGGTTGTTCCTGTATGGTTGGTTTTTCATTAAGTCATATATTGATAAAGTTGTCTGTTTGGATTAATCTGTCTGTATAGATTGAGAAGTGTTTTGTTTGTGAGGGGTTTTTCATAGGTGGAAGGAGCGTGTTTTTAATTCAGATGAACAAGTTTGGAAAAAAAAATTTGGCTTTCTGCATAAAGTTCCCCTTTATAAGCTTATTGAATAAGTCACTTTCTGTATCATTAAATCACTACCAAACAGTCATATATAGCTAACTGAATAAGCTATAAGTCACATTAAGCCATTAAGCTTCTAACAAACAGAAAAGTGTTTCAAGGAGGAGCTTTAAGTATGAATTTACATAGAAAAACAGATAACTCTATTCATCAACGTTAGTTAAATCATATGTATATAAATTTTTAAAGGAATGAACGGGGAAAGAAGAAAATATTTACAAGAAGATGATGGGTTGAAACCGAACATCAAACAACCGCATATGCATGTATATACAATAAGAAGACGAGAAAAAGCAGATGTATGCTCACCGATTGAGAAAAAGACACACAAAATGTCTCACTCAAGAGGTTAATAATTTTTGAATGAGTGGCAGTGTTTTTGCGAAACTTTTAAAGAAAAACATTGTAAGCATTAAGGTTACGCCTCATAAACGCCCGAGACAAGACATGACATAAAAAATGATACGAACGAGTAAAATTTTATTTTGATATGAGTAAAAGTACATTTTTGTTCCTACTAGTAATGTTCTGTCCAACAAATACATCTTGAAAAGTTTTTAACATATTCTTAATCAACAATGCTATTGGTACTTATATTAATGTTAAAATTAATTCAATTCGTATATTAAAAATGTAAAAAAAAAAGATTTTAATGTTGAATTGTATGAGGTAAAAAGGTATCATAAGGCCATCCTTAACGGGGGGACGGTGTGGCACCGGTACCGCCGGTACCGACGGTGCACACCGTCGTGGTTGATCGGTGTGGCACCGGCAGTGGCGTACATCGGTACCCACATGCCGACTTCAAAACGGTGTGAATGACCCCCCCCCCCCCCCCCCCCCGCCCAACGGCTCTCTAACGGCTCTTTTTTTTTTTTACTTTTTTTTTCTTTTTACTAACTATATATACAAACTTTTATAACCCATTTTTTTTTACCTCTACACCTTCTTCTACATTCTCTTCTACACTTCTACACTCTATTCATCTTTTTACTCTTCCATGGATAAACACGGGTCCGGTTCCGGGTCAAGGCGTGGTAAGTCGGTACCAAATGTTTCGGTACCGACTACCCAAACGTCTCCAACACCTCCACCGGTTGGCTACCGACCCCAAATGATGAGGCCGATGGGTTTCAAGGGATGGGGATACCCGCAAGATTGGGCTTATGCTCATTTGCTTGCGCAACATACATGGCCTACGGTACCCCAATCTTCCGGTGAGCAACACGTCAACCCATCGCCGCCGGGAGTGTGGGATATACGAGACGATAACATCAATCTCGATGACGACGACATAGACGACAATGTACCCGAAACCCAACCGATGCCGTCACCCCGCCGCCGCCGCCGCCGCAAGAACCATCACAAACCAAACGTAAATACAAACGCAAGGGTAAGGCTCCGGCTACAGACACGAGTGAGAATCCAAGCACGGGTAAAGCGCCGTGTAAACCGTGGTCGTTGGACGAGGAGATAGCTTTGGCAAGAGCATGGGTCACAATTTCGGAGGACTCAACAATACGTAACTATCGAAATAAAGGTATATAAAAAACCTAATAATGTTGTTTTAATTTTTTTTCTAATGTGGTTTTAATTTTTTCGTTTTGGATAGTAGATAACTTTTGGGGGGCGATTAAAGCGGACTTCGACAAACGCATGCATTACGACTTCAACGTCCGCTCCGGAGACGCCATTCCGACCAAGGCGAAAATGCTCTTATCTACCGTCGCCAAGTTCACATGTATTTACAATAATCCATCGAACTATAGACGAAGTGGCGAAACCGACATTGACATTCTTAATCGAGCTAAGGACCGATTCCACTCCGAGTACCACAAGGCTTTCACGCACGAACACGCTTGGAGACAAGTCAAAGACTGTCCGAAGTTCGATGAGGTTAAGATGCAAGACCCAAAAAACATCCGTGCACCCACATACAAACGGTCAAAGACGTCCAAAACCCCAACCGACTCCCCCGGCGAATCCGACGCTCGTACTCACCATGTGAACTTCGGCAATGACGACATCCCCTCCCCAACCGAGCGGCCACGACCGATGTGTCGAAACGCCGCGAGACGTGCGGGGTCTTCCAATACGGCCGCGTCAAACGAAAGCGTGTCGAACATCGCAAACTCTTTAGAGGCCATCG
Organism: Centaurea solstitialis; assembly: GCA_030169165.1. NCBI lineage: Eukaryota > Viridiplantae > Streptophyta > Magnoliopsida > Asterales > Asteraceae > Centaurea > Centaurea solstitialis. The sequence goes on from CM058041.1 coordinate 78,514,448, forward strand.
CGACCAACGTGGGTTCGATTATGGGATCGATTAACAACCGGCAACGAACGGTAGACTTAAAAACGTTCATGGAACCGCACGAGCATCTCATGGGTATACAATTGCAAATCATGTTGCAAGAGAAGGAAATCATAGCCGAAAGATATGGGTGGCAAAAATATTGGTGACCGAAATTTTATTTTTATTGTAATTTTATTTTAATGTATTTTAAATTTTAATTTTAATTTTAGTTATTTTAATTTTAATGTATTTTAAATTTGAATTTTAATTTGCATTTTAGCTATTTTAATTTTGATTATTTTGATATATTTTAGAAATTAAAAAAAATGAGGGGTATGAGTGGTATGGTTAAGGATGAAAGGTATGGAATTGGTAGGGTAGTGGTAAAGCTGATGTGGCAGCAGAAATGGGTGGTATGGGTGGTATGGCTAAGGATGGCGTAAGAGTGTTACAACCTTTTTATTTATAATATTGTGCTATGTTAGAAAACTCAATATTTTGATATTAACCCGGTAGGAAAACGAAAAGAGTAGAAAAAATTATGTAGAAATATAAGAGCATTTTCAAGAGTTTCTCCAATATGAATATTTTGGGTTTTTTACTGAAACAAATTCTTCACAACCTTCTCCAAAGGGAAAGAAGGGGAAACAAAATGAAAACCTCTAAATTTAAAGATTTGTCTAGAAATGATTATCCATTAGTGAGAATGACTTTTTATGCTCTATCAATGAAAATATATTAGAATTTAAATGTTTATCAAAAAATAAATAATATTTTATTAATAGCGTTGAATACCTTAATAATATAATAATTATACAATCTCTAAAATAAAAAATCCATTAAAGAGTGAAAATAACTTTTTTTAGAGATTTTATTATTTTTTTCTCCATTTTGAATAAACTTTTAGAGATGCACTAATGTTTAAAAACAACAATTTTTTTCCCTTTTATAAATATCATAAAAGTTGTTAATTTATAAAAAAGTAAAGAAAAAATAAATAAAATTTAGACATTTTTGTTGATTAGAACATGTGCATGCCATCAAAGCATTAGTAGCTTATGTAGCGGTGTTTGGGGCTGGCGGGTTGGGCAAGCTTCGGGGTATGCGAGTTGGGGAAGCCGACTTAACCAGTGTGATGTGTTATGTTGTGTGGTGTGTTGTGAGGGCTATGAGGGTTCGGGTACTAACAGAGAGGGCTTCAGAGGGCTTATCGTGGGTTTATCAAAAAACTGATGTGGCGCAGAGGGCTCGGCTGCTGATGGCCTTAGTGATGTGGTCGGTAATATCCTTGGAAGGGACGGCGGATGATAATCCTGTCTACCCATGTTAGATTTATGAGGTAAGCATGTCGCGATACCCTAACCATGAGTCGGCTTTTGAGTCGACGCCGACTTCATATTGAAATGTGTGCGTAAGTTATCGGCCAGTAAAAAAAGAACATTCGCATGATACTCCTTTTCTTCAATAGGACAAACATGGGTAGGTAGCAGTTATCAAGTAAAAGCAGGTGAGTTGTTGTACTTTGTGGGATGGAAGAGTGTCGCCGTGGGGAACATCCACCACCACCAAAGTGTCCCCTACTCCTGCCACGTCTACTAAAGCTATCCCACACTCCATAAAGATTTTTAATTCTATATTTTAATGTTATACCATCTAGAATTCTAGATCAAGGATACCACACAATTATCTGGTTTTATTGTTAGCGTCATGTCAGCTTTCTATATTTACTCTTAGGTTATGTTTGGCAAACTAGCTGATAAGGTAGCTTATGACTGATAAGGTAGTTGATGAATAAGTTGTGTTAGGCAAAAACTAACTGATAAAATAGCTTATGATTGTAAAATGACAAAAAAGAAACATATTTAAAAAATGATAGTATAAAACTTAACAAGGGTATATTTGGAATAAAAAAAATAATGAGTTTCATAAGTCACCAAAATATTAGTGAGAGTAGCTTTTCAAAAAACCTAGTATATAAGTTAACTTATAAGGTAGCTTATGGTCCATCCAAATATGTACTTAACTTATAAGTTAACTTATTTTTATCAAACAATGCCTTAAACCATCATCAACCTTTCAAATCTTGTACCACACAAAATACACGGTTTCATGGTTTCACAGTTTCACTTTAAATAAATAAGAGAGAGAAAGAGAGTGAAGGACAGCGATTTGGGGAAACCGCCCATGAGCTCGTCGCTCGAAAACGCCGTGGGCGTACCATTGAAGGCTTGACCCCACCTTGAGCCCGTTGAGCCTACCTTGAGCCCATGTGTGTTTTTCACCATAACTTTTTTTCCTTACATAATCCTTCGTGTGTGTATAGGTAGAGGTTGAAATGATAACACCTTCATTTTGCAAAAACGCGATAACACCCTTATCACATGTGATACGTGACGTGTCAGTGTACAGACGACAAACCATGTGACTTGGATCATGCCAAATGTCGTATGCATCTCTAATTTGGTATCATGTTTTGATAGATTTTGCGATATTCCATTGAGCTTGTTGTTGATCAAAGGACAAATCCGGAGACCTCCTTCCCAAAATTAGTGGATCCTCTTCGCTAGTTGGAGTTTTCGATATTAATACTCCATATCATGGTATGGTGAGAACATTATCTGAGTTTTTAGATAAACATGCTTTTTTACAACTTTCTTAGGATTTGTATACAATAAAGTCTAAAGGTCAACATTTTACCAAGTAAAGACAAAAAGAACTTATTTTTTTCAAGAACAACTCTGAAGATCAATTAAAAGGGACACTTGTTTCATGCATGTAACATCCCGCCTACCTCAACAACAATAGTGTCCGCTTTGCCCTACCGGCTCACGACTTTGTTTTTGGCGACCTGGTGAGAAACTTCCCAGGAGGTCACCCATCCTGGGACTACTCCCACCCTAGCACGCTTAACTGCAGCGTTCCAAGAACCTGCAGCCTGTGTGGCCCCAAAACGCGTTGTTGTTAGGAAGGCCAAGATATTACTTATAACACCCAGCATCACTCCTGTCCACGGTCGATATGGGACATGCCTAAGGTGTTACAAACACCCCCCCCCCCCCTTGGGACTCATCGTCCTCGATGAGGTTTGCCCCATATCCCGAACGGCACAGGAGTGGCTCTGATACCATTTGTAACATCCCGCCTACCTCAACAACAATATTGTCCGCTTTGCCCTACCGGCTCACGGCTTTGTTTTTGGCGACCTGGTGAGAAACTTCCCAGGAGGTCACCCATCCTGGGACTACTCCCACCCTAGCACGCTTAACTGCAGCGTTCCAAGAACCTGCAGCCCGTGTGGCCCCAAAACGCGTTGTTGTTAGGAAGGCCAAGATATTACTTATAACACCCAGCATCACTCCTGTCCACGGTCGATATGGGATATGCCTAAGGTGTTACAATGCATTTAATGTACATAGTAGCATAAATAGAAGAAGACTCCTCCAATACAACGTTACACTTTTGAAGAAAAACACTACGATGCCTTCAAAAATTAGTAGAAACTTTCTCTCTTTTGAATTATTAATCTCTTTCTCTTAGTGTTTAGAAGGAGTGTGAACTGTGAAGTGTTCTTTGTATTATAAGTGTTTAAAATTGTTAGAATAGTTTAAACCATTTTTTCAACAATTTGTATTATGTGCAATTCTATTTTGAAAAATCAATAAAAAAAAAATTAGATTAAGTATTTTTTTGTGTATTGTATTTACCCAATTACCCTCCCCTTTTTCTACAATACTTCTGTATGGTTGCCATCTCTTCTTTAGGACTAATAGAGACGTTCAAATACAACCTCTTTAAATTATACAATTGATGCAACCTTTAATGGATGTTATTGGCTTAGTTTCAAGGCTTGTAACAATGCCAAGAGTGTGTAGTCGGATTCAAACAAGAACGGGTCAATTTATGATAAACTTACAATATCAAATATCTAAATAAATGAGAATTCTATTTGTTATGAAACTAATGTGATTTAATATAAACCACTCATATGCTCTAACTAATTATTTTTATTTTGTTTTTCACTAATTGTAAAGTAGTGATTTTATATCTAACACGACAATTAGTTAAGTAAATCACTAATATATCCAGTGTCCAAATAGGTGTGCTATGACATGATGCATGATGTGTCTTTGCCGCTGTGAAATGTACTATAGCGTTTATGTAAGGTGTGACTCACGGTGTGACGCCTTAAGACGCGTGATACCGTGCCGTGTTTTTACATTTTTAACTTTAGATTTTACACTTGTATAAATTTATTTAACCACATCACTCACAATTACATGAATTTATAAACGTTATGGTCTCATGATTAAAACGGTATTGTAAAATTATCTTTTTAAGTTCTATTTTAATATTCAATCAAAAACTATTTATATAATAATACTCTATATTTTTGTTCTTCTGATATGAATGTACATTTTTAATATCATTATTTAATAAGAATAATATATATAAAACATTAGTTGCCTTATATCACACCTTAGAAAATGTCGCTATACCTCACATTATTTTGAACCTTAAATGTATCTATACAAAATTCCTTAGGCCATCATTAGCCGGGTCGGTATGGGGTACCGGTACCGCCCTCTACCGATGGTGAACACCGTCGTGGATGGCCGGTACCGGACCGGTAGGGATGGATGTCGGTAGCCGAATACCGGTTGAATTCGCGTGTAACCCCCCCCCCCCCCCCCCCCCCCCCCCCCCGCCCAACGGCTCTTTTTAACGGCTCTTTTTTTAAATTTTTTTTACTTTTTTTTTTCTTTTTACTAACTATATATACAAACTTTTATAACCCATTTTTTTACCTCTACACCTTCTTCTACATTCTCTTCTACACTTCTACACTCTATACACTCTATTCATCTTTTTACTCTTCCATGGATAAACACGGGTCCGGTTCCGGGTCAAGGCGTGGTAAGTCGGTACCAAATGTTTCAGTACCGACTACCCAAACGTCTCCAACACCTCCACCGGTTGGCTACCGACCCCAAATGATGAGGCCGATGGGTTTCGAGGGATGGGGATACCCGCAAGATTGGGCTTATGCTCATTTGTTTGCGCAACATACATGGCCTACGGTACCCCAATCTTCCGGTGAGCAACACGTCAACCCATCGCCGCCGGGAGTGTGGGATATACGAGACGATAACATCCATCTCGACGACGACGATATAGACGACAATGTACCCGAAACCCAACCGATGCCGTCACCGCCGCCGCCGCCGCCGCCGCCGCAAGAACCATCACAAACCAAACGTAAATACAAACGCAAGGGTAAGGCTCCGGCTACGGACACGAGTGAGAATCCAAGCACGGGTAAAGCGCCGTGTAAACCGTGGTCGTTGGACGAGGAGATAGCTTTGGCAAGAGCATGGGTCACAATTTCGGAGGACTCAACCATAGGTAACTATCGAAATAAAGGTATATAAAAAACCTAATAATGTTGTTTTAATTTTTTTTTCTAATGTGGTTTTAATTTTTTCGTTTTGGATAGTAGATAACTTTTGGGGGCGATTAAAGCGGACTTCGACAAACGCATGCATTACGACTTCAACGTCCGCTCCGGAGACGCCATTCCGACCAAGGCGAAAATGCTCTTATCTACCATCGCCAAGTTCGCATGTATTTACAATAATCCATCGAACTATAGACGAAGTGGCGAAACCGACATTGACATTCTTAATCGAGCTAAGGACCGATTACACTCCGAGTACCACAAGGCTTTCACGCACGAACACGCTTGGAGACAAGTCAAAGACTGTCCGAAGTTCGATGAGGTTAAGATGCAAGACCCAAAAAACATCCGTGCACCCACATACAAACGGTCAAAGACGTCCGAAACCCCAACCGACTCCCCCGGCGAATCCGACGCTCGTATTCACCATGTGAACTTCGGCAATGACGACATCCCCTCCCCAACCGAGCGGCCACGACCGATGGGTCGAAACGCCGCGAGACGTGCGGGGTCTTCCAATACGGCCGCGTCAAGCGAAAGCGTATCGAACATCGCGAACTCTTTAGAGGCCATCGCGACCAACGTGGGTTCGATTATGGGATCGATTAACAACCGGCAACGAACGGTAGACTTAAAAACGTTCATGGAACCGCACGAGCATCTCACGGGTATACAATTGCAAATCATGTTGCAAGAGAAGGAAATCATAGCCGAAAGATATGGGTGGCAAAAATATTGGTGACCGAAATTTTATTTTTATTATAATTTTATTTTAATGTATTTTAAATTTTAATTTTAATTTTAGTTATTTTAATTTTAATATATTTTAAATTTGAATTTTAATTTGCATTTTAGTTATTTTAATTTTGATTATTTTGATATATTTTAGAAAAAAAAATGAGGGGTATGAGTGGTATGGTTAAGGATGAAAGGTATGGAATTGGTAGGGTAGTGGTAAAGCTGATGTGGCAACAGAAATGGGTGGTATGGGTGGTATGGCTAAGGATGGCCTTACCATCTTAATACATTTTGTTTAAAAGTACAACAAAAAATTATGTCATTTTTTATTACATAGATGTTTGGTTGTATTAAACCAAATTAAAAATTATGTAATTTACTCTTGCTACTTATAAACCAAATTAAATATGGATTTTGATTGAACATCTAAGTTAATAATAATATATACGTATTGATTAGTATCTAAATAAATATCTATAAATAATACACATTTGGGTGTTAACAATAACTAATTCTAAAACTGTAAAATATTATTTAAAACAAATTAATAGAAAATTTAACAAACTCGTATGTTAATTGTTAAACACATCATTTAGGCGCGTTTAACCAACTTATATCTTAGACATCAGATAAAATGACTAAGGCTATGTTTGGCAAGCGTAGCTTATAAGCTAGCTGGTAGCTGATAAGCTAGCTGTTGATTGATAAGCTTGCTAGTAGCTGATAAGCTAGCTGTTGAACTAATTATGTTTGGCAAAAACTAGCTTATGAGTATGTAAAATGACCAAAAAAGGTATATTTGAATTTAATAATTAATATTAATAAGGGTATAATTGGAAAAAGCTACAATAAGCTCCTCATAAGCTACTCAAAGTAGCGTTTCAAAAAGCTAGCTTATAAGCTAGCTGATAAGCTAGCTTCCTGGTACATGTTTGGATGGACTAGCTTATAAGTTAGCTTATGCTTGCCAAACACAGCCTAAAATAAATAACAAATCTCAATCAACAGACCACAAATATTAAAAACAAACTTATAGGACTAAATTTACAAAACAAAAATACAATCAAGGGGTAACTTTTGTAACTTCTGTTTTCTTTTGTTTTTAGAGTAAATTACGATTTTAGTCCATATGGTTTGTTATAAATTTTCACTTTTATCCCTATAGTTTAGAACTTACCATTTTATTTTAGTCCCCATAGTTTGCAAATTATTTCCACTTTCATCCTTGAGCAATCTTTAATATTGTGTTCTCGAAAATGAGAAAAAAGAAAAGAAATGGATGGAAAAGAAAAAAAAATAGAAAGGAAAGGAAAATAAAAGTTTTATTTGTGTTTTTGGAAGAAAATGAAAAGAAAGAAAGATTTTTTTTTTGGTGTCCTTGAACAGGAGAGAAAAAAATGAAACCTGTTCTTTTTATAAATATACCATTTAAAAATATATCTTTTATAATTAAAGATTGGATAGTTTTGTAATTTTAATTTAAGAAAACTTAATATTATTTTTCTTCGTTTCCTTTCCCTTTCCCCTAAAAAAGCTTTGAGAACACAAGTATTTTTTCCTTTCCTTCACCTTCCGTTCCTTTTCTTTTCTTTTTCGTAAAACGAGTCTTGAGAACACACCATAAGTAAAAAAAAGAACTAAAATAGTAAATAAACGTAAACCACAATGACCAAATCATCAGTAAACTATAAACCATGAGAACGAAAGTAGCAACGAATTACAAGTATTAGGGATGAAAATCGCAATTTCTAAACCATAGAGACAAAATTCGCAACCTTTAGCAAACTAAAGGGACTAAAATCGTAATTTACTCTTTGTTATTTTTTTTTTATCAAAACTCCATAGCCATATATACAAACAGATTTTGAAAAAGAGAACAACCGAAAAAAACTAACATTATTATTTCATTTTTTTTCGCGCGCAATTTCTCGTTTACCGGCTGAAAAATCTCAACCACCACCACCACCACCGATCATCGGAACCCTAGCTAACAACAACAACGCCGCCGTCGATCAACGGACCCGATGAACCGTGTGCTCACGGTCCCCGCCTCCCGCCTCCGCCGCCACCTCTCGCGACCGCCGTCGTCTTCGTCGTCGAAGCACGTCTCCGCCGATCAGGTCAGCAGCGAGGCGCTATGGCGATACCAGATCCTCGATCCCAACGGCGAGGTCGTGACTCGATGGAATCATTTCTTCCTCGTGATGTGCCTCGTTTCTCTGTTCATCGATCCGCTCTATTTCTACCTGCCGTACGTCGGCGGGGACACCTGCATGACCACCGACAACGCGGCCGCGATCGCCATCAACACGTGGCGGTCGCTCGCGGACGTGTTCTTCGTGTTGCACATCATCATGAAGTTCCGCACCGCGTTCGTCGCGCCGAGCTCGAAGGTGTTTGGCAGGGGCGAGCTCGTGATGGACAAGCGGCAGATCGCGAGGCGGTATTTGAAGTCGGATTTCATCATCGATGTGGCCGCTTCGCTGCCCTTACCTCAGGCTAGTTTCTAAATTCTGTTTTGTCGTATCGTATCCGGGCGTCATTTCTTGATTGATTTGGGGAAAAATGTTACCAATTTGCGATTTGTTACCGCGTATATTTTCGTGGTTATTGGCTTTCGAAGGGGGAAATTGGCTTGGCCTTAGTGGCCAAACCGCTCCCCCTCTCTCTTTGACTCCTAGCCATTTTCTTTCCCTTTTTACGCAAATAGTCACTACTTCCTTTAAAATCTTGATGGGTCAGTTAAATTTAACTGACTTGCAAAAAAAATACTCATAAACCCATATCCAAATCAGTTAAATTTACAAGTTGTTTAAAATCTCAATGGGTCACAAAAAAATACCTATGAACTCATATCCAATCAGTTAAATTTAGCGCTACCTCCTTCAAAATATCAATGGATCAGTTAAATTTAACCGATTCATAAAATAGAACACTCATGAGCCCATATCCAAATCAGTTAAGTTATTGTCCGCTGAACTTAACAGACCCTTCGAGATTTTAGAGGGCTCGTTAAATAACTTCTAAATTTAACTGATTTTGATATGGGTTCATGAGTATTTTTTTCGCAAGTCAGTTAAATTTAACTGACCCATCGAGATTTTAAAGGAGGTAGTGGCTATTTGCGTAAAGAGGGAGAGAAAATGGAATTGAATGATCCTGGCCTCAGAGTGGTGAATCCTGGAACACTCTTGCAGCTCTATCCGAAACGAAAAGCCACAAAAGTGGTTTGTGTATCGGAATCTTAGCTGATTTTGTATTATTGCTGTGGTGATGAATTGTATATCAAGAAATTTGTAAATATTGTCATTTGAAAGCTGTACATACAGTTTGTGCTTCTGAGTTTAACTTTTGGAACTTCTTTTGTGATGCAGATAGTTAATGAGCTCATCATACCAGCGACGAAAAAGAACAACAAAGATCATGCTAATAATACGCTATCTCTTATCGTTCTCATTCAGTATATCCCTAGATTGTTTGTCATTTTTCCACTGAATCAGCGGATTATAAAATCTACAGGCTTTGTAGCTAAGACAGCCTGGGCAGGAGCTGCTTACAATCTCCTTCTTTACATGCTTGCTAGTCATGTAAGTAGTATCTTTCATGTGTTTTTTCGATACTCATTTTGCACCCTCTTGTATGTACATTTGTATGCCTGTATGCCAAAACATGACTGCTAAACTATAATGCATTTGTTAGCAGCTTAATGAGCTTAAACTTATTCTGTCAGATATGCATGACTTTTTTTGGTAGTGGCTTATTCAGTAAGCTTTTAGGGAGGGGATTTATGTAGAAGGCCAAGTTTTTCCAAACCTGTCACTCCCAGTTAAAAAACGCGTTTCTTCCACCCATGAAAAACAACGAAAACCCTCCCAATCTGTACAACCGGATTAATCGACACAAACAACTTTATCTATACAGAATTTAATGGAAAACCAAATTTTGAGCATGGAATGATGTCAATTTATGTTACCTTTATTATTATTTGACCTTTATAACATCTTTCATGGTTCCCCTACAGCCTTACTAGTCGCGGTTTAATGAAATGTGATTTTGTTTTCCCCGGAATAGAGAAGTGTTTAATGCTTATTATGGAGTAAAAACTTATTTTACGATCACCACCTTTAACTATGACGTTGGGCATAGAAGTTTCTTTTGGGGCTGTTTGATTGGTTTTCCAATAAGTCATGTATGAATAAAGTTGTATGTGTGGATTAACTTGTCTGTATGGATCGCAAAAGATTTTGTTGAAGAGAGTTTTTCATAGATGGAAGAAACATGTTCTTTAATTGGGAGTGACAAGTCTGGAAAAAAAAATGGTTTTCTGCATAAAGCTCCCCCCTAAAAGCTTACCGAATAAGCCACTTCTTTTTCCATTAAGCTACTACCAAAACAATCATGTATAAGTATAACTAACAAAATAAGTTGTCAGTCTCATTAAGCTCATTAAGCTGCTGACAAACAAGCCCTTAGTCGTGTATGGATAAAGTTGTCTGTCTAGATAAATCTATCGATATGGATAAAGGTGTTGTTTACTTTTTTTCTCTAAACTAATAGTCTGAATGGCATGAATGACTGTTTTACCCCTCAAGTAAAAAACCTAAAAGAGCTATGTGAATACGCCTGACGGATCAATAAGCTTAATTAATAAGCTCTAAATAAACATCCCCTTAACGTTGCACCAAAAACCGTAATGCTTGCCAAGATGCAAGTCTCATGTACTTTTATATCTTCTGAATCAGGTCCTGGGAGCTTCATGGTATTTAATGTCTATAGGGCGCCAGCACTCGTGCTGGCAACAAGGGTGTAAAGAAGAGATGGCGTCGAAAGTCTGTATTAGTTTTTTGGATTGTAACAGTGTGAATCAACCCGAACGCAAAAGATGGCTTGAATCCACAAGCTTGAGAACTCTATGTGATGCTAGCAATGAAACTTCTCCTTTCAAGTTTGGCATGTTTGCGGATGCTTTCACAAGCGAAGTTGCTTCATCGAGGTTCTTCGAGAAGTATTTATATTGCCTTTGGTGGGGTTTAAGAAATTTGAGGTACTATCTCCTAAAAATTCTATAAATTTGGAATCCGGGTGGGGCAATAAGTTCCTTTGTATGTTATGTAATATCTATATATGGCAAATACTCGATGCATGTTCCTCATCTTTGGTGAGATTTGAAGCGTTGACCGTGTGGGACATGGGCAAAGCAAATGTATTGGATATGGTGGCACGTGCCACTGTTTCATTCCTTTGTCATAGTGTAAAAAATTTCAGGGTCATTAAAGGTGTCACCGTATCAATTTACTGGTGCCACCATATATATTTTTTTGAAACTGCAATAAGAACACAAGTTTTCCTTGGTAGAGTTGGTTAGTTCCTTGCTTTTCAAATATGAGGTCTTGCTAGAGTCATTTTTCCTAGATTTTAGCTTTTGACTTCGAATTTTTTGTGTTCATAACAAATTTGCAATAACAAGACTCAAACCTGAGACCTCACATTCCAGAAGGCAACGAACCAACCACCAAACCAGTATTGTTTTTGTGGAAAGTATCTATTTACTTCTTATAGTTAAACTTCACTATGTACATGACATTTTGGTCTATTTCTACTTCTAATCTGCATACAACGGTCAGACATTACTGTATTTTGCATAATATGACATTTTGAACTCTGCAACCGTTGAATTTGATAATTTATATGTAACACCTTAGGCATATCCCATATCACCATGGACAGGAGTGATGTTGGGTTCATAAGTAATACCATGACCTTCCTAAACACAACGCGTTTTGCGGCCACATGCACGGCAGGTTCTTGGAACGCTGCAGTTAAGCGTGCTTGGGTGGGAGTAGTACCAGGATAGGTGAACCCCTGGGAAGTCCGTCCTCACCAAGTCGTCAGAAACAAAGCCGTGAGCCAATGGGGCAAAGCGGACAATATTGTGTCATGGTAGGCAGTGTAATGAGTCATGTGTATTTAACTATTTATGCATTCAATTAGTATTCATTTGGTAGTCATTCATTCTGAAGATCACACTGAATAAATCTTGAAAGAGAGTAGCTCTAGATGATTTATGAGTTTATTTGGAACCCTTTCTTTGTCATGATTATTTCTTTTCTGTCACTTCTTTTTTCAGTTCATATGGACAGAATCTGGAGACAAGTATCTATATTGGTGAGACATTGTTCTGCTCCACCATATGTATTGGGGGTTTAATTCTGTTTGCCCAACTGATAGGCAACATGCAGGTATATGTTTTTTCTTGATCTTGAATTTTGAATATTGGCTTTGGGTATTGAGATGATATATATTATATCTGGTGGTGGGAAAATGAGTTTTTTTAAAAAGTGTTTGGATTAGCTTTTATGGTGGTAAAAGCCAATAAGTCAATAAGTTATTTTTTAAGAGGGTGTTTGGCTTAGCTTATCAGCTTTTTGAGAAGTTTTGTGTCAATTTTATCCAAAAAGCAAAAACCCTTCTCAAAAAGTCAAACTTTGACTTCTTACCTTTGAAGAGTAATCTAACGGGGTTCCACATATTCTCACATGGAACCACTCCAAGGCTCACACTCTGGGGTAATTTGTGCTCGTCTAGCCTTAGGGGCGTGTTAAAGTCCCACCTCAGCTAGCGTTAACCATTTGTCGTTAATATCCGTTGTGACATGTGGGACCCGCCCTAACAAATAAAAATTCGATATATAAAAATAATTTTTTATGGTGAAAAGGATATAAGAACACAAAGCAGTTCTAGGAGGTCTACCTTATAAAGTATACTAATATATTTACCAAACTAAAAGAAGAAAGTAAAAAGATTAAAATACCCTCAAGGGTTGAGTTCACGTAAGATCCGTCGGTTTTCATGTGATCCATGAGACTACAAAGTAACACTGAAATTTCACATCGACACATTGTGAAGGTACAAAAAGAATCAAACATTCACTATGAATTACCTTCACGTGTTCTACTATGAAGTTTGGTGTTATTTTATATGCTCTTACGTGTCTCACAGAAACAGTGCGGTCTCACATGATCCCAAGTCATATCCTAAAATCTATGACGGAAATGTATCATCGTGTTTTCTCTGATTCTTGATGAATGTTCAGAAATAACTTCCTTCAATGCTATCATTTATTTGAACTTGAAAGCAAAGATGGCTACTAATTTTCTTTCATCCTCTTAATTCAAAAGACGTACTTGCAATCAATGACGGTGAGACTTGAAGAATGGAGGATCAAGAAAAGAGATACCGAGGAGTGGATGAGGCATCGGCAATTACCTGAAGACTTACAGGACCGAGTTCGGCGGTTTGTTCAGTATAAATGGCTGGCAACTAGAGGAGTTGATGAAGAGTCCATTTTGCAGTCTTTGCCAATAGATCTCCGTCGAGAAATCCAACGCCATCTATGTCTTAATCTCGTTCGCCGAGTATGTCTTCATTTCCTTACCATCTTACTTCACAATTTTCTTTCAAAATTCATGCTCCCTTAGTTCATAATTTTTGGTGCATTAATTCTATTGGAGTTCTTCCACATGTGTTGGAACATCCTTTTTCCTCTATAGGATGCGTTTAGTAGGCAGGACAGGATAGTATTCAACGACATGTGTTGGAACATCCTTTTTCCTCTATAGGATGCGTTTAGTAGGCAGGACAGGATAGGATTCAACGAAATTTTGTTGTCCCGGTTTGTTAGGATAGTTAGACAAGGCACTAGACACGACTGAGTGGACAAAAATATATATTTTATGTCCACCAAAATAGGTGGAACAAAACCACAAGGGTTGTGGCGTACTGGTTGAGGCCCCTGGGGGATGTGGTGGAATATCCCATCTGCCCAAGGTTCGAATCTAGGCGTACACAACAATTGTCGAGATTAGTTTAGGCATAGCCTAGGATACCCTTTGAAAAAATAGGTGGAACAAAAATGTGTAACCTCGTGGGTGTGGCGCACTGGTCAAGGGGGTATATAGTAGAAATTCTTATCTATCTCGTGTTCGAATCAAAGCGCTTGTGGCCATGGAGGTTCGTGGTCACCAAGGGGTTAGTCGGTGTGCGTAAGCTGGCCCAGGGACAAATCTACAACGATAGATACAGTGGTGAGGGGCCCCACCACTTCATGGTTCCGTAAGAAGGGGGAAATTTACTTTTTCTAAAGGGTACCACAGTATAGGTTTTGAAGCTCAGACGTTAACACAAGAATTTAACGGCGGCAGCCTACTGGTTAAGGCTTGTGGAAGGTGTAACAACCAACCCAAGTTCGAAACCAGGGGTGAGCAACCAGGGGCCACTGAGTATTAATCCCAGGGGAGCATGTCTAGCTCTCGGTAAAAATTGCCAAGGATATAGTCTGGCCAAAGTCTAGGTGAACCTTCAAAAAAATATGGTAAATGCTCTTACCGTTGTACAAAAGGCGTAGACCGGACTCAAACATGGGTCTTTTCTATATAAGGACAGAGAACCAACAAACAGATCTATTATGTTTTGTAAAAAAGTTAGATGTAATTTTATAGTCAAATTGTGCCACCACTTGAAAACTTTTTGGGTCCATCTCTAGTGGGCCCAGATGCATGTGGTTAACCAAAAAAGAATAGTTAAGTGACAAGACAGGCTTGGTAAATTATTAAACTACTTGTGTCAATTTAAAACTCGTTCTAACAAAATCGTTCCCATAGGTACCTTTCTTTTCGCAAATGGACGACAACCTTCTCGATGCCATCTGCGAAAGACTCGTTTCGTCCTTAAGCACACAGGGCACGTACATCGTCCGTGAGGACGATCCCGTGAACGAGATGCTTTTCATCATCCGAGGACAACTAGAAAGCTCGACAACCGACGGCGGAAGATCGGGGTTCTTCAACTCCATCACCCTCCGTCCCGGCGACTTCTGTGGCGAAGAGCTACTCACGTGGGCCCTACTCCCGAACCCCACCAACTACCCGTCTTCGACCCGATCGGTCCGGACCCTCACGGAGGTCGAGGGCTTCGCACTGCAAGCCGAAGACCTCAAATTCGTTGCAAACCAATTCAAGTATCTTCATAGCAAGAAGCTGCAACACGCGTTTCGGTACTACTCGCACCAGTGGCGGACGTGGGGCGCGTGCTTTATACAAGCCGCATGGCGTAAGTACAAGCGGAGAAAGCTAGCCAAGGAGCTCGCACTCCAAGAGAACGCGTACTACGGTCAGGATGGGGACGGGGAAGGCTACTATTACGACTCGGATAGCAGTGGTGGTTCGCCGTCTAGCGAAGGTATCGTAAGTTTAATTTACGTTAACCATAAAGATCGTGAACTAAATTCTAATCACAAACTTAATGCTCCCTACGTTCCAAAATAATCGTTCACAAACGAAAAGGCACATGGTACGCTTTTTAATCAACCAAATGACATTCTTACCCTTGATCATAGAGGGAGCGATGAATTTATCGATTTTGTGATTAAGGGTAGAATTGGAAAGTAAGCACTTCTAAAAGTGGACGCTTATTTTGAGACAAACTAGACTTTTACTTTCGGACGGAGGGATTTTTAATCTTGTATTAGGTAAACACTAGTGTTCGACACCGCGCGTTGCGCGGTGTTAATAAAGTTTTTAGAAAATATTGTAGTTTAATGAGCCAATATTAACATATCATATATTAGGTTAATAAAAATCAATATTAGATTTTATTTAAAGTTGTCTCGTGCATAATAAAGTAATAACTAATAACTTTCATATCGTCATACATTCTAATCGACTCGAATAATAAAAGAAACGTGTCAGACTATTAATTATAACAATGAGATGTTTAATGAGTATTTTTTTTTTTGCATATCTCATAATGTATTGATATATCCCAACACAATATTTTCATAAAATATTTATATGTGTTTGCCACTTTGACTAAAACACTTCTCGACGCCCCCTTCCCAACCCACTCAAAGAGTAAAAATAATCTTCAATATTGTGATCACTTAGACCATATGCGAGTCTAATTGAGTCATTAATGTTTTCATGTTAGAACTTTTTCGATTTGCATGTGGTTATTTCTTTATAACTTAGTTTTGGGATAAAAGATCTCGAAAAATAAAGGTTTTAGTTATATTACGTAAAATGAAAAATGTTAAATTAATTCTAATTCAATTCTTTTGCATAGTTTTATTTCGATTTAAATTAAAAAAAAATAATATTAACATAACTATATATTATTAATTGTAGTAAGTTGTTATTTTCATGTGAATCTGAAAACTGAGTTTTCATTTGAACTCGTACATATATATGTTTTTAATTTTTTTTTCTTTCATATATTGCTAATTGATTCTGATATCTTTTAGTTTGGTTATAATTTAACTTATATGTACCGATTCTTGTATTTTTTTTTTAACTTTATGTATTTATTTAGTTAATGATATTAAATATAATAACTATTTATTAATTTACTAATGAGAGAGTTAATAACACATACTTAACTATATTAATTAGGTTGTAATTATAGATGATTATGTTGTAGGTTTCTTTTAATCAATAAATGAGAAGGTGGAAAGGGTATAATAAATGTTTTTAAAAGTTAAATAATATGGAAGTTAAACTAATTAAATTGTTAAGTCAATTGATCAAAGAGGCCTTGTATTAATAAAAAATAAAAATATAATTTTCATTTAAGGGTAGAATAGTCTTTAGCTTAATTGATATTTAAAAAATTCAAAAAAAAAGAGAAAAATTTTATAAGCAAATACTCAATAGATAAAATGTTACATCATACTTCCAACATCCTTCGTAAAAAATAATTCATTTATTAAAAGAATTTATGATAATAATTATTTAATTATATATTGATTCTAATTTTATTTATATATATTGGTTATAATGTCATTCATTTTTATTTATGATTTTAGTATATTTTAAATAATAATGTTTTTTATTTTATCTATTGGTTCAAAGGAAAAAAAAAAGGATTAAGATGTTAGCAAATATCATCTCATTTCTAGTAGTTTTTAATAAAAATAAATAAATTGAGGGACTATGAAAATATAAAAGAATGAGAAGAGAATCCCAACAAAACATAGCATAAAAAATCACATAAGAATTTGATTGTTGTCAACAATTTCTTTTTTTATAAAACTATAACAATATAAACAAAACAAATTAAGAAATAGACCCACTAAAACACTTGTATACCAAAAATATCAAGTAGAAAATATCAATAAAGAAATAATTATAACAATTGTAAAGAAATTACAAATAATAACTCAAAAACTTATTAACAATCATGTGTAATATACACAAATTAAAAACATTAAACGAATTCTAATGAAAGATAAAAGTTATATTATTAACATAAATATCAATCAGGAAATATGGAAATGAAAAAACAAAGGTAACAATTAGAATAAGTTTTGAAAATTAAAGAAAAAACCAAAAACTTTTATAACAACAACAGGGAATATATGCAAAAACGTATAAAAATATTATGGATTTTTTTATAGAAATAAAAAAACAATAATATTGATTGACACACATAAATAATATATAGCTTACGGAGAAATCAATTAGGAAATATGAAAATTAGAATAAATATGAAAATGAAAAAAATATATAGCTTACAATATAAACAATATGAAAATGAAAATTAAAAAAACAAAGGTAACAATTTTGAAAATTAAAAAAAAAACAAAAAACTTTTATAACAACAGGGAATATACACAAAACGTATAAAAATAATATGGATTTTTTATAGAAATAAAAAACAATAATATTAATTGATACACACATAAACAATATGTAGCTTACAGAAATCATAAAAAGTATTAGCTTACCTAGAAATCTTACGAAGAATGAGCAACAATCAAACAAACATAGGAACCAATAGCAAAACATAGAACTTAATAGCAAAACATAGAACTAAAAGTTGTTGACTATATTTTTGTGGGACATTAGGTTGTTATTTATAGATGAATATGTTGTAGGTTTTTTTTAATTAATAAATGAGAAGATGAAGAGGGTAGTATAAATGTTCTTAAAAGTTAAATAATATGAATCTTAAAGCTAATTAAATTGTTAAGTCAAATTACCAAATAGTCCTTCTTATGATAAAACATGTAATTTTCATTTAGGGGTAAAATAGTCTTTAATTTATTTAATATTTAAAAAATTCAAAAAAAGGAGAAAATTTCTTTAAGCAAATACTCAATAGATAGGGTGTCCACATCATCTTCCAACATCTTGCTTTTATATATATATAGATTACCGAAATTCTTAATTTGAGGCAAACAAGGTCATATTTAGTCTTTAGGTAAACTTATGAATTATCTCTTTTAGCTAACTGTTTAATAACATAGAGGAAGTTCAAATATGAACTCAATTTTCATTATGAATGTGAAGACCACTAAAATCGCGTCACGTGGCATTCTAAATCTGCGTATAAGCTTTATTCAGACTGAATAAAGTTTTATTCATTCAGTCTGAATATTCATGCTTTATTCAGACTGAATTTATTCGGTCTGAATAAGCATGAATATTCAGACTAAATATTGCCACATGGCACAATACTAGTAGTTATCACGTTCACAATGAAAGATAAATTCACATTTGAACCTGACCTAATAACATATTCCCAACTAAATATGCACAAGATTTGGGCTTTTCAGGAATGGGCCTAACCTTCTAAGCACGTTTTTGAGTAAGCAACAAAGTTTAAGGGTGGATTTGGTTGTGAAAATTTCTCTAGCTTTCTAGGAAAATTTTCCAAGAAATGGGAAAATTTAGAAATCATGTTTGGTTCATTCAATTTTTAAAAGTCTTTCAAGAAAGTGAAATTTTTGTTTCTTAATTTCTAGAAGACTTTTGTTTTTAGAAAATTAGTAGTTTTCCAAAGTTTTCTAACGCGATTTCTAATTTTCTAAAATGGAAAATGAAGTTCCACCATTTCAACCAAACACGTTTTCTAAATTTTCATAGAAAATTGAAAATGAAACTTGACTCCATTTTATGAAAACGTTTTCTAGGAAAATGAAACAGTTTTCCACAACCAAATGCACCCGAAGCTAGTCTGGGCCACGGACGGGTTTTGGACTGAGCTTTTTTAAGTTGAACTTTTCGACCTTAACTTCGCTTTTTCGGGTTTTAAAAAGCCTTTAACCCCATTCTTCAGTAAGCAAAAAAAAAGTCCAGGCTTTTCCTGGCTCGGGTTTGGCTTTGGGATTGACAATTGAAAGAGGACTCGATCAAGCTTTCTTAGGTAGGCCTTTTTAGGCTTTTCTTTTTTAATCGTTTTCCCCAGGTTGAAAAACCTTCCAAGACCGTTTTTCAGTAAGCAAAAGAAGTCCATGCTTTTTTTTGGCTCGCGTTGGGTTTTGAGGTTGAAACTTGAAAGAGCATCCGATCGAGCTTTCTCAGGTCGGCTTTTTGGGTTTTTCAGGCTGGCCTTGCCTTAGAAAAGAAAATAAAAATGTTGGCCTAATTGGGTTTTAAGGTTTTTTGTTCTTGGTCTTAGAACTTGGGCTTTTTTGTGCATTTGTGTTTGTATAATGTGATATTGCTATAGGTCCGGGTGGCGGTCAACATATGGGAGTCGGAGCGACCCTTTTGGCGTCAAGGTTTGCTGCAAATACGAGAAAGGGAATTGGTCACCGAAAAGCGGCTTCAGTTAGTTCAACTACAAGTCTTAAAATGCCTCAGTTGTTTAAACCGGATGAGCCTCGTTTTTGAAAGGTACAACATGAAATGCATATGGTACAAAGCCAAAGAAGCTCACATCAGTCTGCCACAAGAGAAGAGGTACAACATAAACTTCATATGCTAACATGTTATATATTACAATGGAATGTTTATGTGTATGTATGTGTGTGTGTTTTGTAATTGGTAAATAGTAGAGGGGCCTTTTGTGTCATTTTGTACTTTTTTGTAATCACATATATGTTTTTTTTGTATATATTTTTTAAGCCAAAAGCGATTATTAGAGCAATATAAGATGAAATTTGATAGTGATTTGATTTGTCATCTGACTTTGACGTATAAATTAAGGGTCAATTTTCAAAGGTAATTGCTAAACACACCCGATTTTTTACCAAATGCACCCAAAAAGTGAATGCGTCATACACACACATGTCTACGTCATAAACCAAATTCACGAGTTTGTAGGTCAGGTAATCAGGTTCAAGAAAAAACCTTAAATAATCGAAAAACTTTTCACTTCTGCATACGGGATAATTTGTAAAAAAAAAAATTACGTATGTATAAGTGCATACAAAAATATGAAAAAAGCAAAAATAGGAGCAAAAAAAGGGGTTTTTTATTCTTTTTATTATTTGTATGCACTTGTACAATATAGATGTATGCATGATACAAATTATTTGTATTCATGGGTTTTTTGTTTCTTTTTTTTATTTTAATATATATGCATGCACTTATACATACATAATTTTTTTTCACAAATTACCCCATATGCACAAATGTGTAAAAGTTTATCGGTTATTTGATGTTTTCCTTCCCCTCCAAATTTGTATTTATTTAACTAAAAAACCTTAACTCCATGTTCTCGAGTTTAACAAGGAAAGGAAAAGAAAGAAAAGAAAAGGGAAAGAGAATTCTTTGTTTTCCTTCCAAATCCTCCAATTTTCTAGATGAAGATTTAAGACAAAATAAGCCTGAACTTCTCTCTGTTTCCTTTCCTTTTATTTCCTTCATTAAATGAAACTCAATAACACAATTTTCTGATTTCCTTTCAAATCCTTTCTTTTCCTTCACTTAAAAATATTGGAAAAAGAACGTAAGACAAGTTTGTTCTAAATTTGAATTTAAAAAATCTAGTTCCATTATGGTTTTGTCCTAGCCTAATAAAATCACAAACCGTCTTTTCAAAAAGATAAAAAAGAACATAAAATCAGACACCAAACCGAACATAGTTCTTCTTTATCAGGCTTGGTTTAGTCTTGGACTCTTGGTTTGATTTTTTGACTTATCATCTCAATATACATTTTAAAATAATCGTCATGTGAAATAATTTCATCAGTGAGAAGAATTAAAAACAATCATTTCATTCTTCCCACGTTAAAATTTTATAGAACCGTAATAGAATATGTCTACGCATAACCCTAATGGGACAGCCTACCGGTTAAGGCTTGTGAAAGATGTAACAATCAACCCAACTTCAAATCCGGAGATGAGCAACCAAGGACCACTGAATATTAATCCCCAAGGAGCATGCTTTAGCTCTCAGTAAGAATTACCAAGGATGATGTATGGACAAAGCCCTAAAATAATATATGGAACCCACTCACATTACTCTCAAGATGAGCACTTTGAGATGGGAAGATATGTTCCAAACATATATGGAGAAGAATACTTCCAAGTCTAGCCGGTCTATGACCTTAACTAAGGACATCTTTTTTTGAAGCTTAATGAGACTTGCAACTTATTTTGTCAGTTATAGATGATTGTTTGGTAGTGGCTTAATGACATAGGAAGTAGCTTATTTAGTAAGCTTTTAGGGGGGAGGGAGGGGCTTTATGCAAAAAAACCAAGTTTTTTCAAACTTGACGCTCCCAATTAAAAAATCACGTTTTTCCATCTATGAAAAAGCTCTCCCAACAAAAACCTTCCTGGTTTATAAAGACAGATTAATCCACACATACAACTTTATCTATACAGGTGGAAAACCAACGAAACAGCCCCTAACATGCCATCTCCAATTCTCCATAGGAGGTTAGACAGCAACAAAATGCCCCAGAGTGTCGAGACAAAGCTAAACAAGAGAAGAAGCTATATAGGCATTAAAGTACGCCAAAACGTAGAGTCCCTAGTGTAGATTGGTAATGGTCAAATATAACATCGGACGTCCCCAAATCCTCCCTCCACCAATCACGTAATGCCACGTCATCACTTTGTACTTTTATCACAAGTACTGCACTGCTGACTAGCCTAACTAGTCCAGTGATGCTATGCAACTTCAAATGCATCCACCTGAGTCAACTCAGAAACCCTAATTCTTATCAGCTATTCCAATATTTATCCATTCATTCTATGTTTACTTCATGTCCCCACTAACTGGCTGTTGGGATTAAGATCTAAAAGCAGGTCCTACTGCATGTGGTTTACAACTTTAACAAGTTATTGAACTTAAATTTCAACAACTGTTATTTAATGCGACTGTATTGGATAAGTGTTTACCAACAAGGGTCATCACCCCCACTTACCTTATCAGGTAACATTCTCCGCTATCAAACTGGTAAGCACCAGTCAGGTAAAGGGTTGTTTACCAAATGCTTACCGGGTATCAGTTACCTAACCGGCTACCAGGCGACCAAAAGTCTTACCAAGTTATGAGGTATATCAAGAACCGAGAATCTTACCTAGATAAGGGAGAAGATTCTTATCCGATAAGTGTTTAGCAAGTAAAAGATGCTTACCAACAATCCATTTTAATGGCTGAGAATGTTATCCGACAAGTTAAGGAGGGTGGTGGCTCTTGCCAAGTAAGTGCTTACTCATCAAACATTGTATAAGACATTTACCAACAACCCATTTTAAAGCCTGAGAATGTCACCCAATAAGATAAATGAGACTGGACTCTTGCTGGGTAAGTGAGGGTGGTGACTCTTGCTAGTAAATGCTTACTCGTCAAACACTTAATAAACCGGGTATAAAACGTTTACCAACAATCCATTTTAATGCCAGCAAATCTCACCCAATAAGATAAATAAGACTGCACTTACTGGTCAAGCATTCGATAGATGGCACGTAAAAAAATCTTCCCCCCCAAGTCCTTGCTCATCAACCATTTGACAAAAAAGCCCCTAAGGCTCAAGATTCTTGATCCTTGGCATGCTCATCCCAGTGAGATAAGTGACACCCAATAAGCACTTACCCACTAAAACACCCCGTAAAGGCGTAAACCCACATGTGTTAGGATGAATTCAAAGGCAAAAACGAAAACATACTTCATATAATACGACTCTATATTACGCATTTTCGAAATCGAACAACAATGGCTGTAAGAATGTTTTAAGACACATATCGCAACTACATACTTCAATCGCCTTTTCAAACTTAATGCAAAAACGCATTTACAAGTAAAAAAAAATTAATACGCAACGGGGAACGGGCTGAAAAATCAAGCGGTACGCACTATAACTCGAAATCGAAACAGATTTTCGTATAGCTTCGTGTTACAAACCTGAAACGGGACTTTCTCGCAGAGTGGTGGTGACACGAAGGACTGCTTGGGCACTTAACTTCGGAAGGTTAGATTCACAGAATTGTTCCCAAGAAAGTACCTGAGGTTGCTCAGAAGATACCCCATCTTGTTCCACGGGCAAAACTGGGGGCAAAACCGGGGGGAAGCGGGAAATTTTTCGTATGCGGTTTGTAGTTCCGAGAGAAGGGCACGAGCAGCTTCTCGGGACTCTGGGAGCTGGTCGCTCAGCTGGGATGAAGCTATTTTGATCAGTTTGTCGATTCCGTATTCTTTGATTCCCTCGGCACCCTATAAAAGATATTTAAAAAAAAACTTATTATCGCAAAAGTTGTACGATAATGAATGTAAAGGTAATACGAAATGATTTCCGGTAATTGTGTCAGTAAAAGTTAAGTTTCATGTAGGGACGGAAAGGAGGTTGGTATTGGAGGGGTAATCCCCGGCGGGTTCGAGAAACTCTTAGCCTCTTGGGTACTCGTTTAGTAAAACCAATTAAAAACAATGTATTTTTAAATAAAAAATAAAAAATCATCACTACGTGAATTATCAATGTTGAAAATCAAACAAATATATATATAGACACATATACACACGCAGGGTGTTGGGTTCATGTGAGACCAACCTGTTTTTGTCACTAAAATGTCATAGCAAAACATTGTGAAGGTACAAAAAACACCAGACCTTCACAGCAAAAACATTATGAAGGTTTACCTTCACAATGTTTTGTTGTGAAAGTTTAGTGTTATTTACTTGGTCTCACGAAAACAGTCTAGTCTCACATCATCCAAGTCTACACACATATATACAAATATTTAAAGACAAAAGGTCAAAAACAAACACAATCACTAAAGATGTTCTAAAAAAACTACGGGTTTGTTTACCGAACGCTTACCCGATAAGTACTTATTGGGTCACTTGCCTCATTGGACAAACATGGCAAGGGCCAATTTTGACCCGGTAAGTGAGGGTGTTGACTCTTACCCGCTAAGTGCTTACTAGGTAAAATGTTGCATACGATGTTGTATTGACGGAGTAGAATCTTACCAAGTACAGTAAGTGAGAATGTTAACTATTACCGATTTACCGGTAAGTGCTTATCAGTTAAGCATTTGGTAAACGGCCCCTAGATCCACTAGACATGGATGCATGGATTATAATGCAAGAGATAGAGAGGAAGCAAAGACTTTTTGTATTGTTCATTATGGAGAAGAAAACCGAGCAAAAACATTTAGGCACCATTAGGTTTGCAGGATTGGATTTGGATTTGGAATTAAATTCCATTCCATTCCAATACCATGTTTGGTTTGAAGGATTTCCTAGAATTGAAATCCCATAAACATAGGATTCTAAAAATCCCACGGGATGGTTGGTATTTCACGGATCTCATAGGATTTGTATGTAACAATATTTTAAAACA
Organism: Centaurea solstitialis; assembly: GCA_030169165.1. Taxonomy (NCBI): domain Eukaryota; kingdom Viridiplantae; phylum Streptophyta; class Magnoliopsida; order Asterales; family Asteraceae; genus Centaurea; species Centaurea solstitialis. Next base: position 78,539,215 of record CM058041.1, read on the forward strand.
TGTTATAAACATTTGTTTGTAATAATCAATTAAATAATTTTTTCTATAAATTATTTATAAAGAATGGAAATCAATTACATTCCAAATCAAACACACCAAATATTCAAAATCATTTCACGAGATCCAAATCCCTCAAAAACATTCCATCAAACCAAACAGACCCTTAAACTATACGATGGATATCATAAATTCGAAAACATGATACTGAAGTTGAGCAGATAACTTCGAGTACTTACCAGTCGTTGCACGCTACGAGAAAAGCACATTGAAGCCTTGGCACGGATACGAGGATTGCGGTTCTTAAAATAAGGTTGCAACTTTGGTAGCAACAAAACAGGGGAGACCCAAATTGTCAAAGTTATTAACGCTTTTTCCGCAACCTCACATACAAATCGCTTGTCTTGAGAGGACTTGAGAAGAAGTTGAACAAGCTAAAAGCAAAGACGTTTCACCATATTGGAGCAAGAATAAAAACTTAAATTAGTTTTTTATTAAAAAAAATAATCGTTCAAAAAAGAGAAGAAAATGACTACAATGAACACCAAAGCGCAAAAGGAATAAAGCAGTTACCATAGGATCCAACGAATCGATGATTTGGTCCCCAAATGCTTTGAAAATGTCTTCACAAGTCATGATGGCGGTTTTACAAACCGCACTTCTTGGATTCTTCAAAGTTTTCACAAGAAGGGAAATCACATTTTCCCTGTTCAATAAAATGTTGTGGCAACAAGGTCAGAGCATGTTTTTTTAACAGCTTAACGAGCTTAATGGAACTCAGCTTATTCGGTCAGCTATAAGTGATATACAAAAGTGGCTTATTCAATAAGATTCTAGGAGGAGCTTTATGCAGAAAGTAAGTTTTTTTTCTAAACCTGTCCCTTCCAATTAAAAAAAACCCTCTAAATCTATATGAACTGATTAATCCACACAATCAACGTTATCCATGCATGTTTGTTAGTGGCTTAATAAGCTTAATGGGACTTACAGCTTATTCAGTCAGTTATACATGACTATTTGGCAGTGGCTTAATGATATAAAAAGTGGCTTATTCAGTAAGATTCTAGGGGGAGCTTTAAGCAGAAAGCCAGGTTTTTTACAGACCTGCCCCTCCGAATTAAAAACATGTCCCTTCCATCTCGGAAAGAATCCTCCCAAACAAAAAAAAAAAATCCAATCTATTATCTATACAAACAGATTAATCCACATAGACAACTTTATTCATACTGGACTTAATAGAAAACCAACCAAACAGCTCCAAAATGGTCCATAAAAAAGGGTATAATCCTACATGTTTCAAGCAAATAATAAAAAAAGAATCAAGCTTACAATATTTCTTGCAACGTCTCTTTGTGGTAAATTGAGAAACGTCGTACATTGTTGAGTGTCTCACACAGCAAAACCCAGTCCTTAGTCTCTAGGTTAGCTAGAAGAATCTAAGAGAAATTGAGAAATGTCATATGTAAAGGTAGTTCCATCTTTTAAATAAGACTAGAATTTTAAATGAAAAAAATCATGATAAATACTCTCTCCCTCCAAAAATAAGTGTCCATAATGAAAAATGCACACAATTTTTTAGAAGCGTAACTGTTACACTTTTAATGAAGTAAATGACAGTTTTACCCCGAATAGTAGTTGGAGTAATTAATTTCTCCATCTCATAGTTAAGGGTAGAATGGAAAAGTATGCTCTTATTATTTCAAAAGTGGACACTTATTTTGGGATAGAGGGAGTAGATAATTTACTCAACATGTGATATAGAAGAAGCATATCTACCCTAAGACTCTTATCAACATCTTCTAGATCATCCAGTTTCTCAGATTCAATGTATTCAACTTCTGCAGCTACTCCCTCTGCGCTAGAACTTTCAATCTCGGTTCCGTTCGCAGTTGGTTCATCCAAAGAAATAATCGATTTTCTTTGTTTTCCTCCAACTTTTTCATTGGTCTGTTCAACAAATGGCTTAGCTAATACATCTTTAGTCGAGCTATCGTTTGTTGTCTCAGATTTAGGCAGCAAATTAAGATCTCTAAGAGCAGTTTCAGACATCATTGTGCAGCTGCAATAAAGTGGAAAAAAAATAAGCATAGGCATTGCACAATTGAGGAGTGTCTGTTACAAAGTAAAACGTCCACATTACTCATGAGTCATGAACCAATTAAATGATCATAAGTGTCGCAAAATACTGAAGACTTGCAACTTCAGAAGATTCAGGTTCAAACAAGAAGTAGGCTGTTATATGTTTTAAAATGATTCATGAGCAGCCAACTAAGATAATTGGCAAATGTACATCAGTACCTAATATCAAAACTATCTCAATTTTGGTAAGAGTTCGTGCAAATGGATGCTGTGCTCATTAAACTAATAGCATCAACAGGGGCAGCACCAAATAGTAAAATAAAAATAATTCATGAGCAGCTAACTGATGTCTAATTAGATAGTCAAAGGAAAAATGACCAATTTCACCTACAAACAACTATAGAACACAATCACTCTATTCAAGTTCCGATTTTTAAAGACATCAGTTCATTGCCAGAAGTTTCAACATGTTAAAAGTTCATGGTCCTATGGTAAATTTGATTTTAGTGTTGCAACACCTGAGTACATTGTTTGAGTTGCACGAGGCTTTGACGTAGAGTTACATAAAAACATTTGGCATTGGCTACATGAACCCTTAAACTACTAACATCTGATATTGTTCGTGATCATGCACTGACATTGAATGCATGTTAAATGATCATTTAGCTAAGGGGTAGGATAAATGCACCCCTAGATATTGTTAAACGCACCCCTACCTACTAGTTTCCTCCTCACACACGTCAACATCAAGACTTGTTTATATTTTCCACTAATTCTAACATAACTAGAGGTGCGTATAGGCTATAGCAACACCCACCAACTAACTGTAAAGGCTAGCATCAAATTTATAGTTGGTGTGACATCACAGCAGAGTGCAAATTTTCCATCATAAACAGATAAGTTGGCGACTAAACTATTTGATCATCTTAAGCTTGTCCCCAACATATACAATGCCAGGTTTTCCATATGACCGATAGAAGAATTCTAGCATGCTAAGATGTAGTTGCAAAAATAATAATGTAGATAGCATACAAAACAACCCATCAATTGTTCAATGCCAACAAAAACATAACACAGGATCAGATGCTAAGAAGAACATTTAGAGACTTACAGTAACTACAAAAAGCAAAAGGGGGAAGAAAGAAAAAAAATTGGATTTGCCCTTTGCATTGACAAAAAGTTTAGATTCAAATCGAGAGATCCAACAATAAAACCTCCATCTGCATTCAGCAAGTAGTTCGGACAACCACAAATAAAGATTCGAAATCTACAATCATTTTGATCATTTCGCTCCCGTTTTATATACTAGGTGACTTGTTATTACCACTTAAGTTATCGTCAGTTTTTACTAGTGTGTACTTTTTGTGTATTATATTTGTGCTTAATAATAGATTGCATATTTCAAGTTTGTACCCGTGGTTATCTGAACTACTTGCTGAATCCCCTTTAGATTTGAATCTCAACTTTCTGGTCAATGCAAACAGCAAATCCAAGTTGTTTTTTTCTGCTTTCTTCCCCTTTTTGCTTGCTATAGTTACTTTAAACATAACACAGAGTCAGATCCTAATCAGAAGTGAACTACACTGAACTAAATAGTCATAAAATGAAACAATAAACTAATAAACACATGAATCCATCACTTAAGAAGAACATATACTATCAAGAAAAGAATCATTCAAGCATCAATGCTTCTTTTAACACCAGCAAACACTTCAGAAATGAAAACACTTATCATCATAACCACAAATCTTATGCATAGTAGTCTGTAGTCCATATTACACACCAACTCCCACTGAAACCTGAAAAACTTAAAAGCTTTCACACACAAAATCATACAAACTGAAATCACAACATTCTCCACCAACAAAACCATATGATGCTCAAATGATTTGTTCATTTGTGAATGAAATCTTCACAAACAAAATCATTTAGAGACTTAACAGTAACTACAACAAGCATAAAAGAAGAAAAAACCTTGGATTTGCACTTTGCATTTACAAGTAGGTCTAGATTCAACCACAGATCCAACAATGGAACCCCTATCTTGCATTCAACAAGTGGTACAGATAACCACAAAGTACAGATTTGTAAATCTAGAATCAATTATTAAGCGAATATAATACACAAAAAAAGCACATATCTACAGTACACACCAGTAAAAAAAAACTAAAAACTAACGATAACCGATAGCGATAATAAAAGTACAACAAATTACCTAAAAACAAGAGAGAAATCAGAAATGATGAAATGATGAATGAAATTGAAATGATGAATGATATTGAAATGAAATGATGATGAGATTTAAAGGAATGATTACAATGGCGATTTGTTGCTAGGGTTTTGGACGGTGGCCGGCGGTCGGAAAAGGACGGGAAGTGGTAAGTGTGTGTGACGCTGGCCGGCAAACACGAGGAAATTAACAAGTCACCGCCGAGAGATGTTGGCGATTATAAATGGGGAGTGGTGGAATTTTCAGAATGGCCCTTGATTTATGGATTGAAGTGACGTTTCAACCCCAAAGGTTTTAAAGCGATGATGAGAGATGCCTTGTCATCATTAGTTGGTGATTATTGGGAAAAAAAGTTTTCAAAAATAATAATAATAATAATTAATTACTAATTATGAAATTAGGAGGCGTTTGGTTCGTAAATTGGACCGAATTGGAATGGTCAATTTCATTGATCTGAATTTCATTGTGATGTCTAGTTGCCTAAGAAATGGAACTGGAATCCTCGTCAGTTTTTTTTATAAAAAGAAAAAATGTTGCACATTAATTTTCTTATAAGGAATGGAACCAAACCATTCAGGTTTTGGATATTTTTTCGGTTTGGTTCGGTTTTGAAACTGAATGGTATAAAATGTATTGACTTTTGGTTTTTGGTTTTAAAATCAAATAGTTTGTATTTTCAGTTTGTTATTTCGGTTTCTCATGAGGTTTTTTGGTTTCTCAGGTTTTTCGATTTCAATTTTGGGGATTAATGTTAATCTTTTTATTATGTACACTTAAAATTTTTCTAGAATGACCCAAGGAATAAAGTATTTTTGTTAGTTTTCATTATTCCGTTCCAATTCATTTATAAACCAAACAGACAGATTCCAATTCATTTGACAGATTACATTTCGTTTTGTCAAACCAAACACACAGTCAAATCTGATAAGAATTCATTTCATTTATTTCATATGTCAATTCCTTTAGCGGAAACGCCCCCTTAGGGTTGTTTTGGTAATTGTTGAATGATTTGGTTAAGGTTAATTAAGTAGTCAAAATGATTAAGAGGTTGTTCTAATATAGTAGAAAATGAAATATGGTTGTTTGGTAATCGTTAAGAATAAAATTAGAACGTTGATTGGTTAAGAGATATCTAAGATACAAAATCATTCAAATGTTTTGAAGTCATTAAGATGCAAACTATTTTTATCAAACAAGATTTATCTCATAGCGATTCAAATGTTGTATCTTAATGAAACTATAGAAATAAAATATTACAGTTTTATAAATATTTTGATTATTTATTTACAACATATTGTAAGTGAACCCCAATGGGGCAGCCTACTGGTTAAGGCTTGGTTTTGGGGAAAAACCCACCCAAATTCGAATTCGAGAGTGAGCAACCAGGGGCCACTGAGTGTTAATTCTAGGAGAGCATGTTTTAACTCTCAGTAAAAATTACCAAATATGTAGTCTAGGCAAATCCAGATAAACCTTATTAAAAAAAAACATATTGTAAGTTATTGATAAAATTATAAGTTTATAAAAATATTTCACGATTTGTTATTTTGTTACTTTATCTTTCCCCTAATTAGGACACTTTAAACATTATTTTAGTTTTCTTTTTATCTTCTTACAAAACTCAACAATAAATTTCCCATCTATTCTCCTTTTTTTTTCTTTATAAGAAAGGAATCGAGAGCATAGCATAAGAAAATACATAACCATAAAAATACACTAATTTTGGTTACAATTTATAGTTAAAATTCGTCCCATAATTTAAAATTCATTTAAAATGTGTACCTTTATGACTTTCTAATCCAATTATTAATATAATAATAGTGTTAAACTATATTTTTTGACCACTTATGAAATATAAAATGAAAAAATGATGAAACAAAATTTCATTTGTACTATAAAAAAATCTATTTTAATCTATATTTGACTTATTGTGTCGACATATTTAACAATATTAAAGAAGTATTTATTATATTTCAATACATAACAAGAAAGTGGGGAAAGTTTTGAATTTGAATTAGAGAAAGTGTCCCTTCAAGTTATGGCAATAACCAATAACCATTACTCTTAAATGATTAGTCAAACTCTCTACCAAACAAACAAAAGAAGTAACATCCATGAATTTGTTTTGGTATACTTGGATTGTTTTAAGTATAAAATGCCTAGTTAAATGTGTAGATTTGGTATGATAATTTAAAAAATACACTTGATTGGTTTTTCAAGTTTAGTTGAACTTAAATTATATAGACTAGTAATATTTAGTTTAAGAGGTTTCAAATTTTTGGGAGAGATAAAATTCTTATTTAACATGTTTAGGCCATCCTTGTTGGTACCACCTTTACCAGCTGTCACCTCAGCGTTACGTTAGCTTTTCACTATCTTACCAACACCTTATCAACACCATACCAATTCATCCAGACCCATATCAATTTCATACCATTATAATTAATTAATTAAAAAATAAAAGAAAAATAAAAGAAGAGGGAGATAGAGAGAAATAAGGCTGCGTTTGGTACGTGGGACAGGACATGACAGGACGGGACAAAACTGTCTGTCCCACGTTTGGTGCAGCATGGGACAGAACAGGAATTCACTGTCCCACGTTTGGTGCGACATTGGACATGACAGAAACTAGGACAAGGTGAGACAGCATGGGACAAAAAGGACTGTTTTTTTGTTCCACCAAAATAGGTGGAACAACATGGGACAGAAATGAGACAGAAACTAATATATTACTAACTAACATTTGTTTCATATATAACTTCAATATGATATTTGTTTTCGTATTTACCACCACCAGTTGTGGCCGTCGCCGCCACCGGTAGCCACTATCGGCCACCTTCACCTCGTCTTCCACTACAACAACCTCCTCCACCTCGTCTTCCACTACAACAACCTCCTCCACCACCTCTACAACTGTCAACAATTACCTACCACCACCGTCTACCAACTTTACATTGTCCATCTCCACTGCAACCACCATCACCACTACCCACCATCTTCGCGTTCTCCATAGCCATCGACCACCACCACCACCACCACCATCATCATCACTAGTATTACCGCCTGCCACCACCGACACCTCTACCATAACCATCAACATTAGTTACATAAAAATCATATATGTATGTGTATATATATATGTGTGTGTGTGTGTTTTATGGTTATGACAATTAATTGTGTAATTTTTTTATAAATTACTAGTTTAGTTTATTTGTGTTAATTATAACTATTAAGTGATACATAAAATCATCAAATAATTTTTTGAGGGAACTTGTCTAGTTCTGTTTAGTGCAGTCCTAGGCGTACCAAACACAAAACAAACATTTGTTCTGTCCAGTCCTGTCCCGTCCCGTCCAGTCCTGGCCTACTCTCTTGTCCTGTCCAGTACTGTCCAGTCCAGTCCCGTCCTATCCTGTCCAATCTTGTCTGCGTACCAAACGCTACCTAAGAGAGAGGGTGGGGTGGGGTGGGTAAGGTTTGTCAACCGGTATGGAGGTACCAGTCTCCAAGGCTACCGCCTCATCCTCTTTGGTGTTCCAGTCGATACCGATCGTTACCGGTACCTTGCCGGTCTTTGGTACCCCCGGCCGCGGATGGCCTTATAGCAAAATAAAAGTTATTTTTGTTATGGTCAAATTAGCTAAATCGTTTCAATTTAAAAAGTTTGCTAGCAAGCTGTTTGTATATTATTTTTTTAAGAACTCTTAATACCTTTTAAGTGTTAGTCCGTGAAAACATTTGTCTTCTTTTTCAAAATTCAAATTCATTTAACTATTAAATACATCTAAAATAAGAAGTGATAAATCTTCTTAAACTATCTTAATTATCATCCAGTTCACAGATCGTCTCATTTCTCTCAAGATGCAGCCTCAAAGTTCACACGACATTTGGTTTGATCTCATTAGATGTTAGAAAAACAAGTTATGTTATTGATTCAAATTTCAAACTTTGACACCATCTCTTATTAATCAAAAACGAAATAAATTTTCAAACTTCATACCTCTTGAGAAACAAACGACACCTAAGTTTGGGTCAAAGTATGTATATCATACTAAAGATGCATAAGGCTCAAGGTTCTTCAGTCTTTGAGGTTAAGAAAAGCCCGTTCAAGTTTTTCAGATGGAGCTTTTTTGTTAAACTAGGTCTTTTCAAGCCAATATTCTTCGGGTCAAGGCATGGGTTAAGGTTCGGCCTTGGATTTTTACATCATTGTCCCGTACCACATAAGTAACATTGTTTTGTTTTTTTTAATTACATGCTTAGACCTTAAATACAAATTTGTCTTTCCAATCATGTTGTTTCTGCATTTTTTTTCGTGGTTTTAGTTAAATTGGTATTCATGATGAGTATAGTACCATAAGATGTGTGAAATTATGTGCCATTGGGAGGTTTTGTCAGTTTTGGTTATCCTAAAATATACATGATGATAAGATAATAATGAATAATGACGACAAGATAACAATAAATAATGGCGTTTTAACTACGATATAATGATTATGGCTTGAAAAAATGTGTACTTTGGATAACCTTTGCAAAAAAAGAACACGTATTTTTACCCATTTAAACAATGGTGCATGTGTACATTTTTCTTGAGTTAAACTTTATTAATTTTTTTTATCTACAACTATTATATTCTTTTAAACTAAATGTTGCGCATTTAATTTCGACTATTTCATAATCAACAACATTATTTATGGAAATTTGCTATACCAATATTGATTTTATATTATTATAAAATATTAATGATATCGATTTTAGTTCATAAGAATGTCATTTTGAAAACTATTAAAACAAGTTATGTGCAATTTAATATTGATCAAATAATTTTTATTAAGATACATGTTTACGATAATTTTCACATTAGCATATCCAGCCAACATCAATCGTTTATCATCATGTATGATATATTGTAAAAAAAAAAATCCACCTTAACAATAACATGTATAATGTAAATGAATACCTAGTTTATAATTAGAGTTGTAAGTTGTTATAGATATGCCATCTTGGTTAAGAAACAAGTTGTACAACCATTATTGTAAGGATGGGTAGTCCCCTACTGACCAATCAAGGTTAATGGGCAAACATGTAAGATGCAAATAAACATTTGGATGTCCTCATCTGATCCATTTGTACATTTATAATTACCATAAAATAATTTTCACACAATACTTTGTAAGTTGGGTCGAACTGCTCGTATAGACATTAACAATGACAGGGAAGATAAAGTTTATGGGACATTTATTGTTGTTATGTAAAAACATATAAGTAACATTTAAACTACAATGACTAAAATTTACCAACCTATCCTTAACTGATATAGCCATAATATGATATTTGCTTTAATAGTCAGCATCCCTCATCGATGTCCCTACCACCATGTGCAAAGGCCACCGCCAACCATATCCACCACAATCGGTTACCACCACCGCCACTTTCTCCTCCACAACCATTACCACCACCTCCATACCCATCACTTCTGGTTGCCACCATCCATCATCTTCGATTCATCAATCACCACCACCAAACGATTATCAATACCGCCGTCCATAAACCACCTTTGCCTACCACATTGGCCCCACCACCCCTTACCTCTTCTACAACCACCACCTCTACCACTGTTGGGTGCCGCCGCCACCACCATCAACCATCTCCTATCCTATACAACCAACGTCACTCACTCGGTCACCACTGTCTCTACACCTACTACTATCACCTCCCCGACCACCAACCATCTCCATCTTCGTCACAATATCCATATCCACTTTCACCGCCATCTTATAAAGTCATTAAACAACATTTACAGACAACTTGCCCAATCCTTAATCATGCCAAACAACAGTCAAACAACTTGCTCTGTTTAGTCCACTTCTATTCAACCATTGTACTCTCCCACATAATCATGTTCTATTTGTTTCCATCGAGTCTACATCCCAAACCTTACCAACAAACTTACGCTACTTCTTATCATATATCGATCACAAATCTAATTCAATACATAACATCGATTGGTCCTCAATACATAACAAACACATGTAAATTTAACAATTCGTTACAAAATCAACAATTTACTGATTAAAATACACAAAAACTATTAAATTAGAATACTTGAACATTTGTCATCTAAAAGCACATATATATTGAGGGAGGTTCAAACGGGAAACATATCAAATTAAGAAAACGTGAGAAACAATCTCAGCCACTCATCCAGTCAATAAAGGCGGCTTTGACCGGTCCCCCTTTAATAATCTTTACCCTCCCATCCATCATAACCGCGAGATAAATGACCGAGATTAATTTTCACGTACTTTAAATTGACATGCTTCTCGTTTGAACCGAAAAGCTGTATCTCTATATATTTTACATTATCACCCTTCCCCCTATACACATATATATCCCAAGGGAGGTTCATACAAGGGTATTTGCAAGAACAAAGGAACTCATTTTGAGTCACATAATAAAAAATCATATATGATTTAGTGGTAGAACCGACGTGAATCATATATAATTTTTTTATTATATGGGACCCATATCACTAGGGGTGTTCATTTTCGGATATCCGGATTTTCGGATATCCGAATTTCGGATATCCGGAAATTTCGGATACTGAAATTTACTATCCGAATCCGAAATCGAAATTCCGGATATCCGAAAATCCGGATATCCGAAATTCCGGATTCGGATACCGGATAATCCGAAAATTCCGAAATTCCGAAATATTGGATAAAAATGTCATTTTTAGCTAAAAAAAACCCAAAAAAATACATCATTCTTGTACATTATAATTGTCCATATGTTTCCAATCATCCACAAGCTAATACGACATCAAATACTTAGTTTACGTGTTTTAAATAATAATAAGAAAGTTTAAAGTAACATAAGAACATAAAATAATATATAAAATAATATATATCTATTATTAATAAAATGCATATGAGACTTTAATTAGGGTTTTAATTTTTTAATATATATCTATTATTAATAAAATAATATATTATTATAAAAATCGGATATTTCGGATATCCGAACATCCGAAATTTTCCGAAAACACTATCCGAATCCGAATCCGAAAATCCGGATATCCGATTTTCGGATATCCGAAAATCCGGATATCCGAAATTTCGGATATTTTCGGATCGGAAGTTTTCGGGTATTCGGATGTCGGATCGGATTCGGATTTTTTTGAACACCCCTACATATCACATATGTTCTTTTGTTCTTGCACATTAATTTTGTTTTTAAACCTTTCTCTATATATCCCCTGTCCAAAAACATGGCGGTCGTATTGCAGAGAAAGAAATTAACCATGGCGGAACGACGACGGCCATCGGAGCTCACCGGCGAACAAGCCGTCGATCTCCGCCGTTACGTGCCTCCGATATCCGTCGGAGACCATGAACCGACGATGAATCTTCGAGATTTCAATCCTTCACCATGTAATTGTTGGAAGAACGGTTTCCGATTTGACCGTGAAGGCATGGAAGTAGAGCAGCAGGTAGGTTTTCTCCGCCGGTGGATACGCGGTGCGTTGCCGTGGGATCGGTGGCCGTCAGGTTTCAAATCCGAGCCTCCTCCTTAGGGATTTGCATACCTGCAACCGGAATTCATGGTAACATGTTTGATTTTTCTGTTTTTAATCTGTTTTTTCACAGTTTTGGAAACAAAATCTAGATGTTGATAATCGACTAGTCGAGTGATTTAGTCTGTGCTTATTTGGCTAGCAAAAGCTTGTGGAAAACTGCACAAACTAACCGTCTGTTGATAGAGAAGTTCTGCTTTTAGTGTTTATATGAAACTGATGGAATAATTAGGCTGTGTTTGGCAGAAATAAGCTGAGAAACTAGCTTATAAGCTAGAATTATGTTTGGATGGACTATAAGCTTGCTAATTGAAACGCAAGTTGGAGTAGCGTTTCAGGAGCTTTTTGTAGCCTTTTCCAATTACACTTACACCCTTATTAATGTTAACTATTATACCCCGAGACACCTTTTTTGGTCATTTTACATACTCATAAGCTAGTTTTTTGCCAAACATAATTTATTCATAAGCTAGCTTATTAGCTACTAGCTAGCTTACCAGTCAACAACTAGTTTGCCAAACACAGCCTTAGACAAAGCAGTGATAGCAGTCGAAAGAATCAGGGTATTGTGCACTCAGGCCATCACTTAATTGCTTTGTTAGCTTCATGTGTGTAACTATTGCTGGTTTGGATTAATATTGATGCATAAGCTGTTTAACTTGTTAGAATTGGCTTGCATTGGTTTTTTCATCTTATGTAAGCCAATTAAATAACTAAGCCTTAACTTGTATAAAAAGGTTTTAAATGGAAGCTTTAATCATGTTGATTTTGCAAGATTAGCTAGACGAGTAAAATCATCTAGAAAAGTAAGGACAATTATAATGCTAATGCTACAACTCCACATGGATGTTTAGTCATTATATGGTGCAACTTTGTGGTCTTACTATATATTGTGATGTAACATATATTTATATAGAAAACCTGTGTCGTTATTTTCTGTTAGCTTTCTTGATAGAATTGGCATCTCAAATTGCCAATTAGTGTCGATGTTACTATGGATTCATTGGTCATGGTGTCGGATATACAATATCCTTTATCAATGCGTGTTTTGTTGTTCATGCTCACTCTTGCATATTTTGACCACTTATTATGTGAATTGGGTTAGACTCACTTAGACACGAAGGGAGTGAAGTATAAATCATAACAATATGCGGTCTCTATCTACAAGTTTAACTTGATCAATGATTTATATCCTCAAAAAGAACGACTATCATATACGAATATATGCTAGCAATTTAAAGAAGATAAGTATACACTAGATCACATACTTTTACAATGAGAAGATGTGGATACACGAGATCATCAATCAAGATTAAGCTCGTTGTTACCAATTATGATCAATCGGTTCGGTATGAATAATAACTAACAAGGGACAATGTGATTATATTTCTGCTTTTGTATTTTCATATTTATAATATCTTTCCAATTTTCTTTGAACTAATCTTCAATTGAGTTTCGTTTTTAAATCTATTGAAATTTTAAATAGATGTTGTGCTTTTCTTAATAAAGGTTTGATCACTGAATTAGATAAATATAAGGTTTATTGAAGTTCTTCTTTAAACTATCTTTGACTATGCACAATATCTTGTCGGTGATGCCCAAGAGACTCCATAATATGTATTATTTTATTTGGAAAAGACATTTTATTTTTTAGTGTCAAAAATCATTGTTCACTTAAAAATTATTAGTATCGTTTTGACTTGGAACTGAAAAGTACTATAATTTGTTACTATAATGGTCATTTTTTACTAAAAAAATCCAAAGTTTACCAGTTTTATATTCAAGCATTAGAATTGTTCGGACTTCCTAAGAAATGGTGAATGAGGTGTTATGAGGGCTGCTGATCTTGACAATAAAAGGTCTGGTGTTTGAATGATACAGAAAATTAACTTCATTTTTTTTTTACATAAATAAACACAAGACTATGATAACTTTTGGCAAACCGACTAACCACTAATAATCAGAAAATCTAGAATAAGAGATCCAAAAAGGACCAAGGAAAGATTTGGTTATCATAATCTTGGAAAAAGATTGCACAAGTGTGTTGCCTTGTGTATATCAATGTATTTTTGTAATTTTCATTCCATTGCTGGAGGCATGGAAACAAACAACCTCTTTGTAAGGAATGAGTAAAGGAAGAAATTTGTTTGAAATTCGATTCATAGTGAATGCTTCATTCTATTTCAAACGAGTGACCAAACAACACTTTTTCCTTCCTTGAGGTTGCTTATTCCATTCAAGTATTGGTTTGAACATACAAAACACGATTCACAATTCGATTCCCATAAATAGAAGAAGCAAACCATATGTTTGAGCTTCTCTATTGAGGATCACCTGCTTTACAAACTTGGGACTTGATATGGGCAAACATTCTTCAATGAACAACAAAACAAGAAGTTGATAGATGAATAGATACACACACAAATATATATATATATATATATATATAGAGAGAGAGAGAGAGAGAGAGAGAGATTGAGATTGAGATTGGGCCAACATTCTTCAATGAACAACAAAACAAGAAGTTGATAGATGAATATATACACACACAAATATATATATATATATATATATAGAGAGAGAGAGAGAGAGAGAGAGATTGAGATTGAGAGAGAGGGAGAGGAGAGGGAGAGGGCTTTACCCACTCTCGTTTGACCTTCTCTATTAAGGATCTGCTGCCTACTCAAGAAGTTTAGGGGATCTAATAAAATTCTCTTATTAGATGCATTTATAGGCATGGACAACTCAGGATTAAATTACAATGATACTAAGTGGACAATATGGTACATTTATAATGCTAGATCAATTGCTATGTAGCATTGTAAGTTCATTTTGGGTAAGCACATGTTTCGTTACTATGTCAATTCCAATTTATCCAAAGATAACATTCAAAATAGGAAATAGTGATCGATATTCGTAACATTGTTTTTATTACTGTAGAGGTGGAAGCCATTAAGCACCCCAAATTGTACCTTATTTGCCATTATGTAGAAAAGGTTGAAACTGAAGGGTACTTTGGTAATTGTTAAGCAGGCGGTCAGGAAGGCTTGACGGAGTGACATAGGTCTTCCCTAGCTTGCCATAGTAATTGATTCAATTGCTAAACCAAAAGTCATGAATTTACTATAATGTCCCCGCTCTAAGGTTATTATAATTTAATCCGAGCTGTCTAGGTCTATAAAATGCATATAATAGGAGGATTCTAGGCCGAAACCCTAATTGCGTGAGATAGGCGGCGGATCCATATAGAGAAGGTCACAGGTACGTGGGCGATTGCTTTCTCTTTGTATCTATTAATCTATCTATCAACCTATTCTTTTTGATTGTATTGATGAATGAATCGTCCGTGTCAAGCCCTAAGATAAGGTATTGTAGATGAAGAATGTTTGAATCCTGTTGTAATCATAAATATAGGTAATTTACTAAAAAAAACCTAGACGTTGGTTTCATAGGTTTTTGTTGGCCCCCATTAGCACATGCTTGGAACCAACAGTTGTGTCTTTTTGATCTTTATGAAGGTCGATAGATATGCAGTATTGGCGAAATCTTGAATTGATTGCATAATCAAAGTGCGATTTACCTTTTTTGGTATTCCATAACAGTTAACCCTCTTGAAAAGAGCTGCATAGTATGTGCTATGGGTTATATCAATTGTAGCGTTAACTGATTGGTACCTGTTTGCTTTTTTAAGATAGGTTTCATTTAAGTAAGTCATTTGACATTGTTTCACTTTAAGTTGTCTTGATTTCCAGTTTTTTGTTTATCACTTGTTCTTTTGGAGGTTTAGAAAGAGTGGAATCAATCTTTTGGAGGCTTCATTCAGAATTTCAGATATCGTACTCATGGCACATGAAATTGATGTAAGTCAGGGTGCTAAAGTTTTTATTTTTCTAGCGCATCTGAGGAATAATTTCTTATTTCTTTTGTCAATTATATTTATTCATGAAGAAGGATGTTTACCTTCAGGTTCAGCTTCCAGTACAGTTTGAAGACTTCTATGTTCTTTCTTTTGGGGAGATAAGTGCAAGTCCATCATACTATGGTGTCGACTACATTTGGCCAATTGGATACAGGTCTTGTTGGCACGAAAAGGTTACTGCTTCGCTTTATACGTGCGAGGTGTCAGATGACGGTGATGGTGGGCCCGTTTTTACCGTTAGAAGGTGCAGTTGCTCGACGTGCCCTACTCCACGTGGTTCAACCGTTCTGTGTAGGGAAGACAAAAATGACGTTTTCGTGGACTGTACTGATACGGATTATGACGAGTATGACAAGGTATTGAAGATGCTTCCCGATATAATCCCTCCGAGTCAAATGGATCTTGGTGGCAGTTGTGACGAAGAATGTCCTGCCATGGGGACTTTAAGTTTGGTTCGGGATGAAGCCGGTGATGATCCGGTTTCTAGAGACTTCATTGGCGAGATCGTAGTTCAAGGTTCGTCACCATCTTCCGCTTGGAAGCTGCTTCTGGAAAAAGTTGCCGCTGCTTACCGAAAAAACGTTAAGCGGAGTGGCGGTCTTCCGTGTTTCTGTGAGCACGTTGACGGTTTAGACTTCTTGTCGTCGATGCCGTTCGTCTGTCCTAGCAGCAGCAGAGATCAGGCGGCCGTTTTGGGTAAATTCGGTTCGCAACACCATGTCACGGGTCCGTCGTTCATTTGGGGAGAGAAGGAGTCTCGAGTGTTTTCGGAATCGTTAATGAAATGGTTGCGATACTATCGGTTTGGACTGGACGTTGGGTTCGTTCAGGAGATTATAGAACGGCTCCCTGGTGCGGCAGCCTGTTCATGGTATACGTTATGCAAAGAACGCATAACTGAATCATCCTTGAGTTTTGTAAATAAAAAGATTAGGATTAAGGATGGGATAGAGGGTGTGAAGGATACCGAGGGAGATGCCGGATTAACTACCTTGACCATATCGAGCAAAAAGGAGAGCATGCTGATCTTGGGAGAGACAACCGTTAACAAGCAACCTTTTCCTTCAGGGAGCATTATCAGCTCAAGGCTGTCTTCTAATGCTGTAGGCAACCTTGTTCAGGTATGTATGCTCATTGACATTTTAAAGAAGGTAGACACTTTCGAGTTTGTTGTTATAGCAGTCAAAATACAAAATATCGGTTATATCGGTGGTATATCGGTTCCAAAATAGCAGGTTATAATGTCATATAATTTTTCTTAGAATTACATATATAGACGAAAGTTCAAATGAAAACTCAAATCTAAATGTGAACATGAGGACCACCGAGAGTGCGCCACATGGCATATTCAATTTGAATAATACAATGATATTCAGGCTGAATATCATTCATTATTCAAGGGATATTCAGACTGAAAAAAATACTAAAGGCTATATTATTCGGTCTGAATGTAGTATTATTCACCATGAATAATGCATAATATTCAATCTGAACAATCTTGTATTATTCAGACCGAATGGGAGCCAAATAGGACACATGTCGTGCTAAAGGTTTGTCCTCGCGTTTGCAATTAGATTTGAGTTTTCATTTGAACCTGCCCGTATATATAAGATATATATGTATGCATTCATAAACATATCATATACATTAAATAAAAATATAGTTTCATCACAAAACAAAAATAGAAAAAGTGTTCATAATTGATAAACGGCTATTGAAGTCGAGTAGAAGAAATCAGGCTATAGGACGGTGTCGACCGGATAGCTAGAAGAGATCGAGATGGAAACCTAACTTAGACTAATTGACTATCATCAAAATGGCCCAAGTAAATATATAAAATCCCAATAATTATTAAAAGAAAGCCCAAAAAAACCCTCTTTCAAATATCGGTATATCAGACCGATTTTTTTTTTTGTCAAAATCGCCGATATCATCGGAGCCAATATTTATGTAGGTCCGATATCCATTATATCAACGAGTTATCACTGATATTAACAGCATAGCTTTTGAGTTTTGCTGATTGAATATTGTGGACTTACTTAATAAGTTGTGGTGGTCTTTCTTCTATCCAGGTGCATGAATTCCTATGTCGTTTCCAAGAAAATCTTGGACTGGAAGATCTGTTATCATTTGAAGAACTTGAGAAGGAGCTTCTCTGTCCAGAGGAAGTTGTAAGGGAAAAAATTCATGATTCCGGTAGCACAGTTGCTACATATGGGCTTGGTGAATCGTCGATCCTTGAAACAATAGAAATTAATTTTACTAGATGTATGGGTGATAAATTGACCACCATCAACCAGGCATTGCTTCCTAAACTAGTAAGCGAACTCCTGGACAAAATAGCTTCAGCAGTGAACAGAACTATTGATAAGATGGATACAACTAACTGGAACATGGCTAAGAGAATAAAATTAGATATGCTTCCAATCAATCAGCTGACTTGGCCGGAAGTGGTTCGGAGATATCTTTTGGCCTACTTGCTAATGGGAGGAAAACCCAAATTTCTAGATAATTCTATTCGTAATAATACCAAGCTCATTCGCTGTCTGCAAGGTGATGGTGGTATTTGCTGTTGCTCACACACTGGTGTTGCAGGTGTTGATGTGGATGCACAGGTGAGATTGAAGTTTTTATGCTACATGTTGTAAATGTATTTAGTCCAATTCTTTAACTGTCAAGCAACATGGGTTTCTTAACTTGGTCAAAAAAGTGTGCCAGATTTACATGTAATCTGCATTATATATAATTAGTTGTGAGGGAAAAATCTCTTATGTTTTTCTTTTTTAAAGCAGTGGCAGATCCAGGAATTTTACCTAGGTGGTTCACCTTCAAGATAAATTAAATGCCACAAAGGCGTGCAATATGTTTTTACCCTAATTCCACCGTTTCGAAGGGATTTTCAAAGTTTTCTTGATTGAATTCAAAGGATTTCTAAGTTTTTTGGTCGATCCTGAGGGACTTTTTTGATTTTTTTGGTTGATTTCAAGAGTTCTTTTTTTTTTAAACACTTTTCTGGTTGATTATGAATTTTGTTTTTTGTTTTTCTAGTTTCAAGGTACTTTGTTGATTGATGGGGCCCTAAATGAAAAATCACTGGGGGGAATCAATGGTATAAGATAAAAAAATGATTTTAACATAAAAAAAATATGTTTTCTTTACTTTCTAATGAGGGCCCGTCCCCCCACAACCAACACATTGAATCGACCCTTGTTTTAACGTGAAGGTAATTAGTGCACGTAATTTGTATAGCAACCACAATGAAGTTAATTCAGAGAGTAAGAACTAACATCTGATTGTTCTTTTCAGTTGCTTGGAAGAGCTGTAAATAAAGTCTTTAACAAATTGAGCGTAGAGAGCTACGCTAAAACAGTTGGCCTTACAGAAACTAAGGTGGGGAACTCGGATAAAAACGTGTTGGAGACAGGTGATAGTAGTACTCCGGATTGGGCCAAAGTGCTTGACCCGGTCAGAAAGCTCCCGACAAATGTGGGGGCCAGAATCCGGAACCTTATAATTGAGGCACTACAGAAAAACCCACCCGAGTGGGCTAAGAAGCGACTGAAGGATTCCATTTCAAAGGAGGTCTATAAAGGGAATGCCTCTGGGCCTACCAAGGTGAAGTTTCACCCTGCTGTATTTTATCTTCTTGCATACGGTCATTATTTTATTAGGGTAAATTACATATTTGGTCCCTGTGGTTTACACTTTATTGCACTATTGGTCCCTATTTTGAAATAATTATGGAAAAGGTCCCTGTGATTTACACTGTATTGCACTGTTGGTCCATGTGGTTTACACTATATTGCACTGTTGATCCCTGTGGTTTACACTATATTGCACTGTTGGTCCCTGTGGTTTACACTATATTGCACTATTGGTCCCTAACCCTATTGGAAATATAGGGACCAACAGTGCAATATAGTGTAAACCACATGGACCTTTTTCATAATTATTTCAAAATAGGGACCAATAGTGCAATAAAGTGTAAATCCTAGGGACCAACTATGTAATTTACCCTTATTATTATTATTATTTGATTCATCAGAAACGAGGATGTGTGTTTCAATTATGGTTATTAGGCACTCTGCAGTTTTATGTATGTCTTATTGTCTAGGAAGATAACATTTGCGTAGTAAATCATATTATGCAAATATAACACTTACCACCAGAAAGTTTGTTTTTGAAGTGGCAAGAGTTGAGTTCATTGGTGCCGGTTATATGAAGTTCTTGTTTGTTTAAGGATCTATATCCTTGAATTATCTGTTTCTCTTCTGTTTTGCTTATTTGCCTCAATTAATTTATAGGCATTTGCTGTCTTTCTTTTGTGTCTTGTTTCTGTTATTGTCCCACAATGATGTTGTCTTGTCGACTTTACTTGTTATCCATAAGGTCTTGCAGAGGCAATATATATATATTATATATAGGAAAGTTCAAATGTGAACTCATTTTTGGTTGTGAACGTGAGGACCAATCTCAACCACTCATCCGGTCAATAAAGGTGGCTTTGACCGGGTCCCCTCCTTTAATAATCTCCACCCTCCCATGAATCGCGTCAATCCTCCGTGATCGCGTCCACCGTAACCAAAGTTGTGCGCCACGTGGCGCGCTCTCGGCTGTCCTCATGGTTCACAATGAAAAAGTGGTTCACATTTGAACCCACCCCTATATATATAGGGGTGGGTTCAAATGTGAACCACTTCTTCATTGTGAACCATGAGGACGAATCTCAGCCACTCATCTCGCAGTTACGGTGGACGTGATCACGGATGATTGACGCGATTCATGGGAGGGTAGAGATTATTAAAGGGGGGACCGGTCGAAGCCGCCTTTGTTGACCGAGATGAGTGGATGAGATTCGTCCTCATGTTCACAATGAAAAATTGGTTCACATTTGAACTTTCCTCTCTCTCTCTCTCTCTCTCTCTCTCTATATATATATATATATATAGGGGTGGGTTCAAATGTGAACCACTTTTTGGTTGTGAACGTGAGGACAACCGAGAGCGCGACACATGGCGGATGACTAGGCGCCACGTCAGATCCACGGCGGATGACTAGGCGCGATTCATGGGAGGGCATTGAATTAAAGAGGGGGACCACACTCAAAGTCGCCACGTGTCACGCTCTCGGTTGTCCTCACGTTCACAACCAAAAAGTGGTTCACATTTGAACTTTCCTCTCTCTCTCTCTCTATATATATATATATAAAGAGCGAGAGAGGTTCAAGGGAAAACCTCAAAGAAACGGAAAACGGAGAAACGCCCTCGTAGTCCTTCATCTGGACCATATGCACTTGTGCATTGAAGTAAATTAAGTTGTTTTTTTTTTGGTTTTTGTCCGCATGTGCATATTACAAATTACTTCTATGCACAAATGCATACGGTCTGAATGAAGGGCTACGAGGGTGTTCCTCAATTTTCCCCTTTTTGAGGTTCTGCTTTGAACATGACACTATATATATATTCTTGTAGCCGTGATGCTATGATTTATTCCATTAGCTACTATAGTGGCGGATTCTATTTCGATAGGATAGTAGTTATCTTTTGTATTTTTAGGTGATTGGGTAACATGGCAACTATCTTTGATTGGTCTTGTTGGATTAGAATATAATATAATCAGGAAGCAATAATGTTTCTTCAACGTCTATATTTGTGATACCATTTTCTACAAAATAACTTGGTTTTCTTGTTCTAAGTAGAGGGCCGTTATTAAAGTGCTAACGATATTAGCTGATGAGGCACCCACACCGTCAACACCTAACAGGGAAGAAAAAAGAACGCCTGACGTGATATCCAAACTCACGCTGAAGGAGTGCCGTATCGTATTACGGCATGTAGCTGCATATATTGCTAAGAGAAGCCTCACCGACTTGGTGGGGAGGAACCTTAATAATGACGGTGATGATTTAAGATTTGTTTTTGGATCTACATCAATACGTCCCTTAGATATAAGGACCATTGATTGGAGATTGCTTCATGGCTCATATGGTGATTCACATGAAGCTTTCCTTGAGGATGTTAGGGAGGTTAGCTACAATCTTTTCTTTATTTACTACTACCTCCGTCTCAAAAGTATTGTCCACGATCAAAAAGGCAAAGTTTTACTATTGTACTTCTAATGAACTAAATGCCAGTTTTACCCTTTATAATAGAGGGAGTAATTATAATTTCTCCATCTCATAGTAAAGGGTAGTATGGGAAAGTATGCATTTATATTTTAAAAATGGACATTTTGGGACAAACTAGAATAGAAACGTGGACATTTATTTTGGGACGAAGGCAGTATTTTAGTTTGATATTGTATCTTTTGATCATCATTTTGTGCTCTTATTTCAATTAAAGTAATATGTTGACTTTAATAACACACATATTTAGCATAGATAATTTTTATCAGTTGGAATTTTGTGGGAAATTGAGGCTTTGAAACTAATAGTCATACATATCCCAGAATTACATATAGGTTAGCATATGCCATATATATAGAGGAAAGTTCAAATGTGAACTCAATTTTGGTTGTGAACATGAGGACAAATCTCAGCCACTCATCCGGTCAATAAAGGCGGCTTTGACCAGGTCCCCTCCTTTAATAATCTTCATCCTCCCATGAATCGCGTCAATCCTCCGTGATCGCGTCTACCGTAACCAAAGATGTGTGGCTGAGATTCGTTCTCACGTTTACAACCAAAATTGAGTTCACATTTGAACCTAACCCCATATATATATAGGGGTGGGTTCAAATGTGAACCACTTTTTGGTTGTGAACGTGAGGACAACCGAGAGCGCGACACGTGGCGGATTACTAGGTGCTGCGTCAGGTCCACGGCGGATGACTAGGCGCGATTCATGGGAGGGCATTGAATTAAAGGGGGGGACCACACTCAAAGCCGTCTTCATTGACTAGTCTCCGCCACGTGTCGCGCTCTCGGCTGTCCTCACGTTCACAACCAAAAAGTGGTTCATATTTGAACTTTAGAGAGAGGAAAGTTCAAATGTGAACCACTTTTTGGTTGTGAACGTGAGGACAACCGAGAGCGCGACACGTGGCGGCTTTGAGTTTGGCCCCCCTCTTTAATTCAATGCCCTCCCATGAATCGTGCCTAGTCATCCGCCGTGGACTTGACGTGGCGCCTAGTCATCCGCCACGTGTCGCGCTCTCGGTTGTCCTCACGTTCACAGCCAAAAAGTGGTTCACATTTGAACCCACCCCTATATATATATGTAGAGGGATTTTCTTTTGTGAACCAATAAAAAATTGTGAACTTGTGTACCTGATTGGCCGTTCAATTATTAGATCTATGGTGTAGATTAAGTGGGTGGTTACTAGAATTCCATTGACCTAATCACATCCATTGATTTAATTGATCAAGGGCTATGATTTGGTTCATAAGTTCACACCTTTATTATGGTTCACAAATGAAAATGCCTCTCTCTCTCTCTATATAATATATATAGAAGAAAGTTCATATGTGAACTCATCTTTCATTGTGAACGTGAGGACGACTAAAATCGCATCACGTGGCATATTCAGATGTATTTTTTTTGAACGGCAACAAAAAGGCATACTAGGAAAGGAGCTTTGGCATGGTCATCACCCCAACCCAGCTAGCGCATATTCAGATGTATTATTCAAACCGAATAACACTGCATTCTATATGAATTCATTCAGCCACATGATTTTACAACTAGTATGACGATGTCCTTTATCAAATAATATGATCACGTCACCTCCCTCTCACATGGAATTTATATCCATGGTACTTCAAATTTTAATGAAATCTGAATCCAGTTAAAGATATTTTCTGTTTTTGGAACAATAAAATATCTCAATGCTTCTTTTCTCTTTCAGTCTGTTGTTTTACAAGTTTTATCGTTGTTTGGACATGCTAACCGTTTTTGATGTATTAATTGGCAGCTGTGGATCAACTTAAAGCTAATTCACTCGAACAAGCCTGATCTGGTTAAGTCGGCAGATAAGATGTCCAAGGAGTTTGAAACACGATATAAAAACGAGGTTTGAATAATTGTGTTCTTTGATTTTTTGCATTCTTTATTATGATCTTTTCATATTTGATAGTATCGTTGCTTTGTAATTGGTTTTTGATCAATCTGAATACATGAAATATGCAACATGCTATCATGATGTCTGCATATTTTGTGTGTGTGTGTGTGTGTAGGGGAGAGATCAAATGCAAACCAGCCTAATTCAGTAATTTGTGCAAACCGACTATTTCATTGGTTAATTTAAAGAATTTGTTTCATGTTTTTTGTGTTTTTTTATGTAGAAATGAAATTTTTTCATGTATTTTCACATTTTGATGGAACATTTTAATTTTTACACAAAAAAACACAAATATATGAAACAATTTCATCATGAAAAGAATTATAGGAAACAATTTTATCAAGTTGAACAATTTTCACCAAACAATATCTTGTACTTCTAGCGATTCGTTTTCTCATTGCTCATTGTTGGAAGGTGTTTTTTTTCTTTCCAAAATGCAGGTAGCCTCCCAATTTGAGCGTTTTCATGAATATAAAGTAAACGGGAAGTTTACTAAGGAGGTAGAGAAGGAGCTCGAGGAAGAACTAAATTCTCTTGAAATCCCTCAAGTGCCCTGGGAAAGGGGAATCTGCAAAGTATGTGGGCTTAATAGAGACGATAAAATCGTGTTGTTGTGTGATATGTGTAATGCCGAGTATCACACGTACTGCCTGCGTCCACCTCTTCCCGAAATTCCCAAAGGCAACTGGTATTGTCCTGCCTGTGGACCTCGTGAGCGACTTGTGAACAGTGCTTCACAAGGTCCTCAAAAGATTTTACGATCTGTGAACGAGTATTTGGAAGAGGGGGGTCGGTTTTTGGATGTAGCGACTGATTTGGAAGGAACGGAGTATTGGGAGTTGGGGGCAGATAAGGTTAGTTCACTTTTTGAGTTTATCCGTTCTCTGTCTTAAAATTTTTAATTTCTAGTGACATTTGTTGTTTTCTCTTGCACTGTGAATATATTGGGTTCAAGTGAGAAGTTGAGTTAACGTGAGAAGTGGTTATCAACCGTGGAATGCCCATTAGGACGAGATGCACTAGACCTATCCCTGTATCAAGCGTGATTCATGGGTGGGCTAGAGATTAAAAGTGATCAAGGGTTCAGATCCACTTCTCATGTTTCTCACTTTAACTCAACTTCTTACACGATCCTTCATATCTCTCTCTCTCTCTCTCTCTCTCTCTCTATATATATATATATATATATATAGAGAGAGAGAGAGAGAGAGAGAGAGAGAGAGAGAGAGAGAGGAAAGTTCAAATGTGAACCACTTTTTCATTTTGAATATGAGGACGAATCTCAGCCCCTCGTCCGGTCAATAAAGGTGGCTTTGACTGGGTCCCCTCCTCTAATAATTTCTACCCTCCCATGAATCGCGGCAATCCTCCGTGATCGCGTCCACCGTAACCGAAGATGTGTGGCTGAGATTCGTCCTCACGTTCACAACCAAAATTGAGTTCACATTTGAACCTAACCCTATATATATGTCCATTTCAGTTGTGAACCGTGTTTTTCGTGTGAACTTGTGAACCAGATCCTAGCCATCCATATGCAAGATCAATGGTCAAGATTAAATGGTTAGTTTCTTCGAAAATAACTACCCTATATAAAAGAAACTATCCATTTAATCTTGACCATCGATCTTGCATATGGACGACTAGGATCTACTTCACACTAAAAACATGGTTCACAAATGAAACTCCCTATATATAGAGAGGTTCAAACGAAAACTCATTTTTCATTGTGAACTTGAGGACCACTACAATCGCGCCACATTGCAATGTTCACTCTGAATATCATGCATTATTCAGAGTGAATAAAGCTTAGGTGCCTTTATTCACTCTGAATAATGCATGATATTCAGAATGAATATTGCCACATGGTGCAATTTTAGTGATCCTCTTCACTACCAAAATTGAGTTCACATTGAACCTAACCTTATATATATACATATTCTGTTTCTTGGTATCTTCCCCTATAACAACCAATTTTCTGTGACTATTTGATGACGATGATGGTGTTCCATTTATTCGAGATTTGTCTGCATCTTTCTTTTCATATAATATAAGGTAATCAATCTTCTGCTTTTTTTCCTCTATTCAGAAAACCTTCTTGCTCAAGTTCCTCTGTGACGAGTTGTTAAACACAACTCTTATCCGTAAGGATCCCGATCAATCACGATCCAAGCTGGATAACGCAGGGACCACGACCAATCGAGAGCTATTGAACGATAACAGTTTCGTTCCCAATGATCATCTGACGGAAAAGCTGCCGAGGCTATCTTTACGGAGGGAGTTCCTGGGTATCGATTCCGATGGCAGATTGTACTGGGGATTTCCGGAAACAAGTCCACGTCATGGGATAGTCGTAAACGAGAATCCGTACGAAAGCAATCCATCCGATGACCATCCGGAAAACAACCATCCACAAGCCGAACCTTCCTCTTCGTGGCGTGTGTTCCAATCAGACGACAAGATACACGATCTCGTTGATTATCTGAGAAGAAACGATCCCGGGAGAACGGAATTGAGAGACTCCATCTTGCGGTGGCAAGAGTCGATGGTGGTAAAACAGGTGGTCAACCGACGACCGATCGGGATTTGGTCAACTCCGCAGCAGGCCCGCAGAAACTTGTTTCTTCCGATCGCCAACTTGCTACGAAAGCAACGGCTTTACTCGAGGAGAAATACGGTTTGAATTCCGAGTCAGACGGTGTCGTATCTCTGAAGAAACCGAGAAGAAAAAATACGGCAAAATGGCACCGATGCAGCTGTTTGGAACCCGTTTTGCCGTCTCGGCCCCACTGTATCAAATGCCACGAAACTTTCTTCAAGAATATCGAATTCGAAACTCACAAGCGACTTAATTGTGATCAGAACAGGACTTCGTCTGTTTCCGGTTCCAACCACGATGGTTCGAGTACGTTGGTAAGCACGTCTGATCCGTTCAGTGGGGCCGGTGGAAACTTTGTTATACCGGAGGGTTCGTTGAAGCCCGTTGTGGGGATGGGTCTGTATGTATTAAGACAGCTGAAGATGAATTTGCTGGATATGGAAGCTGCACTTCCCGATGGAGGGAAAAGAAGTTCTAGGGCTGGTCCTGAATGGAGATCGGCATGGTGTAGATTTGTTAAATCTGCTAAGACGATATATGAGGTATGTCGATATCTTTTTATCGATTTTTGCTATTATTCCTGCTTTCTTTCCCTTATATGGCTTTTGGGGAACCATTTATTTTGAAAATCGGTATATGGATTTGGAGGGAGTTTCAAATAAGAACAAGAGTAAATTACATATTTGGTCCCTGTGGTTTACACTATATTGCACTATTGGACCCTATGCTTAACACACTGATTTCACACGGTTAGGAACCAATGGTGCAATCTAATGTAAACCACAAGGACGTTTTCCATGATTATTTCAAAATAGGGACCAACAGTGCAATATAGTGTAAAGCATAGGGACCAAATATGTAATTTACTCGTAAGAACAATAACATTCTGAAATTCATATAGTTATTCTTATAATCTTATGATCCTTTAAACATTTGCGATTCTCATTTTGAACTTTATTGTTCTTGAAGAAACTTTTTCGGAAGATTGTGGGAGGTTTTCAGACCTTTTCTAAAAATAAAACAGTCGTATGTATTGTCTGCGAACTTCTTAATTTTCAGACTTAAGAGGTTCTAAGAGGTATTTATAAAAAAAACAGCCCCTAAATGTCGTTCTTAAACCCTGTTGGGGTAGGGGTAGAGGTCAGGTCTATGTACACTAACCGTATAGGTGGGATTATATAACTGTTGCAAAATAAGATTGTTATTTTTGCGTTTAGATGGTTCAAGCGATGATGGTATTCGAAACCATGATAAAGACGGAATATATCAACAACACTTGGTGGTGGCACTGGTCGTCGGCTTCAATCGCTGCAAAAACCTCCACTATCTCCGCCCTCGCTCTTCGCATCTACACACTCGACGCTGCTATCGACTACCAAAAAACCTCCATCTCTTTCACCCCAAAACAATCAAAGAAACGGAAACATGAAACCAAAAATGTCAAAAGATCAGAAGATAAAAACAAGAAAATGAGGCCGGTTGAAGAGCAGAAAGATGGTACGTTGGTAAGCTAGTCCGTTTTTTCGAAAAATGGAAATGATTGTTTTTGATGTAATTGGGTAGATGTTAGTGTCTTAGTGATTGTTGCTGATGATGGTTCTGTATAGAAGCATTCTATTAAAGGCCGTAAACTCCATAGTTTGAAGGAATTGTAATTTTTTTTGTTTTTTTTTCCTGTTGATTTCGAGTAATGTTTTGATTAATGAGTGATGTTTCGGTTATTTAGTTTATGTTTCTTGTGTTAAAGAGAAAGTAAAATAGAACAACAAGAATAGAGAGAGAAAAACTGTAATTCTCATCAAGCATAAAGCCCTTTAAATAGGGATGATTACACAATGATAATGATAAGCATGGAAGAAGATTTACTCCATAAATAACTCTTAATATTTATATGAGTAAATTATGGATTTGGTCCCTGTGGTTCTTGTTTTTTTACTACTAAGGTCCCTAAACTAAAGAAATTATGGATTGGGTCCCTGTGGTATTCAATTTTGCACTACTAGGGTCCCTCCCCTTAACTTTGTTAACGGAGACTCCGTTAACTCAAGGGTATTAAAGTCATTTTATCTATTTTTATATTAAATTATTTTTTTTATTTTTTTTCTTTTTCTTTTCTATATAATAAGGACTCTCTTCTCTCTCTCTCTCTCTCTCTCTCTCTCTCTCTCTCTCTCTTATAAACTTATCATTACCTACAACCCTGTGTCTACCATCATCGTCATCCTTCAACCCTTAACCTACCCTCCAACGACAACCATCCTCCGATGGCAACCCACCGTTCAACTCATCCTCCGGTCGTCTTTAAAACCGTGACCCCCTTCCTTCCTTACCTTGACACCCTGTCTGATTCAAACTAGAGCAAAAAAAGGAACCTGCAGATCTGAAAACCCCGTCTTCCCAGACCGACCCGTGACAACTCTCTCTCTCTCTCTCTCTCTCTCATCAAACACTCAACCGGCTTGCAATTTTCGGCGAATCCTCGGAGATTCTTCGACACAGATTCTGGGACAAAGGCTCTACGCTTCTTCAAAGCACTATAGCTCAACAATTGTTTTGAGGGTTGAAGAATGACGATGATGGTAGACATGGGGTTGTAGGTAATGATACGTGTAGAGAGAGAGAGAGAGAGAGAGTCCTTATTATATAAAAAATAAAAATAATAAAAATAATAAAAATACTAAAAATAAAAATAATAATTTAATATAAAAATAGATAAAAATGACTTTAATGCCCCTGAGTTAACGGAGTCTCCGTTAACAAAGTTAAAGAGAGGGACCCTAGTAGTGCAAAATTGAATACCACAGGGACTCAATCCATAATTTCTCTAGTTTAGGGACCTTAGTAGTAAAAAAACGAGAACCACAGGGACCAAATCCATAATTTACGCTATTTATATCTATCTCTATCGTCAAATCCTTTAGACGATGGCACATTTATCCTACAACACTCCCCCTTGTGCCGAGTCAAGGGAATGGTGGTGTACAATTGTTGCCTCATTAAAACCTTACGCCAAAATAAAAACCCAGTGGGAAAAATAAAAATATGACGAAAGAAAGAGTACAACGCACCGATTTTCTTTGCAGCATAGACTTTTCCTTTAGTCTAATGTATTCTCTGATTTGTACATTAATCATGAGAATTAAGAAAACAAGATGGTATATGCAGTGTTGCCTCACTAAAACCTTACCCCAAGGAACAAAACCCAGTGGGAAAAATAAAACCTTGGGTAAAGGAAAGAGCACAACATACCAATATCAAACGTACAGTAGACTCCCCATTTTGTCTACTACTCCCCCTGATTTGTGCATTAATCAAGGGATTTCCAAATATGGTTTTAGGTAATGATTGGTAAATATGTCAAATACTTCTGACATCTTACTAGTATAATAACTTAAGCATAGTATGCTTTGTTTATCACCCTTTATGTATCTTACTTTCATCTAATGATACATGATGCATTAGTTCCATATATGCTGGTAGGGTATTGGTTTAACCCATAATATTAACTCCTCTAATATATGTAATGATAGTCCTTAATCATGTACACTATTGTAAAGTAATATTGTTAGAATGATTCAACGAGGTAGTTACAGAAGGTTTGCTTAGTTTACTTTCAAGCAATCAACATGTTCCCTATGGTAATCCTTATCCAATTTAGGAACAACTTTAGTATGGGTTATACATATATCTAATATCAGCAAAGAATTATCAATAGATTGTTACATTAGTCACCTATAAGAATTGAAATTCCATTATCAACCCCAACCCTCTTTCTTTAAGAAAAATTATAAGCCCATGTCAATGGTTCCAAAATATTAATTTTAATACCATTTCAATGACGTTGCGTTGGCGCTGAGCTAAATATAGCAAACAAGTTCATTGAGAGATAATATATGGTCAAGTGCATTATCTAAGGTACAATAATGCGCCTATTGTACTTAGGTACGGAATTCCAGCTCCGAACACCTCTTCGTCAGCATCCTTTAGACGGAATAGATATTTCCTTATATCTAACACTTTGACTGATCATGGGAGTGCTAGCCATATACGCTTTGTCCATATATAAACCGCCTGATCATTTGCGGACATATGCGTATTGGTGGATTAATATTCCACAAACTCGGATTCTTAGCTTAAAAATCAAGTTTTCCCAAGATCTTTCATCTCAAATTCAGGTTTCAAGTAACTTGTGGTTTCTCTTATTTCATCAAGAGTGATATTATGTTCATAATATCGACATATAAAGCTACACTGAAAATCTGGAACTTGTTTTCTAAACAAATATGCAAGGGCACAGTTCATCGTAAAACGTACTTTGTGGTTTAGAATTATTTAATTTGGTCAATGTAATTCTATCAATTACTTTTATATATCTCTTAATCTAGATCCCCATAGGTATATATTAACCACATTAATGAGCTGCATTTCCAGTTCTTCGGAAACTACTATGGTAAATAATTAGCAAAACGTTTTAACGTTCATCACATGAGAGTAATTATTGTTGTCAATCCAGGGTGTTGTGAGAAACCTTGCGCCAAAGGGAAGTCTTATACATTACGACTTAATTATTCTCATTACGCTTATAGAACAAATGATCCATCTATGTCCTACAGGCTTTACACTTGGTGGGTTAGCACTATCGAACCAAATACCTGTTCATTTGTCAAATAATATAATGATCCTGGATTGTTTATTTAGGCCAATTTGCTCTTGTTGATATTTTTCAACTAAGCATGGTTCGATATCATCGTGCTTTATCATTCCATAAGCAACGATATATGCAAATATATCATCATTGGATATGATCTGTCCAGCGATTCATATTCATCCGAGATTTTCTTGATCTTTGGAATCAATATTAACTTCGGAGCGTCCTCCAGTAATGATTCATGGACATAGTTTATGATCAGAAATAATCTCATAAAAGGTTGATGATAAATATTGGTTGTGCCTTACTCTTCTCTTCAATTAGATGAGTATATATCGAACCAAGTAGCTTCCCCCATTTCCTTTTGAGAGCTACGGCCTTAACCACACCTCCACCATGTGTGATTGCAACGCTCTTTCCAGCGGCGTTGTGCCCTTGTTTAGGGACTTTTTGACTTTACGGGTATATTTGCAGCTTGTATATATTATATTGTCACTTCTTGTATAACATTAAAGGTATCAGGTATCGAGTCTGATTCGTTTGACTTCAACTTTACATTGTGAAGTTTGGGGATCAAAATGAATAAAATGGAAATATTCCATGACAGTTCTCGTCGTTCCTTTGGAAAATCCTTTTTCCTATCTCCCCCTAACGACGGGAAGACTGTCATTAAAGTGACAATCCGCAAATCTTGCGGTATAAGAATCACCCGTCAAAAATTTTAAATAGCGGATAAATGTTGGAAATCTATAACCAACATAGATACTTCATCGTTTTTAATGACCCATTTTGGTGCGCTGGTGGGGCGCAATTGGCACATATACTGCACAACCAAACATGCATAAATGTAAAAGATCAAGCTTATATCCAGTTACCAACTGGTATGCATGATAGTGGTTGGCTAGTAGTGGGTCTAAAAACAAGTAAATAAAGTTGCATGTAATATTGCAAAACCCATGTATACGTATGTAAATTGGTGCGCATAACCAATGATATAGTTATCATCTACATTCCTTTGATGACAACTTCTACTAATATAGGAGACCATTTTATATCTACACATGGGGTATAGGAGACTTTACATTGATTTCACTATATATATATATGCAATAACCATCAAGTTCTTATGATGTAAATTCTCTAGCATTCTAAGTCATGTAGACTTATAAGACAATCAGAGTGGTGAGCCCTTAAACGTACAACTAGTGCTAGGAGTGCAACAATTAATGTGGACAATAATACGACATGCGTTCATCGTGTCGAAACCAGAACCATAAAGTACTTTAATGGTCCGCATTCTGGTTGTTTATGTCCATAAATATAACCTTGTATTCGTTGTAAGAATGGAATATTTGTGTATTGTGTTCTTAGCTTTAGGATGGTCTCATTCCTGTCTTAGCTAAGGATTAGGGTATATAAAGTTGTCGGTATTCGATAAGGCATATAGGGGGGTTGCTTCTTGTGCTGCAGAAGTCAACAGTTGTGTTTCCATTTTT
The DNA here is from genome assembly GCA_030169165.1 of Centaurea solstitialis. Classification (NCBI taxonomy): domain Eukaryota; kingdom Viridiplantae; phylum Streptophyta; class Magnoliopsida; order Asterales; family Asteraceae; genus Centaurea; species Centaurea solstitialis. Next base: position 78,571,814 of record CM058041.1, read on the forward strand.
CCTTTCAATCGAATAATGTGTGTGTATCTTTAATACACGGATCTCTATGTCATGACCATGGTGCATATATGGTTATGTCGAAACATGTATGCGTCATTGTCCCAAAGTGCTTTATGGTGACAAAAATTATAATTTAACAAACTAGAGAATCCACTAATTGACACACTAATTTCTCTAATATATATTCCTTTCATATCATTAGAGGTAATTTGTATACCCATTCTCATTCGTATAATTTTCAAATGATACAAATATCTTAACAAGGTTTCCATTAATATGACAATCCATTATCTGAGTATTATGTTAAGGGGAAATTAATATATGTAACACCCCGTTTTCTTTTGGTTAAATAACGGTATTTAATTTAGCGGCTAACGGTGTGAGTTATTAAATGTAGAAGTGGAGGGGTTAGAGTGTAAATTATGGAAGTGGGAGTTTAAGTAGGGCAGTTAAGGCTTCAAAGCCTATTTTCAGTTTCCTGTACGATTTTGGAGGAAGAGAGAAGGCTAGGGTTTGATCAATTGGCCAAATTGGAGGAGATTGAAGAGCAATTGGAGTTTGTGTGATTAGCATCATCAAAGGTATGAACTCTATTGTCGTTTTATGTTTGGTTAATGATAGAATTGTTGTAGAAGTGGGTAGAATTGGTAAGTAAGATTATGGTGGAAATCATGGTTTAGAATCTCGAATTTTGGTGTAATTGGGATGTATTGGGTTGTATCGCTTGCTTGTAAACGTGAGGTATCGACCCTATCTGGTCTAGAATCATGTTTTGGCATGTTATGGATCGAATTAGGAGTTTGGGGCAAAACCCCGATTTCAGTCGCATAATGCGACTTGGTTTTTGGATGCCTGCGGTATCCGCGGGTAAGGCCGCGGGTAAGCCCACCCGCGGGATTACCCGCCGTTTCCACTGAGTCCAAAACTTAGTTTTTGCAAATAAGTTCGGTTGCGGTTCTTTTGTTCATGGCCCCCTAGTAGATGGTAAATGATGATGAACCGTGAAATTTGGAGGAATTCGGGCAAGGGTAGATGTGTCATTTTACGATAGAGAGTCGGGATTATGTTAAAGACCCACCTTTGGGTTGTGTTTGATAAATGTATGTATGTGTTTATGCTTAGGTGGTACGAAGTGAACATTACGTGATTTGTGAACTTGTGCGAACGACGTCAGGTGAGTACTCTATCTATATTGATGTGATTGTACCTATGTGATAGACTTGCATGTGTGATTGTATGCGATATGGGTTATGCTTAAACCTAGTTGGTCATGTTATCGCTAGGAAATTTAGTTCCTTCGGGAACAAGGGATTAAGTTATGGATTATGCGGCCTGGTACCAGTGTCAATGGATTAAGTTACGTGCCATGTGATTGCAATGTGATTCGGTTATGTATGTATTGTCATGTTAGTATAGATATGTGCTCACTAAGCGAAAGCTTACCCGTGGTTATTTTCTCCTTTTAGTGCCAGGTACCTCTTCCGGTAGCAAGGGTAAAGCTCCCGCATGATGATCCGGTTAGCCGCAGCTCAGTCAGTCATTGAGTCTGGAAATAATGGAAGGATTTTGGAAAAGACTTATTTCTTTTAGTAGTATGGATGATTTGAACTTTAGTCTTGCTTATGATGCATGTTTTGAAATCACCTTAGATATGGATACGTTTGATCGCTTTTCTATGTTTTCCGTAAACGTGGTCTAAATGTTGTTGAAACTAAGACTTTTGAATTTTAGCTTCCGCTAGTTTAAATGGTTTTCTTTCATATATATATTTAAAATGTATGAGGCTTTACAATTGGTATCAGAGCCCTGGTTTAAGGGATTTGAGTATTCACAGAAAGTGAGTGCTTGAACTTAAACCCAGGAGTTCCTGTTTTCAAAAGTGAAAATTTCCGAAAAGTTAAGTTTTATTGAAAATGGGATAAGGGACTGAGCTGCAGACCGGGACATCAACGTGAGGTGAGCACACTATACTTCGTTAAGAAAGCATGCTATTCCTATTTCTTATTTTGTAATTGGCATGTAATGATATGATGTAGAAGGAGCATGCATGATATTATGTGATTTCGGAACATGCTATCGAGTTATGTGTTTATATGAAAATAGGATGAGCATGTATGCTAAATGAATAAAATAAAGTGGCTTAGGTGATGTGCTTGTATGTTGTGACAACTGAGTTAGGAATTGAGAGCTTAGTGATCATGTTGAGCCTAGGCATGTAGGGTGCACTTATAATGATACAAGGGCCCGTATCATTACAAATGCATTGTGCATGTTGGGACTTGGCAGGGTTGCGAAAGAACTCATGAACTAAACAAGGTTGTAGAGAGTATGGGTAGAAGCATGAAAGGACAATTTATTGTCTAAGGAATGTCTAGTAGCACGTGGATAGGATACTGTCAAGGGGTTGGGTGGATGGCTTAACTCTTGGGTGAGAGGGAGAAAGAGGGGTTATATAATCGATTATGTTTATTGTATCAGTATGGTGAGCAAGAAGCAAAAAGGGAAAAGAACGGTGAATACCGACGAGGTGGATGTAGAGAGCCTGAGAGAGATTATCAGCGCTGAGGTAGCGCAAGTGATGCAGAATACCCTTCCGGGGTTATTCGAGCAAATGAAGGATGAATTAACCCAGACGGTTAATAGCCAGGTAGAGGCGGCCATGGCTAGCAGACCCAGTGGTTCAGGTAGCTCTCAGGCTAGCAAAGTGACCAGTTACAAGGACTTCACTGCATGTCAGCCGCCATTCTTCCAGGGACAGAAAGACCCGGTGGCCAGCACCCGGTGGTTGACGGAGATCGAGGGTGCCTTCCTCACTAGTTCTTGTGCTGCAGAGGTGAAGGTGAGGTATGCCTCAAATCTCCTGAGAGGTCCTGCTAAGGACTGGTGGAACATCTTATCGCAGACTAAGGGCCCAGAGCAGATCGAGGCGATGACTTGGGAACAGTTTAAGGAACTGTTCAAGGAACAGTATGTACCTCAGGTCGAGGTGGAACGGCTTACGGGAGAGTTTTTGGGCATGGAGCAGACCACCGAATCAGTGAATGAAATCACTGATAAGTTTTTGGAGAAGTCGCTCTTCTGCCGCGACTATGTGGCCAACGAACCTATGAAGATGTATCGGTATGCGCAGATCTTGAAACCGGAGATTAGAGAATTTGTGGTCATGTCGGACTGCAAGACCTTCCACGAGATGCACGCTAAGGCTCGAGCCAGGGAGCTCGAGTTGGAGAGGCAAGGAAAGCGGAAGAAAATGGAGGCGACACAGGTTCAGACTCGGGCGCAAACTCAGGCTCAGACCCAGTCAGTGAAAAGGTTCAAGCCGACTGTGCCTAGAGTCGAGGTCAAGAAAGAGTTTCCCAGCTGCCCTAAGTGCGGGAAACACCATCTGGGCGAGTGCAGGTATGGGACCGGGACCTGCTATAAATGCGGGAAACCAGGTCATTCGAGCAGAGAGTGCAAGTCGACTGCAAAGTTGTGCTTCCGATGTTACCAGCCGGGCCATTTCATTAGTGAGTGCCCGATGACTTCAGGTTCCACGCAGACTACGGGAACAGCACCGGTTAAGGCGGCAGAGACTGGAGCTAGCAAGAAGCCAGAGATACCCAAGAGCCGCGCTAGAGTTTTTCATTTGACGGCCGAGGAGGCCAAGGAGGAGCCAGACGTTGTGACAGGTACCTTTCTTGTCAACTCTTTACCTGCGTTGGTATTGTTCGACTCGGGTGCCAGTAAATCTTTTGTATCTTTATCTTTTTGTAAGGGTTTCACGAATGTAATGGGTAGACTAGATAAACCTTTAAAGGTAGAGATAGCGGCCGAAGAGTACCGACTATGTAGTGATGTGTACAGGGATGTTGTAATAGAGTTAGAAGGAGTAGAGTTTAAAATTGATCTCATCCCAATACCTATGAGGGAGATCAATGTAGTGGTCGGGGTAGATTGGTTGAGTCGTAATGGGGGACACATCGACTGCGAGTTTGAAAGGGTGGTGATTCGAAACCCAAGTGGGGGAGAATTGACCATTTTGAGCGAGAGACGGAAGAGACCACCGAAGTTATGCACGCTAGCAAGGGCTAGGAAACACGTTCTTCACGGAGGATGCAGTTTCTTGGCGTTCGTGGTCGACAACCAGGCTGAAGCAAGGAAGAAGACAGTCTCGGACGTGCCAGTGGTCAGCGAGTATCCGGATGTATTCCCGGATGACTTGCCTGGCATTCCACCCGAGAGACACGTGGAGTTCCGGATCGACTTGGTCCCGGGGGCGGCACCGGTAGCAAAAGCTCCGTACCGGCTAGCACCTCCGGAGATGCAAGAGCTCTCGAAGCAGCTGGAGGAATTGTTGGATAAGGGGTTCATACGCCCGAGCACCTCACCTTGGGGAGCTCCTATTCTATTCGTAAAGAAGAAGGATGGGTCGATGCGGATGTGCATCGACTACCGGGAGTTGAATAAGCTCACGGTGAAGAACAGATACCCACTGCCGAGGATCGACGATCTCTTTGATCAGCTTCAGGGAGCCGCTTGGTTCTCGAAGATAGATCTTCGCTCCGGGTACCATCAGTTGAAGGTCAGGGAGGAGGATGTTCACAAGACGGCTTTTCGGACGAGGTACGGGCATTTCGAATTCATCGTGATGCCCTTCGGATTGACGAACGCACCGGCGGCGTTCATGGATTTGATGAACAGGGTGTGCAGGCCGATGTTGGATAGATCGGTGATCGTTTTTATAGATGATATACTGATCTACTCCAAGTCGAAGGAGGAGCACGTAGAGCATTTGCGGGAAGTGTTGGAGGTTTTGCGTAAGGAGAAACTATACGCAAAATTCTCTAAGTGTGACTTTTGGTTGCAAGAGGTCCAATTTCTCGGACATCTTGTAAACCGAGAAGGCATAAAGGTAGATCCAGCAAAGATTGAGACAGTGATGAACTGGGAGACACCGAAGACCCCCACGGAGATTAGGAGCTTTCTTGGGTTGGCCGGATATTACCGCCGGTTTATCCAAGATTTCTCCAAGATAGCAGTTCCTTTGACGAGGTTAACACGGAAGAGTGAGCCGTTCGTGTGGGGTGAAGAGCAAGAGGCAGCATTTGATACGTTGAGGAGAAAGCTATGCGAGGCTCCGGTCCTGACGTTACCGGAGGGAGTGGAGGACTTGACAGTCTACTGTGATGCCTCGTATCACGGGTTAGGTTGCGTCCTTATGCAGAGGGGGCGGGTGATTGCCTATGCGTCTCGTCAGTTAAAGACGCATGAGGTAAACTACCCAACCCATGATCTGGAGTTAGCTGCAGTAGTGTTCGCGCTCAAACTGTGGCGGCACTACTTGTATGGGGTTCGCTGTACCATTTATACGGATCACAAAAGTCTCCGTTATTTTATGGACCAGCAGAACCTCAATATGAGGCAGCGGAGATGGTTAGAGGTGATTAAGGATTACGACTGCGAGATCCTCTATCACCCGGGGAAGGCGAACGTGGTGGCGGACGCCTTGAGTCGGAAAGGGAGTATCTTACTCCTTCGAGTACCGTGTATGAGGATGACCGTAGCGACGTCCTTGTTAGAGTTGATTCGACAGTCACAAGTGGAAGCTGTAAGGGAAGGTAATCATAAGAGAGAGCGGATCAAGGGACAAGTGGATCAGTTGATAGCGGACAGCCGGGGATTGTTGACCCGATACGGTCGGGTGTGGGTTCCAATCTCGTGTGAGGCGAGACAGACTCTTTTGGACGAGGCCCATAAGTCGAAGTTCTCAATCCATCCCGGTGCAACTAAAATGTATCGTGACTTGAGGACCGACTATTGGTGGCCGGGCATGAAGAGGGATGTGGCGAGGTACGTAGAGAAGTGCTTGACTTGTCTAAGAGTCAAGGCGGAGCATCAGAAACCACACGGGAAACTCCAACCTTTGGAGATACCCGAGTGGAAATGGGAGCATGTGACGATGGATCTGGTTACTGGATTGCCAAGGACAGTGAGGAGACATGATGCCATCTGGGTGATCGTGGACAGATTGACGAAAAGTGCCCATTTCATAGCGATCAAGGAGGCTTCCTCTTCAGAGGAATTAGCGGACATTTATGTCCGAGAGATAATAGCGAGGCATGGAGTGCCTGTGACGGTGATCTCAGACCGAGATGTACGATTCACATCTCGGTTTTGGAGCAGGTTTCATGATGACTTGGGCACGAGACTTCAGTTCAGCACGGCTTTTCATCCACAGACGGATGGTCAAAGCGAAAGGACCATCCGGACTCTTGAGGATATGCTGCGGGCTTGTGTGCTCGATTTCGGAGGGAGTTGGGACTCCCATCTTCCTTTGGTAGAGTTCTCGTACAATAATAGCTTCCATGCTAGTATTGGTATGCCTCCTTACGAGATGCTCTACGGGAGGCGGTGTAGGACTCCCGTGTGTTGGGGAGAGGTCGGGCAGAGAGAGCTCGGGAGTACCGAGATTGTGCAGAAAACGACCGAGGGCATTCAGTTAATTCGGGATAGGCTGAGGGCAGCCCAGAGTCGTCAAAAGAGTTATGCGGATAAGAGACGGTCAGACCTGGAGTTTAATGTGGGCGATAAAGTACTTCTGAAGGTGTCGCCTTGGAAAGGGGTGATACGCTTTCGAAAGCGAGGCAAGCTAGGTCCGAGATTCATCGGACCATTCGAGGTAGTGGCACGTGTGGGGAAGGTTGCGTATCGGCTTGAATTACCGCCAAAACTCAACCAGATACACAACACTTTCCATGTTTCTCAGCTTCGTAAATGTTTAGCGGACGAGTCAGCCCATGTGCCGATCGATGACATTCAGGTAGATGAGCGGCTGAACTATGTAGAAAAGCCGGTTGCAGTCTTGGAGAGAAAGACCAAGACCTTGAGGAACAAAGAAGTGGGCATTGTGAAAGTCCAATGGGACATCGGCGGGGCTCGGAATGGACTTGGGAACCGGAAGATGAAATGAGGAGGAATCATCCGGAGTTATTTCGGGAATGAGCGATTTCGGGGACGAAATCCTGGTAAGTGGGGGAGAGTTGTAACACCCCGTTTCTCTTTTGGTTAAATAACGGTATTTAATTTAGCGGCTAACCGTGTGAGTTTTTAAATGTAGAAGTGGAGGGGTTAGAGTGTAAATTATGGAAGTGGGAGTTTAAGTAGGGCAGTTAAGGCTTCAAAGCCTATTTTCAGTTTCCTGTACGATTTTGGAGGAAGAGAGAAGGCTAGGGTTTGATCAATTGGCCAAATTGGAGGAGATTGAAGAGCAATTGGAGTTTGTGTGATTAGCATCATCAAAGGTATGAACTCTATTGTCGTTTTATGTTTGGTTAATGATAGAATTGTTGTAGAAGTGGGTAGAATTGGTAAGTAAGATTATGGTGGAAATCATGGTTTAGAATCTCGAATTTTGGTGTAATTGGGATGTATTGGGTTGTATCGCTTGCTTGTAAACGTGAGGTATCGACCCTATCTGGTCTAGAATCATGTTTTGGCATGTTATGGATCGAATTAGGAGTTTGGGGCAAAACCCCGATTTCAGTCGCATAATGCGACTTGGTTTTTGGATGCCTGCGGTATCCGCGGGTAAGGCCGCGGGTAAGCCCACCCGCGGGATTACCCGCCGTTTCCACTGAGTCCAAAACTTAGTTTTTGCAAATAAGTTCGGTTGCGGTTCTTTTGTTCATGGCCCCCTAGTAGATGGTAAATGATGATGAACCGTGAAATTTGGAGGAATTCGGGCAAGGGTAGATGTGTCATTTTACGATAGAGAGTCGGGATTATGTTAAAGACCCACCTTTGGGTTGTGTTTGATAAATGTATGTATGTGTTTATGCTTAGGTGGTACGAAGTGAACATTACGTGATTTGTGAACTTGTGCGAACGACGTCAGGTGAGTACTCTATCTATATTGATGTGATTGTACCTATGTGATAGACTTGCATGTGTGATTGTATGCGATATGGGTTATGCTTAAACCTAGTTGGTCATGTTATCGCTAGGAAATTTAGTTCCTTCGGGAACAAGGGATTAAGTTATGGATTATGCGGCCTGGTACCAGTGTCAATGGATTAAGTTACGTGCCATGTGATTGCAATGTGATTCGGTTATGTATGTATTGTCATGTTAGTATAGATATGTGCTCACTAAGCGAAAGCTTACCCGTGGTTATTTTCTCCTTTTAGTGCCAGGTACCTCTTCCGGTAGCAAGGGTAAAGCTCCCGCATGATGATCCGGTTAGCCGCAGCTCAGTCAGTCATTGAGTCTGGAAATAATGGAAGGATTTTGGAAAAGACTTATTTCTTTTAGTAGTATGGATGATTTGAACTTTAGTCTTGCTTATGATGCATGTTTTGAAATCACCTTAGATATGGATACGTTTGATCGCTTTTCTATGTTTTCCGTAAACGTGGTCTAAATGTTGTTGAAACTAAGACTTTTGAATTTTAGCTTCCGCTAGTTTAAATGGTTTTCTTTCATATATATATTTAAAATGTATGAGGCTTTACAATATATTTCTTTAGATTAGGGGGAGGTCTCACAAACTTAAATTCTCCTCGATACATTCCTACATGGAACGGAGAATATTGGAGTTTTGTATGTGTCTTGATGTATTTCTTTACATCCACAAAAGTTATTTCAGTTTTAGATACGCAAGTACATTTAATATGATAATTCAAAATTTTAAAAATGATCTAGTTCATAAGATATGCTTTTTAATAACTAGTATTCAATGGTAGCACTCATGTACCAATGTTTATATTTAACTTGTCCATTATTGCATGAAGCAATAGTTGTATATTTGCTCAATGTATTGAAAAATCCTTTCTAACTCTTACCCTGACCCCGAACCTTTGAGAATCTCATCCACATGGCTCATAAATGTCACATGTGTGAAATTTTGTTAAACTCACAATCATTTGGAGTTGTTTCCACCTTTAACGCTTTCATTATTGATTTGGGGAATGTTCTTTATCCCGAAATGTCTAGTCTTTGTCACTCGAAAAAACATTGTTATGTCTCTCAACCACTTGCAGTAGGTTGATCATTATGTCTAAAAGTTAATTCCAACTTATACTAGTTCGTTAGTGTGTTTGTTGGTATATAAAAGAAGGAAATAATGTTATGGATTATGTCATCTTCTGTGAGTTTCTTGACACAGAAATTAAGACACGTTTTAAAAGAAGGAAATAATGTTATGGATTATGTCATCTTCTGTGAGTTTCTTTGTTGAAATCAATTACCTCTTGTAATCGAGTAAGCTGGTTCATTACGATTAGTTAGAGAAGTATATTTCCATTAATACTATCTATTCAACTTTTAGGACATCCAACAATTCTTTGGATGTTTTTAGTTGAACTCATTTCTTATGAAAGCTAAGACCGATATGCAGTCTCAAAACCTGATGGTATATAAAAGGGTGGAAATAGTATTTTAAATTATATAATCTTCTGCGAGTTCGATGTCACGAAGATTGAGTTGCTTTTTGAGACACAACATTTTCTTTTTGTTGAAATCAATCACATTCTAATCGAGTGAGTTTCATTCCACTATATGATTAGAAAAAAAAATACACGATAAGATACATCCTAATTTTCTTTTTCAGGATGTCCCACGGTTCTTGAGGGATTCTAGGTATCGATGTTCTATCTGAAGACTCTGATTGATGTGTCGTCTCAAAAATCTCAAGGCCTTTTCTTGTATCTTTGTACGAGGTTGGTTTAGAGTCAATATGAAGTTGGTGGAATTTAAGTATATTCTTTTACTTTTCCAGCAAAAGAGTCTTTAAATTGGATATTCATATACTCAATTTCTTTTGAGTTTTTGGACATTGAAATATATATGAGTTGTTTCAACTAGTTATGATTTTCTAAAGCAATGTATCATAATCTATGATTATTATATTGATGAAATTGCATTATCATAACAAATAATGAATTTTTATATGCTTGCATTATTTTGATAATACATTATCAATATTTCAATTCATAAAAACAAATCACTCAATCAATGGATTTCCAGGTAGGAGGGGAATCACATGGATTGCTTAAATCCCTACAAACCTTATTGCTATTTACACTCGTTTGACAAAATCCAAATGATATTTTGCGATTTATTTAATTTGAAGATATCATTGTTATTTTTAGAGGTTTTGGCAAGAGGCCAAAATGCATAGAAGTTTGACATATAAAGCCAATTTCAATGTTTTGATATCGTAATAGTATTTTAAAAGTCTTTAATAAAAGACCAAAATATATAAGGTTTGAAAGTGTGACTTTCAAAAATATTAGTTATAAAGTTAAAAATTATGAGTAGGAACTCATAATAAGATAACTATTTGAACAAAGTAAACATCTAATGGATAAACCATTCAAAGATTAACTTAACAAACACTCAAATAAATCATCACAAGCTCGGATAATATTATTTAAATAATAGTATCCATTCACAATATTAAATTGATAACAATTAGACTAATTGAGTAATCAAATAAAACTACTAAGTCAAATAAACAACGAATTGACCCATTTAAATAATAATAATTAATCAACCAATCAAATGTGCATGGAGGTAGGAATTTACATAATGAAAAACAATACCGAGAGGTATGGTTAATCAATAACTTATTAAATAGGTTATAATGATATTGTTTTAGTCTTTAGAGAAAGAAAATCAATTTCACATAATAAATTGTGATTACTTAAAAAAACACCTTGAGATAAAAATTTGTAAAATTAATAAACAATAAAATATATGATAACTATTAAGAATTAACGAATATGACATATCAAAGCAAGTATTTCTTACTATACATATTTATGTTTAAAACAAAGATTTAAACTTTAAAATAAAAGATATGATTATTTACTTAAATAAGTCAATAAATCTAGATCTTCGATTAGTATGTAAGCAATAAACATAAAAAAAAAATAAGAAGCAAGCCTATGATCATGAATAGTTAACAAGAAATAAATAACTTAGGTATCTTAAATATTCTTATATATTAACATATTATTCACGATATTGCATTATAAAAGATAGGAACATATTTGTTTTCAGATATTTACCCAAAAAAACAATTATCATTTTAAATAACCCATATTTTTAAATTAAAGAAATTATCATATCTCACAAAAAATATATTAATATGGTTTAATGACAGTAATTAAACTAATGATTCAAATATGCAAAACAACAATAAATATAATCAAATGAACTATAAACTAACCAAACATAACAATAAGGTAACTAAACAAATAAAAATTATACGATGATAATTGAAATTTGTTTTAACCTAAAAGCTAATTATTATATATTGATATGATAAAGTTATATGTTCTTAATAAAGAGATGGCAATTAATAGAAGAAACATATTAAAGTTTAAACTCGTGAGTTTAAGAAATCTCATCGGAAATCAAATCTGAAGTGGAGTGCATGTTTTGTTCATGTTTTTTTTTTCAATTAATACCATGGATATAGCTAACGCAGTAAAAAAAATGTAAAGAACCAAAAGTTATAAGAATAGGATACCGATATATTATTTTTAATTGCTTCACTTACCTCGATGGCGCCTCCAGTTATGTTTTGCAACATCAAAATTGGTTAGAAATAACCAAGTTGGATTTACAGCGGTATAGATGAATTGATGCCGATGGTTGAAAGCCAAAAATCGATCATTGAATTAACCTATGAAGCTTACGTGCTGATAACGTGTTAAAGAGAAAGTAAAATAGAACAACAAGAATAGAGAGAAAAAAACTGTAATTCTCATTAAGCATAAAGCCCTTTAAATAGGGATGATTACACAATGATAATGATAAGCATGGAAGGAGATTTACTCCATAAATAACTCTTAATATTTATATCTATCTCTATCGTCAAATCCTTTAGACGATGACACATTTATCCTACAACATCTTGTATATATTTTTTAATATTCATTATCAAAGCCTATTGGACACACGGTAGAGCATCTCAAACAACTCCTTAGGCCATGCGTCCCCAAACCATTCGAGCCTTCCCAACCGCACTTCCATGTCAGTGTTATATCAGGTTTTCATAAACCCACAATAAGCTATATGGAACCCTGTCTAATTAGTACGCAAACCTTGCCAACCCTCACTTTATTATAAAACACAGACCACCGCACACACGCCAAACTCAGCGGTTATGAGCGGTGTGGCCACACCGCTATTCCCGCAGCCCACGGTGGCGTACCGGAGGCTACTCCGGCCTGCCGGCCCGCTGTACCCCACCTCCCTATAGGCACGGCCTTAAAAGCGAAGATTTTCCTTTTTTTTATACTTAATTCATAGAAAAAAGAAATATTAGAGGGATAGCAGAATCTTCAAATTTGAAGATTAATATAGAAAAACCTATTACCTATTAGAGAGAATTATCATTTATGCATTCTATCAATAGAAATATCTTCTTAAAGTTTTTGAAAAGATAAAATAAAATTTTATTAGTTGTATAAGATATTTTATAATACAATTAATTATGTAATTTCAAAAATAAAAAAATTGTTAAAGATAAAAAAAACTGGTTAAGGCATTATTTGGTAAAAAAAAGCTAGCTTATAAGCTAACTTATTTTCTGTGTATATGTTTGGTAAGACCAAAAGTAGCTTATAAGCTAGCTTTTTGATAAGCTACTTTGAGTAGCTTATGAGAAGCTTTTTGTGACTTTTTCCAATTATACCCCTTATTAATAACTAATTATTATAATTATAATTATATATTAATTAATAGTTATTAGTTTTTAATAATTTAAAATAATTATTAATTAAATTAAATTATACCTTATATATTATTTATTTTTAAATGTTATTAATTATTATTATATATTATTTAATATGTATAACTATCAAATAAAAATACAATAATTTTTAAAATGTTATATATGTGAAACATGTTAAATATTTTAATAAAAAAGTACTTATATCTAATTCTTAAATATATTCTTTTAGAATTATTGATTATTTAAGATATGTTAAGTTGATTAATTTTACTTTTATTATATTTAATAGTAATTTAAATTATTAGTTAATGTAGATTTTTTTTAAATTTTATTTAACAAATTCTAAATTTATAGTGTGTATATATAATAATAATATCTATATTATTTTTTAACATATTATATTATTAGAAATTTATTTTAATTATATTATTAAATTTTATCTTAATTATATTATAAAATACTTGTAATTGATTATTTATTAAAGATGTCCTTTTTGGTCATTTTACATACTCATCAGCTAGTTTTTACCAAACGTGACTTGTTCACCAGCTAGCTTATCAGCTAACAGCTAGCTTATCAGTCACCAGCTAGCTTATCAGCTATCAGCTAGCTTATTAGTTATCAGCTAACTTATCAGCTAGTTTACCAAACATAGCCTAAGAACTAATTGCTTAACCAGCCATTCCAATATTCCATGTAGTCCAATTAGCTTCCTTACCATTTCTGCCACACTCTCACCAAATATTATTGGAAATTTGACTTGTTTTTTCTCCATTTTGTTTGTTGGAAATGCTCTTACATAGTCTAAAGAAATTCTACTTTGTTAAGAACTAATTGCTTCAACTAGCCATTTCATGGAGTCTAATTACCTTTTTACTCTTTTAGCCATTTATGTCATACTTTTACCAAAATATTACTACATTCATAAATTTTAAGTCCATTTTTATGGACCCAACTTTTTTTTTTTCATTTAAAAAAATTTATTTTTTGTTTGATCTGTTGAATTTACAAATATAATAATATTTAAATGAAAAAATTGGTAAAAGATCAATATATATAGATTGACCTGCTGATCTAGTCAATTTCCTAAGACCACCCGTATCGATGGCTTGGTAGAGCTCGGGTTAGCTTGGGAACACCATCGCACATGGCTCGGGTTGGAATTGGCCCGGGTGTGTGGGATAAATATACGAGTTTGTGGGATAGAAAGAAAAAAAAAATGATATTGACATGTAGTAGTGGAAAATTGTAGCTAGCTTGAGATGGATGCTGATGATTTAACCATTTGATGTTGGGTAAATTTATCATATTATACAACAAATTATACAATTAAAAATAATAATACAAAAACATCATCATTATTTTACTACTTAGATTTCTCAGTTTCCAAGTACATAGGAGGCCAATTCAAATACTACACCGTTACATAAATATAATCATATATAACATATATATTTTAATTAATTAATTAATTAATTAAGGCCAAACCCACCAGCCAAGAGAGCCGTCGTCTTCCTCCTCCTCCGCCTGCTGATGGTGGTGGTGCTCCGCCGTTGCAAATGTATAATCATGGAAGTTGTTCCCGTTATCGCTGCCGTCATCATCTGCCGCCGCCGCTGCATATTCATCATGATGAGGGTGGAAATAGGAATCGCCGCTACTGCTGTCCACCAGCTGTGGTGCATCCACGTCATCAACCACCGCACTTCCGCCGCTCCCTGTACTGAAGTGCTCCTCAACTTTCACATTCGCCACCGCCACCGCCACCGCCACCGCCAGAGGAGGATCTGGAACCTCCTCTGTGATTGCCTCCACCTCCTTAGACTGCAGTTTCTCACTCAAGGAAACCACCTGCAAAATAATACTTTAAAGGTGAGACATGGGATCCTCAAAGAAGCCAAGAAGTGATTTTAATGAATTGTGGCTTGAAAAAAGAATTGAATCTTATTTTGATGCATCTTATTTTAATGTTTACCATTTTTTATATTTAATGGTGAATGACCATTTTTCATGTTTCTCATCAAATTTGACATTTTTCACCAAATCCTAATTTAGGTTGTGTTTGGCAAAAATAAGCTAAGCTAATGCATGTGTGGATGGATCATAACCTAGCTTATTAAAACGTTAGTTGAAGAAGTATTTCAGAAGCTTTTTATAACTTTTTCCAATTATACCTTTATTAATATTAATTATTATATTCCAAGATACCATTTTTGTTCATTTTATATATTCATAAGTTAGTTTTTACCAAACATAATTAATCATAAGCTTAGATTAGTCAACACCTAGCTTAAAAACTAATTTGCCAAACTAATCCTTACTAATTACAAACATGTAGAGTTTTCTTATAATTGGGTATAGAAAGTTAATACAATATTTTATTAAAAACTAAAACTAAAATTAAATTTATGAATCGTTATCAAATTGAAGACAAGAGAACTCTCTATCAGTCTCAAGGATGAAGTATTTTCTTGGAATATTCTCTTAGACTCGATTAATAGGGTGTTTTTTATGTGGGTGTTTTTTGATTTTTAATACACTCAAATAAAAGTAGATCCTTTTATATTTGGTCTTACCTGGACACTCACATAGAGAACCCATTCCCTTCACAAGGGAGGTCTATTTATAATTTTCCGATTAGTATTGTATTTCGATTTTTTAACGGTTGAATATTACTTATTTTATAGATTTGAAATTTCAAAAAGAAAAATACAGATTTACCAGTGAATATTTTGAGAAACAATCTACTCTAAAATTATTCATAATTAATATCGTGATGTACTACATGGGGCTTTTAACAAGCAGACTAGCAGAGTACTCTAGTGATGTTAAGATGGTGAAATGGGAATGAGGGAGACATTTCAACTATTTGTAGGTAAGAAGGAATATTGTAGCTAAGCAGATGGACCCCTCTAACCCTATCTCTCTCTCTCTCTCTCTCTCTCTCTCTCTCTATATATATATATATATATATATATATAGGGGCGGGTTCAATTGCAAACCACTTTTTCGTTGTGAACGTGAGGACAGCCCAGAGCGCGACACGTGGCAATTGAAATCGGCGGGTCAAGATTTATTCAGTCTGAATAAAGCGTTATTCAGACTGAATAAAGCGTTATTCAGACTGAATAAGCCTTGACCCGCGGATGACCCGCGGCTGACCCGCCCGCGTCCAATTGCATCAGAGTGCATGTAGTGTTATTCAGTCTGAATAACTAAGTCGAAATTTTTCAAATTGCCACGTGTCGCGCTCTCGTTTGTCCTCACGTTCACAATGAAAAGGTGGTTTGCAATTGAACTTTCACCTATATAGGGGCAGGTTCAAATGTGAACCACTTTTTGGTTGTGAACGTGAGGACAGCCGAGAGCGCGACACGTGGCGGATGACTAGGCTCCACGTCATGTCTACGGCGGATGACTAGGCGCGATTCATGGGAGGGCATTGAATTGAAAGGGGGGACCACACTCAAAGCCGCCACGTGTCGCGCTCTCGGTTGTACTCACATTCACAACCAAAAAGTGGTTCACATTTGAACTTTCCTCTATATATATATGTATATATACACTAACAACTGTTTTGACGTTTCTTCCTTATTCTCCCCGGTCACACCATATAATATTTGAGTGTTGGGTTCTGAATGAGAAGTAGGTCTCAGTAGTTCTATTAAGATGCAACTTTTGAATTCTTGTTTGGAAAAAAAAAGGAACGACGGTCACTTTAACGGTTCTAAAACCCTTTGGTTAGTTTCATATATTGGACCTCATTTAATTAACCATTAATCGCTCTAATTACATTATTAACAATTACAAGACAACCATATTTTATTTTGCACCTTATTACGTGCATGCATGATACACAAACTTAATCACATGGGCGGAGCTAGGATTTTAAATCAGGGTGATCATCTTTGATGTAACTTTATAAACACAGTAATAAAATAAATAGAAACAATTAGATACAAACACTACAACGACATTAGGTTTATAAAGTGTCTAAATCATCTAAACGTCCTAACAAAATGATTTATAAGACTTACATCCATAGGGAAAAAAATTGATGTCTAAGAGTGTTACAATGTGTTTATAAAACGTTTTTAGACATTTTAACATGTTTTTAAAATAAGCTCTCATATTAATCCTTTTTAGTCAACACTATGTGAAAAATGTCGTAACAAAACTCTCTTATAAAATAGCTAATACAAACTTTATTTTAAAAATGTCATAAAAACTTGTTAAAACGTTCAAGAACGTCTCATAAACCTAAGGTAATACTTTTAAGTTGGACCCCTTCAGAAGTTGGTCTTAAAACCTTAAAATTCTATTCTATTAGAACACCAATGAGATATTTTATCTTAGGTATCTTGTAAACTCAATTGTATTGTTATGAGATATTATATCAGTAATTGGTGGAGTAATCTATTAAAATGTAATTATTTATAATCGATTTATATAATTTATATAATTGATATATTGATATGTTTATCTTTTCTAAACATATAAATAATTTTCCTTTTAACAATCAGTTTTATGAAAAACATTGTTTTAAAAAATAGAAAGTGATTATAAACCGTAACTTAAATTTATATTGAAAAACAAAAAATAATATAAAAACTTTAAAAATAAAGAGTTTGACATATGAAATAGATGACAGAGGAGGAAAACAAAAATAAGTATAAGCAGTTCTTATCCAAAAAAGCTAGCAAAACCTCAAAACCTCAAAAATAAGTATAAGCAGTCCTGTAGTAGTTCAAGAAGTGAGGGTTGGCCCAGGATAACCCTGGGCCAAGACTGCCTCTGCCACTGCTTAATCATATATGATTAACCTAATGTTGTATTAAAAACATATAGACGATCAATGATATATGATTGAACATACTTAACAATATAATCATATATGATATTGAAACTTCATGCATTTTCATATGATATAATGAAAACCATGAACTTTTTAAGAACTTGGCAACAAACCCAATTAAAGTTTTCTTAACAGTTGGGATGTGAGCTATCATTTGCCTTTTGTTGAGAGAGGGACAGAGTACGTGAGAAGGACCACATTAAAATCATTTGATACTAATTAATAAGATAAGTCTTTTTCTTGATGCTTTTTCAAAGCTCAATTACAAGGTCATAACCAAATCATATATATTGGGTGGTGTCGAAAGGAGTACACGTGTGAACAGATAACCTAAAAGGAAACTTGTGAAATATGGGATCAATAAAAGTATGCATTTTCACAATATATATATGGGTATATGTTCAAATGAAAACTTAAATCTATTTACGATCGTACGTAAAAATAATATATGATTATTCAGATAAGATATTATGCATTATTCATGGTAAATAATACAACATTCAGACTGAATAATATAGCATTCAACATTCAGTCTGAATGTTTCAATAATGCATAATATTCAGTGTAAACAATAATGTATTATTCAGACTAAATATGCCACTTGGTGCACTGTTGTCTTCACATTCACAATTAGATTTGAGTTTTCATTCGCACTTTCGTCTATACATATATACACATAGAACAGAGAGCATCGTCCAATATGAGAACAATACTTGGTTAAGTGAATAAGAAAACGATCAAATCACATGTGATTTACATTTACATTATCATACAGGTGATTCATGCGACTTTGTCCTCTAACCTGAATAAGCGGCCAGAGTAGTCATCACACCTTTTTTAACCCTTAATGTTGAATTACATGTGATTTTGTACGTGATTTAGCTATTTTCATATTTTCTTATATATTTAGGTTTAATCCCGTTCTCTCTCTCTCTCTCTCTATATATATATATAATATATACACACATACGAGTGAATAATGGTCTATATGTTAGCAGCTTAGTGAAACTCGACTTATTCGGTTAATTATATACGACTGTTTAAATGTTTAATAGTGGTATAAACATTGAGTTATTTAGTTAGCTTCTGAAAAAACTTTATAAAAAAACATATTTTCTCAAATATACCCTTCTCAATTATAAAAACAATGCTTCTCAATTAGAAAAACTTTAAGTTAATGGAAAATCAACCAAAAAGCCCTAAATATATATGCTTCAATACAATAATAAGCTTTAATGGTCCAGAACTAACTAAGTGGCAGATTTCTCAAGAATCAAGACAAATAGTTTCATATAGGCATATGTGTGTTGATGATTAAATCATGCATGAAACCCATATAATTCGAACCAACAGAAATCAACAAGATATATATGATACGTGTAACTTATATATATGAAAATGATGGATAATGAATAGTGACTGTACCTCAGCCTTGAGCTTTTCATTTTCCTTCACCATGGATTCAAAATCAGCCGTGAGGACATCAAAAGACGACCTCAGGCGATCGTAATCCTTTTCGAGCGTCTTTGTCTTCCACCGTGCACGGCGGTTCTGGAACCAAACCGCCACCTGCCTCGGCTGCAACCCGAGCTTCTTTGCCAGCTCCGTTTTCCTTTCCGGTTCCAGCTTGTTCTCTTCCTCAAAACTCCTTTCCAACATGTGTACCTTAATCAAAACCATATATATCAGATCCATATATGATCAATCTAAGATTCTACCACTTTTTATATGCCGATTGCTATTTGTTAAAAATATGCTAATGATCTATGATTCGATGTCGATTTCATTTCATTTATTCGAGAATCTAAGGCATTAAAATTAAGCTACCTTATAAGTCAGCTTATAAGCTACTACGTGTTTGGATGGATAAAAGCTAGACTTCTTATTTGTTTATTCAAAATAAACCATTGCTACTTTTTTACCCTAGTGATTTTTAAACATGTCTTTTTTTGTCATTTTATAGTCATAAACTACCTTATCGGCTGCTTAATTTATGCCGAATACATCTTATTCATCAACTATCTTATCAGTCATCAGCTATCTTATCGGCCAGTTTGCCAAACATAGCCTAATGCTTGAAAATTGTACTACAATCAGACCTGTTCGGGGCTCAGGCGCCTCTTTTTTTCCGTCGATTGTTCGTCGTAGTATTCTTCTTCCAACATGTCGTCGATTGAGCTCAAAAACGGCCTCTTCTTCGAAGCTTCATCCATGTTGAATCCGATTCTCGTCCCTGTTTGATTTGAAATTTGAAATCCTCTTAATAAATTAATCACATCGTGAAGAACTTAATCAAACAAAAACAGTTAATTAATTAGCCTGAATTTCGAAAACAATCACACAAAATCATGCTAATAGATGAAGCAAATCCTCTGAACAGTTAACAGTTAATTAATCACACAAGTGATTAACAGATGAAGCAAACTCAACCTCCATAATTACATAATCATGTGATTAATATGATGCAAAAGTGCAAATTCAACCTCCATATGCAACTGATTGAAAACTGAAATTAAACCTAATTCGTAAACAGATCTCGATTGATTCAAAATACAGCAATAGAAATCGAAGATGAAGCATAAATTACCGGTGAAATAGTTGTCTCCATTCCCGAGGAAAAGCATGTCGCTATTATTATTGCTACAACCGAAGAAAAGCCGACCAGATTCCATATCCGATCGAAAAAAAAGCTTCAAATTCTATTTGTATTACAGATCTCAGACGGTTACTATATATATAAATATACGTATATATATCTATATAATCAGCTTCTGAAGAATCTAGAACCCTAGATCGGAGTTCAAACGATATACCGTCGATATATATACGTGAAATTAATTGCGTATATAACCGATCGATGTGATTATCTCTTAGAAAATCATGATCTTATGGCGGAAGAAGCTAGTACTCCATAGCAATCTCGCCGGAGATTCTAACGGAAATATACAAAATCCCATCATGCGAACCTCTAGACTACTTTTTCCGGTGAATTTAAGAGGAAACTTAATCGGAATTGTGTGTTAGGTAGGAGATTTTTGTGATCGGAGATCGGTAGGATTTCACCGGAATTTGAGATTCCGGCGGCGGAAGGCTGATCGGAATTTTTTTCTTCTCAGGTTTGCAACCAGAGTTTGATAGAGAAGAGGCCACTGGAATTTATACAGATGGTTTGCATTATGCCCCATTGTTTTTTGGATGATTTCGGTTTTGATCCATGTAGTTTGAATGTTTTCATTTTGAATCCTTGTGTTTTTTATGTTTGCGATATTAGTACTTTATGTATGTTAGTTTGTGTTATTGAATTAAGAAAGGGAAATCCTCTTTTATTAAAAATCATGGTTAATTTTGCCTGATGATTTAGATTTCCACGTTTTGGTTTCTATTTCACTATTCGTACTATGTCATGCATCTCAAAAGTAAAAAATCTCTAAATTATTGTTCAGATAAATATTTGTATTCAAAGTAAGTTTATATCTTTCATTTTTACACTTAATTATTAGATAAAAGATTCATTGTTCCTTCATTTATTAAGACTAACTTACGACTTATCTAACATGCATTATGGATAGAAAAAGACACAAGTTTGTTTTTTACAATATCAAGTTATGGGCTACAAATAATTTTCACTATGATTTAAGTTAATTTATATGTTATTGAGTTAACTTGCTCTAGGCATTACTATAATGTTGTGATTGAATTCATAAAATGTAAACATAATTATTTTTTTATGGTAAAATTTATTTTAGGATAAAAAGAAGATATATGAAAAATATTCTTTTTTCTCTGAACAGTATGCCATGTAATGATGTAAAGACACTGATGACTCGTTTTTGTATAAAAAACGGAAAATTCTTTTAGTCAACAACTAAAAGTAAGACGATACGACGGTAAATAGCTTATCTAAACTTTGTCAAAAGACTCGAGGTCAATATGTAAAATTGAGGAGCTATGTTACACATCGCCAAAACACTGAAGGGCAAAATTTGCATATTTAAGAAAACTTGAGGGGAACAACCTGTCAAGTATATCAAACTTAAGTGCCTCCTCTTTCCAAAAAAAATCGTATATCGCCATCCATTAAAATATAATATGCTTTTAAATTTGGAAAGAAAAGGGTAACATCGTCATTTTAGATTCCTTTTAGTGTGGAAAAAGACTAAAATGGTGGGGGGTGCGTTGCTAACGTGCGCCGAAGGGGACGTGTGTAATTGAGATTGAATCTGGACCGTTGGATGAGAGGCGCATTGAAAGGAATCGGTAAGTTAGCGCCAGAGAGAGAAAGGTGCGCCATTATTTTATAGTTGCCATGCTCTATGGTCGGAGAAAATACTATAAAATTTTGGTTCCCTTGGTTCCCATAATAATATTTTCAGATCGGTCTTCTGAGCCTTCAAGCCTATCCTGCTATATTAACGTCACATTAACGTCATATCAGCTTATTACAATCTACAATTCGCAAGACTCTTCACTTTTTTGTTTTATCTTAAACACACCATACACAACATACAACAGCTACTCCGGATTGGGCACACCGATGGCTAGAGCCTGCTGGACTCGTATCGCCAGCACGATGGAGCCGAGCCTGCCCAGCCTAATGTGTCAATACACATAGCCTTAGGTAAAAAAAAAAGTAAATTAATTCCATAAAGTTGTTTAAAATGTATTTATTATATATAATTTATAACTAAAATTGGTAAGCCTGAATCGACCCATTTTGATCTAGAGATTGCCAAAGCCAAATAAGCTCGGTCCGACCGACTACGGATGGTTAACCGAGCTCAGGACCGAAATCAAACCCGGTTTTTGAATGCACGTCAAAGCCCCGTTAAGGCTTGCCAGGCCCGAATCGGTTACAGATTCGAACAAAAAACAAGGCCCGCTTAAGCCTGAGCCCGGTTTTTGTATATTTATTTTATATGTTTTAGTGATTTAAAATAAATTTGTTTATAAAATAAATGTAGTTTTTAAGTTTATATTATAATTTACAGTTATACTTTATATTATCATTTACATCTATAATATAAGTATAACCGTTCCGACCGGCGGTCAGAACTTCTTACAATATAAAATTAGTTTATAAAATAATTGTAATATTATTATATGTTAAAAAAGATAGAAAAATTTCAGTTCTACGAAAGTCCTGTTATAGGTCCGGTTACCTGTAACCGGTTAAATGGTCAAGAGACCGGTTAAAGAAAGCTTAGGCTCAGTTAAATGATATTTTCCCCTTGAGATCGGTTAAAGAAAGCTTTGGCCTAAAAAACACTATTAAAGCCCGGTCCTTGGAAGGCCCGGTTAAAATCTGTCCAAACTTGGTATTTGGCAATCTGTATTTTGATCTCATAAAAATATTACCAAATTTAATAAAGAGTTGTTTATAAAAAAAAAGCGGGGAGATGAAATATTTGATATTTTAAAAAGGGGTAATAAAAGATATTTATTTTATTAAAGTTATGTTTAGAGAACAAACTAAAAAATCCATAGATTATAATAATGATAATTGATAAGTACATTGTTAGCTACTAAATAGGTGTCCATCAAACTTTGTTTGGCAAAAATTGGCTCATAAAAAGTTATTATAACTAAATAATAACTTATTAAGAAAATAGTTAATTACAAATATTTTGTAACTAATACAATTTTTAAAATATAAGATATGTTAATTAATAAAAATAAGATGATAACTAACAATTAATTAATATAATATATTAATCAAAAGAATTTAAAGTTTGTTATATATACTCTTTAAATTTTAATTTATTAAAATAAATAATTAATAAATATATGGATCAATTTCATATATCCTAATTACCTGATATTTATAAATGTAAATATATAGTTAAAACAAATAAATATTTATTAAAATTATTTAACTATATTAATTATTCATTAAGTAATAAGAACTATAGTATTTATTACTTATAAATGTTATTAATTATGTTGATTATTTAGTTATCAAGAATATAAATATAATAATTTTAGAAATGTTTATATAGGTTACATTATAGATCACACTTGTTTTGTTTTGTTTTGTTTAAGCTATGATTTATTACCTATCATACATGACTGACTCTATGAAATTTTGTACATATAAAATGTGTATATACTAAAAAATATAAGTTATGTATTATCACATATCATAATATGTATCAAAATATAAGTGAGTATTAGAAATGTAAACGAGTCGAGTCGAGTCAAACACTTATCAAATCGGGCTTGTTTAGGTTGTTTTAGGCTCGACCTCGAGCTCGGCTTGTTAAGAGCTCGTGATGTTAAGCTCGAGCTCGGCTCGTTTAAGATTTATGAAGCCCGGGCTCAGCTCGTTTAGGCTTAGATATTATTTAGATATTTTTATTAAAATGAGGTATATAAATATTAAAAATTAAACATATAAAATATATATATATATATTATATTGAGCTCGTTTAGGCTTGCGAGCTTAAACGGGCCCACTTTTTGGAGCTCAAGCTCGACTCGTTTATTAAATGAGCTTTAATCTAGGTTCGAGTTCGAGCTCAAGCTCGCTAAAGGCTTGGCTCGTTTAGAGCTTTCAACAATCCGAACTCAAGTAGCTCGCGAATAGCTTGGCTTATTTACATCCCTAGTGAGTATTATCATATATGATAATATATACTGCAAAATGATCTATAAACATTAATATAAGAAAAAATCGAAACTAATCAAATATGATTAACAAAAATATTTACAGTTATCAAATATAATTGATTCGATATTCGAATAAATTATTTTTTATGATAGAACCTTAATTATCATCAAATTCTTACAAATTACATTCTTTATGTATATAAAAATTTATCAATGTAATTACTATATCTAACATTTGATTAGAGTCATAAACCATATTTTTAAGCAAATAAAGAACTTATTTACAAGGACTGATTTGATCTATAAAATAATAACATAAAACCTGAAGCATCTGATTTAATAAAATAATAATAATAAAAATTATCCTTGCATGTTAACTCACACATGCCAACAAAGCTTGTCCCTTATCCACATTCTTGTCCCCTATTTAACAAGAGGAATATTAATCTTCATGCTGTTTTCTATTTTCTTCTTCTAAAAGCCAACTTTTTATATGATTCAAGCAACATGATTTTTTGTTGTTGTAAAAATACAGTCTAATATTTTTATTTAATAATAATGATAAGTATTTATGACATTGATATTGTGTTGTATATATATATTTAGGAAGTGTTTGTTTATTTTTAACAGTTCTACTAAGAGGCAGTCTCTGAATCGTTAAGAGGTAAATCTTGTTTGACAAAAAAGAAATCTGCCTCTTAATGGTTCTAAACCCTTCGAATAATTTCGTATTCTGGACCTCCTTTAACCTAAGCGCTCTGATTTCATTTCAACAATTACCAAACGACCATATTTCATTTTACTCTATATCATAAAAGCCTTTTAATCACTATGGCCGCTTAATCATGCATGCAACACTAAACCATTCAACAACTGCTAAAAAACCTTTCATTACTAACAAATCTTTTTAGGCATTTAATTAATGGTTGGTGTTTCTAATTAATTGAACTACATGACATTTGAATAATGGTGTTAGTGCATGTACATATCTTTCTGCATGGATGATTGTATGAAAAAGAATAGATAAAAAACGTTCATTTTTGTAACTGGAAAATACAAGTTTAAAAAATCTTGGATTTATGAATAAAGCTCCTCAATAAACTTAGCAAATAAGCCATGTTTTATCATTAGATAACTATCAAATAATCATGTGTAGTTGACAGAATAAGATATGATTTTCGTCAACAAACAAGTTTTAAATTTAAATGTAAGGCCTCGTTTACCAAATGCTTAGTTGAGTAAATGCTTACTAACAAAATTCAACACTATCACTTACTTACCAGATAAGATTTTATTCCGCAAAAATGTTATCACATGCAACAATTTATCCAGTAAACGCTAACCGTGGTAAGAGATAACGACTATCACTTACTGGGTAAGACCCTCATCCTTGTTTTCGCTCTTTTTTTGTAAGATTCTTGATCCTTGTCATTTGTTTCAGGTATGATAATATGACTTGAATAAGTGCTTACTCAGCTAAGTATTTAGTAAACGGCTCCTATAATTAACTAAGTATTTATTTTTTCCCCTTCACAATACTACAAACATTTTTATAAATATGAAAAGAGATATTACCTTTTCTTGAAATGGAATATCAAATCTTTTAATTCATTTTATTAATAATCATGTATCAAGTCAATCGTTTTAAATATTATCAAACACATAAAGTGTCATGTTATCTTATTTTTCACTACTTGTATCCTTTAATTACATTATCTCTCTCACACACATGCATATAAATATATACTCAAAGTCGTTTATGATTTGAGTTTAAATGAAAACTTGTTTTTTTTTTATAAATCCAAAAACTAATCTTTTTTTTTTTTGGAAAGGTTCACCTGGACTTTGGCCAGACTACATTCTTGGCAATTTTTACCGAGAGCTAAAGCATGCTCCCCTGGGATTAACACTCAGTGGCCCCTGGTTGCTCACCCCCGGATTCGAACTTGGGTGGGTTTTTTCCCCAACACCAAGCCTTAACCGGTAGGCTGCCCCATTGGGGTTTCCAAAAACTAATCTTAATAATTGATCAAAACTTAAAAAATTAATCAATGCTTAAAATATATGATGGTTAATTGATTACCAACAGTCAATGGGCTTGTAGCCCAACGACATTTGGAGTGGTGTTAAGGTGTCTCATTCCTTTGTGGTTGTGGGTTCGAGTTCCGCTGTGAACGATACTGTAGATTTAAAAGTAGATTTTAGGAGTAAGTTAGTTAGGTGTGTGAGTATTCTGCGTTAAAAAAAATTGATTACGAACAAAAAATTAAAATTTAAATACACGTCTACCTCCTTTGATTTTTATTTACTATTTTGAGTAAAAACTTTTACCCCATTAAATTTTAATCTAATTTGTTTTTAAAATAACTATTATCTTAATCAAACAAGTTACATAAAAAAAAACGAGCACTTTATTTTCTTTGATTTGACATTCATCTCAATATAGTTTTTTTAATTGAATTTTAACGTGAAATAGTATATTTGTCTAATATTCATCATGAATATTTATACATGTTTATATATTCACAACATCTCTATAATACAAATGAACGTAATTTTATTTATTTTGATTAATAGATAATATTCAAATTGACTATAACTTACTGTCACGAATAAAAATAAATATTCACTTATGGTGGACATTGTCTCTTATCCATGGGGAATAAGAAGCTAGTTTACCACTTCTTATTTAAGACGTCTTTAATATCTATGCAGGTGTGATATATACAGGGGAAAATGGTTTGAGTATAAAAAAACCTCTGACGGACTTAAGAGGTATTAAATGATAGAGTGTTTTTAAATTGTCATAGATTTTTAACTAATTTATTATAATTTAAATTGGATCTCACAAATCTCATGAATTAGAAAATTCTCAAATGAATGTCCCGTTGTATAATTTCTTTTTATGAATCCAATTATACGTTGTGGCGTACTGGTTAAGACCTGTAGGGAAAGTGGCTTGTTAACTCTTCTACCACATGTTCTAATTCAAACACTTTCAAATTATGATCATTGGGGTTTAACTCAGGGCAGCATGCTTTAGCTGTTAGTGAACCTTGTCGGAATTAGTCGAGGCATAATCTCGAATACCTTTGAAAATGATATGACATAACACTAATATGAAAATACAATACTCGCACAATATTTAAATGAAATAGATTTATTAGATTTATAAGTGATTATCCACTTAGATTTGCATTTTATATCTTTAAATGAAACATGGCCATCTCATTGATGTTAACCATGTTTCTAAATCAACCAATAGTTGTCATGAGAGATGCCACCATTTATTATCTCATCAAGAAAAATATGAACACTTTAAGATCTTGATTTAGATGTAAAATGGGCATCTTTCATTCAATACCATGTGTGGTGTAGAATATAAGTTTCCATTTATGGTATTAATATATCATTGATGCAAATCAAGTGTAAAAATTAACTAAAATACCCTTTCTAACGGGGATATTTTAGTCTATTTAACACATACATACATAAGAGGAAATCATATTTATAGCTAACTACTTTAAAGGTATTATTACTTGAAAGATTGGATACTTGTGGTCTAATTTGAGATATCGAAACAAAAGTTTAGTAAAGAGACCAACTATATTAGCCTAAACAAGATTTATCTTTACTGGAGTGTTCATATAAATGTTTTAAAAGATATTATACAAGGTTAACTAATCAAAATAAGATAATCATTTGAAATAAAATGTGATAACGAAAATAGTCTCTATGGCCTTATTTGTTTTTTGTAAAAAAAAAAAACTCTTATCAACCTTTTATGTTTGATTCGGTAAGAGGTAGGACCGTTCAGACCGTTTGTTTTTCAAATTTTTAGAACCAATTATGTCTTATGGTCCTCTTATTTAATAAGAAGTATATCAACACCTTATTTTCCTTTTATTGTTCCCAATGGTTTAACCTTAATTGATCATGTATCTCAATCAATCCACTTGGATTATAAGAAAACTCAAGTTACAATAGTTAGACGACTTTCTGATTTAAACATATTATTATTGATTAACCTTATTTTTTTAAATGAAAGATGGTTTTTATGATTTGGATGTAAATTTCATAATAAGGATTAATAAATATGTAAAATTGTATAAATTTATATATAAATGCAACACTATAATATTCTACTAGGTAAAATACATTTAAACAATTTCATATATTTATCAATGTTTATAAAAACAAATAATCTTGTTGATTCAAATTTAAGAGTTTCCGCACCACCTCTTATCAATTATAAGAGAAATAAGAATTCAGACTTCAACACCACTCAAGAAAACAAAAATCGCCTAAATGTGCTGAGTTGGTTGAAGTTATAACAATCAATTTTCTATTTATGTGGGAAATTAGCCCAACTAACCAAACCCAACCCCATAATTGTCTCCTACCCATTTTCTCTCAAATTTTTTTCTTCAAAATATCACTGAATTCGTTAAAATTTGTCCGTTTTAAACAGGTCCAACTCAAATACAAAAAATAAGACAAATCCGCAAAAAAAAAAAACAAAAAAAAAAAAAACAAAAAAAAAAAAAACTTACATGTATCCGTTTAGCATATTTGGGTCCATCTTTTAGCTAGCATGTCTATTTGACTCACTTTTTTTTGGTCTTTTTAGTTGGGTCCGTTAAAACGGACTCATTTTGGGGAACTTGGTGGGTATTTTGCAAAAATATGAGGAGAAAACAAGCAGGAGACAAATTATGGGGTTGGATTCGATAACTACAGTCAATTTTCATATTTATGTCAGATATTTTTATCTTTTTTATACATAAGATGATCTTAACATCTAATATCCCCCTAAACTAATCAAAAGAGAATCTCTTAGCCATTAAAGGAACATAAATATGTCTTCTTTCAACACTTTTTGTTAACATAAACTGTATAGATAGTTGAACATATATTTTTTTGTTTATTGAATTCCTTCTTTGCTAAGATAAGAAATGGAGAACAGGGATAAAGGGGGAAGCACCTGAAAAAAAAAATGCTTTTTAAAGATATTTGTGTGTGTGTGTTTTTAGGGGTACCCTACTTCCCTTTTTTATGTGTGGATTGAAAAAGATGATTCAACAAAAAGGTGTAAGCATAAGGTAGTGGTGCTTTTAGAAGTGGAACTTGGATTGTGATCCCTTTGGACCATGGTGCACCATATTCAACCTTCCACCTCTCTTGTTTCTATTTTATATTATTTTATTTATAATTTTTAACATATATAACTGTTAAAATAAGTTGGTTGAACTAACCGGTTTCGAATGAAACCGGTAAAATTTCGGGATGGGTTGGGTCAGGGGTGGATGCATGTTTGGTGATAGGGAGGTTAAATGACCCCGTAAACTTTCAAAATGTATTGATTTTAGTAATAAGTTTTTAAATTTTATAACATGTAGGCTATTTCAACAAAAGTAAATAAAAATTTGACCCCAAAAGAATTTAATCAAATTCTAAGCATTCTAAGAGCCTTTTCTTGTTGGGTAAAAATTTGTATTGTTTAATAGTTTTTATTTGTTGTTAAATTTTAATTATCAATCGTTAATATTATGGCTGGTGTTTGTTAGACGATGTCTAACTCTTAGTATTTTTTTTATTGTTACTGTCAACTTCTTCTTTATTCACTTTTTAATTTCATATATGTAGTATAACGGACGGGTTGAAAGAATTGGCCACTCACCAAATAAGTTAGGTTAAAACGGCTAAAATCATAGATAAAACTAAAATGGGTTATGTTAAGTTGACTGGTCAACACTTGTTTATCTATTTTCTTTTTTAAAATTTATAAACATCAATATATTAAAAATGATTAAACACTAAAATATATCAAATATGATTAGAGTAAATTATGGATTTGGTCCGTGGTTCTTGTTTTTTACTACTAAGGTCCCTAAACTAGAGAAATTATGGATTTGGTCCCTGTGGTATTCAATTTTGCACTATTAGGGTCCTTCTCCTTAACTTTGTTAACGGAGACTTCCGTTAACTCAGGGGTATTAAAGTAGCATTTTATCTATTTTTATATTAAATTATTTTTTTTTCATTTTTTTTCTTTTTCTTTTTTTATAATAATAAGGACTCCTCTCTCTCTCTCTCTCTCTCTCTCTCTCTCTCTCCTCCATACACGTATCATTACCTACAACCCTATGTCTACCATCATCGTCATCCTTCAACCCTCAACCTACCCTCCGGCGACAACCATCATCCGATGGCAACCCACCCTTCAACTCATCATTCGGTCGTCTATCACCGTGACCCCTCCCTTCATTACCTTAACACCCTGTCTGATCTAAACCAGAGCAAAAAAGGAAACTGCAGATCTGAAAACCCCGTCTTCCCAGACCCTGACAACTCTCTCTTTCCTCTCTCTCTCTCTCTCTCTCTCTCATCAAACACTCAATCGGCTTGCAATTTTTGGCGAATCCTCAGAGATTCTTCGACACAGATTCTGGGACAAAGGCTATACGCTTCTTCAAAGCACTACAGCTCAACAATTGTTTTGAGGGGTGAAGAATGACGATGATGATAGACATGGGGTTGTAGGTAATGATACGTGTAGAGAGAGAGAGAGTCCTTATTATAAAAAAATAAAAAAAATAAAAAAATAAAATAAAAAATAGTTTAATATAAAAATAGATAAAATGACTTTAATACCCCTGAGTTAACGGAGTCTCCGTTAACAAAGTTAAGGAGAGGGACCCTAGTAGTGCAAAATTGAATACCACAGGGACCCAATCCATAATTTCTCTAGTTTAGGGACCTTAGTAGTAAAAAAACGAAAACCACAGGGACCAAATCCATAATTTACTCATATGATTATAACGGTTGTTTCTTAAAATAATTATTTCACATATTCAGTAACCCAATTTAGGTCATCTTTACCCGTACCACCTTTACCAGGGCCACATCAACGCCACATCAGCTTTCCACTATCTTACCAACACCTTACCAACACCATACCATATCATCCTTACCCATACCAATCTAATTAATTAATTAAAAAATAAAAGAAAAAGAAAAAGAAAAAGAAAAGAAGAGAGAGAGAGAGAGAGAGAGAGAGAGAGAGAGAGAGAGAGAGAGAGAGAGAGAGAGAGAGAAAGGTGGGGTGGGGTGAATAGAGGAGAGAGCCGGCATGAGGCTGCCGGGTGTGGCGTCTACCGGTCCCGTACCGATTTACGACACCGGTGTTACCGCCTTTGCCGGGCCGGTATCGGCCTCGCATAGGCAACGGCCACGGATGGCCTTAGGAGGCTGTGTTAACTTTTGAGTAGATATTAGGCTATTTTGAACTTTTCGATATATTTGACCTATTCAATTTATAGTTGTATTATATATCTATAGATTTAATTCACTATCACTATAATATAACTCAAAGATATATATGTTTTTATATAAATTGTTATTTTTCGTAAAAATCATTTTTGGCTCTAATATAAATTGTTGACCTCTTGCCAATTGATTTTAAGTAGCTTTATCGACATCAAAAGAAAATTGTACAAAAGCTTCTAATTCTACGAATTATGCCTTTAACCTAATAAATTATAAAACATGTAACTTGACATATGAGTGCGGTTAAAGGCTATAAAATAAGGTTTATAGCATTTTCATCTAACACATTCCAGAACGTATAACAATATATATTTTTTCGTTATGTATCCATTAATTCTTTTAATAAAAATAAAACATTCAAACACTTATAATTATACAATTATTTCAAGTTGGAACAACATACATGTATCAAAAACACTATCTTCTATCACTTGATGGGCCTCACATTTTGTTTTTATTTATTTTTATTTTATTATCTCTTTGGGTCCTTACTCCTTACTAACACATGCAATGTGTTTTATCATGTGTATTGTTTTTGTCCTTTCAACAACGTTAAACATACTAAATGGTCAAAGGTTTTAGTCGACATCATGATTTTTTGTTTTTCGCTACAATAATAATAAGATTAAAATCATTTTATAGTACACCTATGATATGTTGTAACTTATATGGTAAAAAGGTGAACCTATTTTGTTCAAATACAAGATCGGTTCCAAGTTTGATCTTTGGCAGCGGAGTGAGCCCAAAAAACTACCTGACATTGGTGTGTCCTTAGAGTCGGGCTCTTGTGAGACTGGTTTGAGTTACCGGTAATCAACCCTTTGTTAAAAAAAAAACAAGTGCATATGGTTCAGATAGACGATTACAAGGGCATTCCTTGGTTTTTCATTATATCTTTTTGAAGTTTTCCCTTGAACCTCCCTTTAAATATAAATATGTAAATATAGATCAATACTTAACTGTTTAATAAACCAACTACAATATTGTTTTTTTTAACAACCAACTAAAATAGTGTTAAAACTTAAATTTAAATTTAACATACTTTAAAACGTATTTTTGTTTATAATATATATATATATATATACTAGGTAGTTTTTCAGGGCCGTGCTGAGCACGACCCACAACGGTTTGCTAGTAAGGTTTCCATGTACACAAGTATAAATAACAGAATATGATATTTCATACATTATTAACTTCAAATATTTCTCAATTTCAATGGACAAAATATTGTTTGTTTGTCCATAAACATTTCAAACTACCTTCATACGCCAAAAGATTTATCATAGGATGATGTGACAAACTTCTTTCTGAACTTTGTTCTTCATATTGATGATTGTTTGTCAAAACGCAAAAGAAACTTTTTGTTGGTAGCTTTTCCTTGAACTACTTTGCCTTTTTGGTTGGAGTTCTGTCATCCATATGTGAGATTGGTGTTTTCTGGGATTGTGGGATTTGTTGCTTTCGCTTTCGTGATTCCAAATCGACCGCTGATTGTGGGGACATTTTTTCCTGGTTTATCTCTTTTGTTGGCAGCTCAAGTGGTGGGAAGTAGAGCGGAAGCAATCTAACATTTGTAAAGGATGTAAAGAAGAAAGTGTTTAAATGGATGTCAAAAGAAAACCAAAAAAAGTGAAGTCACCAACTTACCTCTTACCAGGCCCTGCTGCAGCAATGCGCTTCATCCATGTTCTGGTAAACGAAACTCAATAATAAACATCTTACGAAAAGCAATACAACATTAAAGTTAGATCTTTCAAGAGCTAACGTGCACAATTGTTGGACTCAAACGCTTATGTCTAAATCATCCCAATCAATATCCAAATAATTTAACCCCCTGATGAACACTTAAACAATTGGTCCGGACAATTCCTCAAACCAAACGTGAGATTGGAATGACTTTGAATTCCAAACCATTCTATTCCTATTTCCTACAAACCAAACGAGCTGCCATAGCAACGCGCGAAAAAGATACGGGCAGGGTACATGCATTCGCACTTACAAATACCCCTCTCCCCTTTTCTCCCAACTGTAAGTGCCTTATAGCTACCATCAATTTCACAAACAAACCCTGCAAAACTTTCAGTAGTTTGTTCCAATGTTCCAACAAATAACTGTGCAAATAGAGAAATTTGGATCTAAATGGCTAATGGAACAAGAATTGTTTAATAGGAAACATAGTTCATTTTCAGGCCACTATTGCATTTTCAATTTTCTGGAAACACTATAGTATTAGAGGGTTGAATTCTTCTAGAACATCAATTCCACTAAGCCACTGTCCAGCTACCTTGAGGCCGTTCTGTTCTCCTGAATGAAAAAACTGTGTACAGTTACAAAAAAAAAGCTTATCACACACTATAGACGGATGTTCAATTTTATATGAACTCAGTACTTCTTCCTTGTTCTGTCTATGTGGATTAATTTGTTTATATAGATTGGGAGGGTTTTCTCATGGCTAGAAGGAACATGTTTCTTAATTAAAATGCGCAGGTTTGGGAAAAACTTGGCTTTCTGTAGAAAGCTCCCCAAGAAGCTTACCAAATAAGCTATTTTCTATAGCATTAAGCCACTCCTGACCAGTCACATATGGGTTGACCAAGTAAATTGCGAGTCCCAAAGCTGCTAACAGATAGTCCCTAAGTTTAACCAGGTGCTTAACCCACACATATCCGAAATGACCATAGTTACATAATCAGTAGTTTTGGATTAGATGTGTCCAAAAAGGGGAACGCAATATGTAAGATTTCAATCCATTGATGTTGGCAAGAAAGCTAACAAAATGAGTAAAAATTATTCACGTAAAAGAGCTAAAAATAGGCTATCTTCTTTAGTTAGATTGATGCAGACATGGGATTATGCAATAGAAAGTCATAAGACAATTAGGCCATGTTAAACTAAATGAATGTAACAAAGTCATAATGTAATCAGGCCATGTTAGATCAACATGTATCTAACTTGCATAGGCATGCGATTGGTAACTTACAATTCTAGCTCAATACTGGGTATAAGGCTATGTTGTTATACCGGTCAAATACAAAATTGCGGTACTGAAAGAGTGGTTATCGCGATGGTATAGTGGTTTAAACATAGTGCTGCATATAATACTTAAAATCATAAATAAGGTTGGGTTCCGGTGAGAAAGTATCAAATTTGATGAAAAGTGTCAGAAGTAGTTATCAACCGTTCAAGAGAAATCGACGAACATTAGGATGAGATGCACCAAATCAATTATCTTTAAAGTGATCAATGGTTTAAAAGCACTTCTTACCAAAAATGACACTCCTCACATGCAAAAATCGATCCAAAATATTATATACTTGTTGATATCCGGATTAGCGGTAGAGCCCAGCCTCCTGGAAAGTTAAGAGTTCAAGTTTCACCAAAATGTGAGAATTGTGTGCGAGTATCTGCCTTATATATAATATTTAACATTGAAAAAAAGACAGACCAAATGGGTAGAGAACATATTAACCTAAGTAGATGCATTTAACTACCATGTCTGATACAAGCTAATTGTTGCAAAGACAACATTTCTTTGGTTTAGTTTGCACAAGAGCACCAAATTTTATTTTATTTTAAACGGCAAACAACACACACACACGTTCCGGGGGTATCCGGATCCAAACGGGCAACGACTAATCCCCCGCGCCGTGAATCAGCCCTATGGACCAACCCATGAACTCGCCCCTAAGGCCCTAACCCCCAATTAAATTAAACAATCACCTATTTCCATCATAACTAAAATACACATCCACCAAAAATGACGATTACAATACCATAAACGAAATTAGAGTAGGGTTTATGACTTCTATGAATAACTTCATTAATATTAATAAACCATTGGCTGGCAAAGAATCCATAAGACGAACCTGATGCAAGACACAAGGATGTTACCTCCACCCACCCACCAGGCTAGACCTTCTTTGGTTAAGAGCACCTAGTTTATGCAATGTATAGCTGCAAATGACTCAAAATCATTGCAAAATTCTTGGCAATGAAGCTACAATACAACAAAAAACCTATATTTTGGTTAAAAATTAGATTCCATGTCACTTAATTTAGAACAAATTTGACACCAAAATTCCATATCCCTAACAATGGTATCATTATCTTATGATTGTTTGTCCAAAGTTTGAAGCAATTTCTGATAGTTACAAACTTATAGAGTGATATTCAAGGGTGTATATATAGCTTGATCAAGATCAGTTCCGGTCCTGAATGAAGATATAAGCATAAAGAGAATGGATTATTTTTTCTATGTAATTCATCCAACTACACAAGTGAAGAAGAATAAAGGCACATGAACAGCCATTTGATGCAAAAGCAGCGAAACTCTGAAAACGAAATGAAGTTGCAAAGGTGAACTTGTTATAACCTTTACTCTACTAATGTTCAAAGATCTAAGGAGGATCTATACATGAGATGGAGTTGGCAATTTGTTGGCTTTTGTCCATAGTTGACCCCAACTCTGAAGCGACCAACAAATGACCCTGGGATACATATAATTCAATAAGATTCGAACTAATCTAATCATTCAAATTCAATATTATGGAAAGTATAAAATCCTGGAAATGGCAAAAGTTGTCATATAAAAAACTCAAAAGCAGAAGCATAATGAATATTAGTCTCACAATTATTGTAAATGCCATTTAGGAAGAAAAAAAAAAAACCCTTTTTTCTCTGATTACAATTCATAGCCATTAATGTAAGAAGAAAATGTAACAATTAAAAAATTGAATATCTATCTCTGCGTTTGCATCACATATCAACAAATCATAACTATTTTACACAATGAACAGTGATAAAATCATAACAAAATCACCAAAAACCTAATAAATCCACAATTGATCAAAATCTGAGAAGAAAACCCCAATTCTTATAAAAGCTCCATTGAAAAATTAGAAACTATAATGGAAGGAAAAAAAGTTACCTGGTAAAATGAGGAGCAGAAGGATTCATTCAAACATAGGATAAGATCAAAAACATTATTTTGTTCAAAATCCACCATCTTCTTTTATGAATAAGTGAACCTGAGAGGAGAAGCTCTAAATCAATATTGTAAACCTTTGAAAACCCTAATATATGTTGAGGAAAATTGGGGGTAAAGCTCACCTGATGAGAAACAATCGAATGAAAGGTTGGACCTGAAGATGTTGGAAAGTTGAGTGAAATTGAAGGGAAAACCATGGTCGAAGGTAGGGAAATTGAAGTGGGTGTATAGAAAACCCATTTCGAATTAAAGGAAGAAAAGAAGAATTGAGAAGGTAAAAGGGATTAAAAGAAGATATGTCATACCTTGTAGATGAATCATGCAATCAGAAAGCTTTCACATATTTGAAGTAGTTACGTTGAAGAAGAGAAGGGAGCGAGAAACACGAACACAGAGATTCAGCAATACGCGTCATGTCAATGAAGGCACACGTGTTTGAAGAGAAGAACGACACTTATGGTGGGAGTGGGGAAACACTTTTGCAACGCGCCTATGCGTGGGAATCTACGCGCGATCTAAAAGCCCATCCTTTTCTTATATAGTAATGATATAAATATGTTGAAATTATCCTCTTTAATTATATATAAATTTCATATATTTCATTGGCCATTTAACATGTATAAAAATTATTTTCTACATCAAAACTATACACACATATATATACATTAAAGTTCAAATGTGAACTCATCTTTCATTGTGAGTGTAAGGACCAACAAAATCGTATCACGCAACAATCTGAATCAGCGCCAAGCTTTATTTAGCATGCATGCGCGATATACATAATATATACTTATAATAATATATATTATATATTTATAATGTGTGTGTGTATATATAGGGGAAGGTTCAAACGAGAAGCATGTCAATTTAAGAAAAAAGTGAAAAGCAATCTCAGCCACTCATCTTGCGTTACGGTGGACGTGATCACGGAGGATTGACGCGATTCATGAGAGGGTAGATGTAACATCCATATTCTAGAAACACCAATTTGACAAGAAAGTAACTAACGTTCGTTTGAAAGCGGAAGCTCGTCCAATACATACATTTTAAAACTTGATAAATAGTACTCAAAACCAACAATTTAGCAAAATGTAATAAGTAGCGGAAGCTCATCCCAAAACTCTTTCATTTAAAACATCATAATGGTTAACCAAAATCCAATCATGTTTAAGAAAAACACTTGCGAAACCGTTTTAACAACATCAAACAACTTCCATAAACCATATCCGAGAATTTGTCTTAAAACCATGACACCATCATTTCAAACCTTTTCCCATCGAGACTGAACTGGCGATTTCCGGAGCCTCAGCTTCATCCTTTCCCTTACGAAAAGTACCTGCTACTAAAAATGGTTAACAACAACGGGTAAGCTTTCGCTTAGTGAGCACACATCTATATCAACATAACCATACATACACAATCGAAATACATCGCAATCACATATCACATAACTTGATCCATTGACACTGGTACCAGGCCGCTTAATCCATAACTTGATCATTTGTTCCCGGAGGAACTAATATCCCTAGTGGTTGTTAGGATTGTGTGCGAGACAGTAACATGGTTACCGTGTCCAATGTTATAAGACACTAGTAGGTCACACCGCTGCACACCAAAATGAGAACGTTTGGATTACATGAGAAATAATTAATTGATTATTAATTATTTAATGAGAGAATTAAAATAGTTAGTTAAACTATTTATTCATAATTAATTAGATGAATTAATTATTTATGGAAATTATTTGAGATGATTACCAAAGAATTTTATATGGAATAAAACTCTGCTAGGTTTATCCATATAAATAAAGGGTTAAGGGTTTATCAGAATTAATTTCAGTTTTCAATCCTACAACTCAGAAAAGACTCTCTCTCTCTCTCTCTCACTCAAAACCGGCGCCGATTTCCAAGGAAGGTTCGCGTTCGTTTTTCGGGTAATCCTTGGTGGTGGTCTAGCAACTATCTCAATCGGTGTCAGTAGCGGTATACCCCCTACAAGCTTTCCGAAAAGTAATCGCATAAGGTAAATCATCATAACACCCTTAATTGTATCTGTAAAGGTTAGGATTGGATCCGTTCTTGGGAATTGATTTTGTTTTTCCGCTGCGCATCAATTCCCAACAGTGGTATCAGAGCCACTTCCTAAACCTAACAGATCAGGTTTGTTAATTAGGTTTGTTAAAAATTTGATTTTTATATGTGTATGGTTTGTAAAAATTGAATTTTTTCTAAAAACCTAAACGTTTTCGAAATCGGCGGTGGAACGGCGGCAGTTAGCCGACCGAACCACCAGGCTGTTCACCAGTCCTCAACCACCGTAACACCACCGACAGCCCACCACAGCTAGTGGTAGCCGCCGGTTTCTCGATCGAAATTCCACCGCCACACCACCGTTTGTGGTGGTGGCGGCGAGGGCGACGATTGTTGTTGTTGTTCTCGGATTCGACCGCCAAAGCCGATCGACAGCGATGGTGGTAGGAATGTAAACCGGCCGCACCACAGTTAGTGGATGCGGCGTCGGTTCGATCAAGGAACGACCACCACACCACCGTATGTGGTGGTGGTGGTGTCGATGGTGTTTGTTTTTGTTAATCGGCCGATCACGGCGGCGGTGGTGGCCCGGAGCTGCTGCTGTCGCCGGTGGATTGATGATCCAATCGGTGGTGGCTATGGCCGCCATCGATTGAGATGATGGCGATGGTGGTACGGGGTAGCAGCGATGGGTGGTGGTTTTTCCCGATTCCGCCGGACAAAGCGGCGGCAATGGTGACGATGGCTGCTGTTGTCGTCGCAACCCACTAGACGACCACGGCGGTGGTCGATTGTCGCCTTATGGTGGCGTCGGCTGCTGCCGGTTTATCGAGGTGAGCGGCGGTGGTGGCAATTGTGTCATCATCGTCGCCGGCGATGGAAAACCACCGATCGACGGCCACGTGTTGGCGGATTGGTGGTAATCGAAATCGATGTTCTTTTTCGATTGTTTATCATTAACGGGTCCCGATTAAGATCCGTTTCCGGATAGA
Source organism: Centaurea solstitialis (assembly GCA_030169165.1). Lineage (NCBI taxonomy): Eukaryota > Viridiplantae > Streptophyta > Magnoliopsida > Asterales > Asteraceae > Centaurea > Centaurea solstitialis. The sequence continues at coordinate 78,611,337 of CM058041.1, forward strand.
CTTCGAGATGAGAATCGTTTTTAACCAGATAAGGTTTAAAACGGTTCACGACTAAATTAATCTATTCGTTTTTAGATTAATTTTTAGTTTTATAATTATCCTATTAAAATCCAGTTGCATTTTAATTTGTTTAATTATGTTGAGTCATAGCCAAACCCTTTAGACCCGTGGTTGTGTTTTATTTTATTCGTTTCTATAAGGGAGGCCTGCGTGCCATTTACAACCCATTTGTAATAGTTAGTTTTAATTACTTCGAGACGGAGACAAGACGACAACCATGGAGCTTGGAGCCAGTGGGAGCGCCGAGAAGTTTTGTCCCTTAGGAATAAAAGACTGTCGTTTTGTGTTGGCTCACGAAACGACAATAGTTAAGGGTTTTTGACTATGACATTTTTTCATTGCGTGGTTGTTTATATTTATCAGTTTTGATTGCGTGGTTGTTTTAGTTACGTAATTTTAGATATAAACAATTTTAAAAGATTTCAAAAGTAAAATTGGATACAAATACAGTTTGTGTTTTGGATCCAAAGTTTTTAAAACTGGCATTTTTGACCCTTGTTCAAATAATAGATTAGTAAGTGCAACCCACTTTTGGGGCACCTCCGGTGTAAGGTACATAGGGCGTTGTAAGTGCACACACTATGAACGCCCGTGTTCAAACCGAAACTAGAGGGCGATAAAACTCTACGAATTATCTCTGGGTGGTACCGGCCAGAGTTTGTCCAGGTCCCGGGTGGTGAAGTCTATTTTGGTAATTATTTATTCACTGGGTGGTACCAGGCCAAAATGCACTAGAGGGACTAAATATGCACGGATTACATATCCGATGTCCCGACGATCTAGAAGTCGTATTAAAATGCGATTGGTATAGTTTTACCTACCATAAATCGCATGAGTCGGTTTGACATGATCACATGCTTCCCGACACATGTGAAATATGGATTCTAGTCTAATAAATTTATTTGAAGGGTAATAATTTATTAGAATTTATGTAATTATAAACTAAAATTGGAATTTGTTCTTAATTTGTAGATGTCGAAATCTGTAATTCCGTTTTATACCCCTGAGGAATCCCTAAGACTCATCAACTGTAAATGGAAGCTTACAGGCCAAAATTTTCCAGTTTGGAAAATGCACCTTGATAATATCTTGCGTGCACAGGGTAAGCTGTATGTTCTGGAAAAACCTGTTTCACGACCAGAGAGTAATTCTCCCGAGAGGGATTTTACTCAGTACTTTAAATATCTGGAAGATGAATCGGATGTAATGTCCATTCTGATTTTCTCAACATCACCCGAGTTTACGAGAGATTTAAGAGTTAAATCATGTTACCAGGTTGTGAAAAATATAGAGAACCAGTTAGGTCTCTACAAGCACACAGGAAAACTTCTGATCATGCAAGAGATCTTTTCACTGAAGCTGAAAAGTGGTCAGTCAGTTAAAGACCATCTTATTGAAATGAGAAGGCTCTTTAAATGTTTATCACGTTTGGGGTACAAGATGACTCAGGAAGAGCTAGTGTACCTCATGTGGTTTTCCCTCACGAAAGAAGTTCAAGACACAGCTAGTGCCTATATGAAGGAACCAAAAAAAGACGTGGATAAAGTTCATGAAGATATTCTGGCCAGTCTAGAGCCAGTGCCAGAACCTGTAGATCTTATGGAAACTGATATAATTGATGAGCTGGGAGATCTAAGTTGCCCAGAATGCGGCAGCGAGGATATTTGTGAGCACTCGATGAATATCGACCAGATAGAGATCGGTTTACCCGATGCTCCAGGTATCTTTATGATAGATTGCTTAATCACTTCTTATGAATCATGGGTAATTGATACAGGCAGTGGTAACCACATTTGTAATCATTTACAGGGATTCACTAGAAGAAAGACTCTGAGGAACGACCGTTCGAACCTACGAGTTGGCGAGGGCACTCCGCTGATAGCTGAAGCTGTAGGATCTTATAGTCTTAGTTTACCCTCAGGTCTAGTTTTGGAACTGGATAATTGTTATTATATTCCAAATATGATTAAGAATGTTTTGTCTTTTGATTTGTTAGTAGACCAAGGATTTCATTATAAATATGATTATAAAATGATTTCTGTCTTTAAAGATAATATTTTCTATTTTAAAGCAACACCCGTGAATGGTCTATATACAGTAAATCTACAAGACAACAGTAGTTAAATCTATCATATAAGTAAACGATCCAAAGACATTGAGGATCAAACTTACCTCTGGCATTGTCGTTTAGGCCATATAAACAAGAAACGCGTTGAACTACTCCTAAAAGGAGGTTTTCTTGGAACTTTCGATTATAAACCTTTTGATAATTGCGAGTCTTGTTTATCTGGAAAAATGACAAAGCAACCTTTCAACAAAGAAAATGAAAGGGCTACTGACTTATTAGAAATAATTCACACAGATGTGTGTGGACCATTTAGTCATGTAGCAAGAGGAGGATACCGGTACTTCATTACCTTTACTGACGATTTCAGTAGGTATGGATATGTCTACCTCATGAGACATAAATCCGAAAGCTTTGAAATATTCAGAGAATTTCAGAATGAAGTACAGAATCAACTTGGCAGAAAGATCAAGTTTTTACGGTCAGATCGCGGAGGCGAATATCTTAGTGATGAGTTTGACAGTCATCTGATGGAGTGTGGGATTGTATCCCAACTCACACCTCCGTATACACCTCAGATGAATGGTGTGTCAGAAAGGAGAAATCGTACTTTACTTGATATGGTACGAACGATGATGTGTCACTCTTCGCTGCCAATGTCATTCTGGGGACATGCGCTCGAAACAGCAGCACACATACTGAACAGAGCGCCAACAAAGTCGGTAGAAAAGACTCCATATGAATTATGGAAGGGTAACAAACCCAATATATCTTTTCTAAGAATTTGGGGCTGTGAGGTTTACGTCAAACGACCCACCTCAGAAAAACTCAAACCCAAATCCGACAAGTGTTTCTTCGTAGGATATCCCAAAACCACCGTGGGATATTATTTCTACAACCCTGAAGAGAACAAAGTCTTTGTTGCTCGAAATGGAAAATTTCTGGAAGAAAAGTTTCTCAGTTCTGGAAACACCAGAAAGGATGTAGATCTACAGGTGGTAGACGAAGAAAACACTACACCAATTGTTGAGCCAGAAATTCAACATGAGAATGTTGAACCTCAATCAGAACCGATTGAGGAAGTGCAAACACAGGACCTTCGCAGATCCAGTAGGGTAAGACAAGAACCAGATAGGTATCTTGGGTTTCTGGTCTCTCAAGACAGCGGAGACTTGAATGAACCAACATCCTATGGAGAAGCTGTGTCAGGCAATGAGTCTGAACAATGGCAGGAAGCCATGAAGGCCGAGATGCAATCCATGTACGACAACCAAGTTTGGGAGTTGACTGATTTGCCACAACACTGTAGAGCTGTTGGACGCAAATGGGTTTTCAAGAAGAAAACCGACATGAATGGGAATGTACACACCTTTAGGGCCAGGCTGGTCGCAAAAGGGTTCACGCAAACTAATGGTATCGACTATGATGAAACCTTTTCGCCAGTAGCCATGCTAAAATCAATTAGGATTCTAATGGCCATTTCAGCATACTTTAACTACGAGATCTGGCAAATGGACGTCAAGACAACCTTTCTGAACGGAAAGTTAACAGAAGACGTCTATATGGAACAACCAGAGGGGTTTGAAGATCCTAAGAATCCTAATAAGGTGTGTAAACTGCTAAAGTCCATTTATGGATTAAAGCAAGCATCTCGAAGCTGGAACTTACATTTTGACGAGAGAATCAAAGAATTTGGTTTCGCCAAAAGTGAGTTCGAGCCATGTGTCTACACTAAGTTCAGTGGGAGCATAGTAACCTTCTTGGTCTTGTATGTAGATGATATCCTACTCATAGGAAACGATGTTCCAACTTTACAGAGTGTAAAGAGTTGGTTAAGCAAATGTTTCCAGATGAAAGACCTTGGAGAAGCCGCTTACATACTTGGCATAAAGATCTACAGAAATAGATCTAAGCGGCTTATCGGACTTAGCCAAAGTACATACATTGATAAAGTTCTAAAGAGATTTAGGATGGATGAATCCAAGAAAGGATTTATCCCGATGCAGCATGGCATAGTGTTAAGTAAAACACAATGTCCTGTTTCTACTCAAGACCAGGACGGAATGAAATCGGTTCCATATGCTTCAGCAATTGGATCGATTATGTATGCCATGTTATGTACCAGGCCCGATGTTGCTTACTCAGTAAGTGTTACGAGCAGATATCAACATAATCCAGGAGAACCTCACTGGGTGGCTGTCAAGAACATTCTCAAGTATTTGAGAAGAACGAAAGATATGTTCTTGGTCTTTGGAGGATCTGAGGATGAAATCAGCGTCACAGGATATTCTGATGCTAGTTTCCAGACCGACAGAGATGATTACAGATCACAGTCGGGGTACGTTTTTACTCTAAACGGAGGTGCGATCTCATGGAAGAGCTTGAAGCAGGACACAATTGCAGATTCAACTACAGAAGCAGAGTACATTGCAGCATCTGATGCGGCAAAGGAAGCTGTCTGGCTAAGGAATTTTCTATCGGATCTCAGAGTGGTTGCCAGTGTCTCTAGACCGATCGATATATTCTGTGATAACTCGGGAGCCGTAGCGCAAGCAAAGGAACCTAGAGAACATCACAAGTCAAGACACGTGCTCAGGAAATATCACCTCATCCGAGAGATTATTGGAAGAGGAGATGTAAGAATATGCAAGATTCCAACAGAAGAAAATGTCGCAGATCCGCTGACAAAGCCACTAGCAAGGGTGAAGCATGAGGCGCATGCAAGTTCCATTGGGATGCAGTACCTGGACGCCAGTAGCTAGTTTTAGTTTATTAAATTATTACTATAGTTTAATTTTGAAACAATGTAATCATGTAAAGTTTTATTTCACAGTGTGTTGGAAATAAATGGAGGTTTTATTTTCATGATTGTTCTAAATTAGCTATTTTTCGCATATTTAAACGTATCTATGATTCTTACAAAGTCTTGTATGAAATCTAAAATTCCGTAGCCACTTATTGAAATGGGAATTTCAATAGGGAGTTTAACGCTATTATAAATACTTGATGATTTATTCAAAGTAAAGAATAAAAGCACAAGTAATGTGACCAAGTATTTATAGATACTCATCAGAGTGTTTGGGTATTGGAAGTGACCAGTTATCAAGTCTGCTTCATGGAGCCTCAGTCATAAGCATTGACTTGATAGGTTGTCCTTAGACCTGAGATACTTGGTTTGGGAACATGAGGACTGCTGTACTCTTAGCATGTCTTAACGCTGCACCGTAACAGGGCGGCCATACGTGACATGACTAGATGCAGCGGAAGCCGTGGATCCAAATGCAAGTAGTCAAGAAGGGATTTGCACCTCTTTACTAAAAGAGAGATATTTCCGGGCCCCTTGACGATTAAGATTGGCAGAAATCGCGTGGCCACGCTCGGATAGAATAACAGGTGTTATTTAGTAATATCCGTTACTGCAGGCAATCGAAATCAGAGTCAAGAAATACTTGATGTTTAAGAAATGAATCCTCCACTCCATGTCTTAAAAATCATTTTAGAAATATCGTGTGCAAAAGGAATGAACCTTTGTACAAATTCAAGAATTGTATCTCTGGATGTAAGATATCTTATAACCTGGTTAACCTAAGTGTCTGGCTAGGGACCTCCTTAGGCTAATGGTAACAGAACAGTTGCATGTCTAGCACAAGTGGGAGTCTGTTAGGATTGTGTGCGAGACAGTAACATGGTTACCCTGTCCAATGTTATAAGACACTAGTAGGTCACACCGCTGCACACCAAAATGAGAACGTTTGGATTACATGAGAAATAATTAATTGATTATTAATTATTTAATGAGAGAATTAAAATAGTTAGTTAAACTATTTATTCATAATTAATTAGATGAATTAATTATTTATGGAAATTATTTGAGATGATTACCAAAGAATTTTATATGGAATAAAACTCTGCTAGGTTTATCCATATAAATAAAGGGTTAAGGGTTTATCAGAATTAATTTCAGTTTTCAATCCTACTAAAAACTCTCTCTCTCTCTCACTCAAAACCGGCGCCGATTTCCAAGGAAGGTTCGCGTTCGTTTTTCGGGTAATCCTTGGTGGTGGTCTAGCAACTATCTCAATCGGTGTCAGTATCGGTGTACCCCCTACAAGCTTTCCGGAAAGTAATCGCATAAGGTAAATCATCATAACACCCTTAATTGTATCTGTAAAGGTTAGGATTGGATCCGTTCTTGGGAATTGATTTTGTTTTTCCGCTGCGCATCAATTCCCAACAGTGGTAACCAGTACCAACTAGGTAATAACATAATCCATAATCTTCCCTAGGGGTATTTCTACCACCGTATGTACTATCATCCTTGTTCCCGAAGGAACACATCTCCCCTTGCTATTAGAATTCCGATTAGGGGTATTTCTACCACTATTAGAATTCCTTCACCAAAACCATCAATTGAACCCTTGCTTCCCACTCCCAATCGCCCCTCTCTTTCTCTTTGCTCTCTTTTCCACGTTCTCAGGAACTGACTAGGGAGAAGGGAGTTGAGGGTTCTATCTCAACCTTCTATACTTGCTGACCAATACCTTATACTTTTACAATTAACACTTTAGCCCTTAGACTCCTACAAAACCAGTTAATCAACCGTTAACCAAACTTGAAACACAGTTACATGACCAACTTGAAAACGGGGCGTTACAACTCTCCCCCACTTACTAGGATTTCGTCCCCGAAATCGTCTATGCTTGGAACAACCCACTTTGTAACCAGATCCTTCGCCACATGCTTTTACTTCCAACCTGAAATGCTAACTCTGACTCAACCTTCACTCTTTAGACACGTCGAACACTTTCCCCCTGCTTTCCACATCCCTTATTAACTTCGGCCACCCTTACATCTCTGTTACCGGAACCTATGCACGGTCTCAACAACTTAAAGATCATAACTGCCGGGTATTAACTGAACTACTTGACCCTTAACTCATTTCTTCCTGGGATTTTCACTCTTAACTGCTTAATTATACTTACTAGTGAGGTTATCACTGTCAACTTGTTCGCCACTTTAAATTTTAAAACATACATTAAATAAAACTGTTTAAAATAAACGAAAGTCATGACCAAAAACTCATAAAATCCGATTAAACCAACATCGTCCCATCAACGTTTAGAAATTCAAACATGTACGAAAATCAACAATTTTCATCAAATACTAGTTGCGACCAGTTTATAAAAATGTAAATTTTTGTAACATCCCAATTCTTAAAAACATTCATTTTCAAAGCAAAGTAACCAAGTTCGTACAAAAGCGGAAGCTCGTCCAAAAACCAACAATTAAAACCATTGATAATTCATAAGTTTAAGAAAATATAAGCTAAAAGCTTGAAATCGTGAATGTAGTTTAAACAACTTAAATCCATATGTTTACATATCAACCAAGAAAACACTCATCCCTTCATAGACATCATCTTTTAACTTCATGCTTAGACTGAACTGCTGCAACCTCGGAGTCACATTCGAAAACTTTCTCTTTTCCCTTCCGGGACGTACCTGACACTAAAAAGGATAGACAACAACGGGGTAAGCATAAAGCTTAGTGAGCACACACACTTAACCACTTACCATCATGCACACACAATCACAAGTACATAGCAACTACATACACGCAAGTCTCCAATCTTCCTTACGGCTCAGAACCATAAGGGAAGAATAACGACACTGGTACCAGGCCTCTCCAAATTCCCTAGGGGTATTACTACCACCATAGGTACTCTGCAAACGTCCCCGAAGGAACACATCTCATCATAATTCCCTAGGAGTATTACTACCACCATAGGTACTCTGCCATGTCCCCGAAGGAACGCATACACATAATCACACATGCAATCGTAACCATACATACATAACAACAAGAGTTAAGTGAGGTACTCACCTGATAAGATGATTAACAATCTCTCTTAACCAGCTCAACAATCACTTCGTACCACCTATACATAACATGTACGCATACACATCAAACAATACCCAAAACGGGTCCCTTAACTAGAACTCGACTCTCCAACGTGAAACGGCCAAGCTACCCTTGACCATTTTCCACGAAACTTCACATAACAACAAGTTATACAAGCCCCTAGGGGTCCACAAGCAAAAGAACCCCAAACGATCCCTTTACGGAAAACTCACAAAATCAAACAGACCTTCCCGAGGGTTTCATGCTGGTTGTTACCCGCATGAAACCCGCCGATTGGGCCTGATCGCCCCAAAGGCAAATTTCAGCCCCAAAAACGAGGGTTTTCACCCCACAACTCCAATTTCGACCATTAAACATCTAATTCATGCTTATACCAACATCCCTTTCAATAATAAACATCTATTAACATCTAATTAACTCAATTAACAAGCATATGATGATCAATTGATCATCATTCTCAAGCAATTGAAAACCATAACCCTAGCCATGACTTTAATTAACCAAAACATCAAAACTTGCGTAGACTTCTTACCTTTAACGTATCTAACACGATTGCTTCTCCAATTGCTTGATCACAACCTTCAATTTCGCCTTGCTTAGACTCCTCCTATCGTTCTCCCTCTCCCTCTCGATCTCTGGAACTGACCAAAATGAGGGAGTTAAGGGTTTCTAACCCTTTTGACCCCACTCTCCTTACACTTCCACGAATGACACTTCGGCCCCTCGACTCCTAAAACATGCAACCGGGTTAAATAACTAACCAACGTCGCTAAGCTCCAAAACTGAAAACGGGGTGTTACAATTTTAAGGAAAAACTGCAGACCCGATTCATCAGGTCCATAAAAGCTATTGGCACATTCGTCAATCCGAATGGCATTACAATAAACTCGAAATGCCCATATCGAGTACGAAGGGCCGTCTCATGCGCATCCTCTTCTCGAACTTCAACTGGTGGTACCCTGAGCGAAGATCTATCTTCAAGAACCACATGGCTCCCTGAAGTTGATCGAGAAGATCGTCGATCCTCGGCAACGGGTATCTATTCTTTACCATAAGCTTGATTAACTCTCGGTAAAGTCGATACACATCCACAACAATTCCGGCATCTTCGGAGGTGTTACCCGGTATAGGTCTTAGCTACCGACACCACCCCCGGAATTAGCTTGATCCGGAACTCCACTTGCCTCTCATGAGGAATGTCGGGCAAGTCATCCGGGAATACATCCGGGTACTCGCTGACCATTGGCACATTCGCTATCGTCTTCTTCTTGTCTCAGCTCGGCTATCGACCACGCACGCTAAGTAGCTGCTACCTCCAAGGAGAACGTGCTTCCTGGCCTTAGCCATGGTACACATCTTAGGTAGTCTTCTTCTTCCGTCTCCTTCGATAGTCAGTTCTCCCCCACTTAGAGTTCGAACTACTACCTGAAGCTTCTCACAGTCAGTGCGAGCTCAGTTCTGATTTAACCAATCTATCCCAACTACCACTTTATCCTTATACACCTCACTACTCCAACGTTACTCCTCGTCCGCTACGTACTTCTACTTCTAACGAACTCGCTTGCTTACCCTGTCACAACGTCCAATTCTGTCATTGCCTCTTCTGCTGTCAACTGGAACACATGCCCCCGAGTCCGGAGGTTTCACCCTTCTTCCTTGCCTTTCCAGTTCTAACTCTCTCTGTCCCAAGTTACCTTATGCATCTGATAAATCAGTGCACCTTGCTGTCACCATGACTTCTCTTATCTCTAGCTTTAACACCTCAACATCTTTGTACACCTTCATCCCCTCATTCGCGACATACACTGAGCAACAGAGTGGTCGTCTCTAGAAACTTGCCAATAATCTCATTCACTAACCCGGTAGGTTGAACCATCGATAATGACTCGTTGGTCAGCCTCTCTATCTCTAACCAAAGTACTCTCTGTTCTCCGAAAAGCCAGAGACTTGCTCCAACGTCATACTCTCCACTTGTTTCTTTGTCCTTTACCGAATAGTCATCTTCCGTCAATCCCTTGCGGATCCTCTAAGCCGGCTCACAGCAACCTGATCTCTACTTCCGCCCTGCAAACCAGTGTAGAAAGCATCCTCCATCCTAGAAATCCAATGGGTGTTAGCCGCTGGATCCTTCTTCCTTCTAAAATCGGCGATTGACAAGCCGAAATCCCTCATAACTAACTACCCTAGCCTGACCAGACTGAGAGCTTACTGCATCACTGGTTCATGCGGCCATAATTGCTTCTAGACTGCTATTAACCACCTGGGTTAATTCTTGCTCTTCACGCTCGAAAGTCCAGGAAAGATCTCATAGAGAACTTCTCCGACCTCATCTGCTACACTCTCTAATCCCCTGACTGTATACCTGTAATCTATCATAAAATCATCACTTTTCCAACATAACGAGGACACTCTTTTGTCCAGAACCCGTACTAATCCAAAAATCCTCACGCTTTTAAGGCAACCACTTCCTTTTCGTCTAGTCCACGAATATTCGGGTCAACGACCCTCTTTATACCTCTCCTCTCCCAACATGCTACTGAGTGGTCTATCCTTACTAGCTCAAATAACATACCATTTTAAACACCACTCTACTTCCGTCTCATGCCGTCTATTAGCTCAGGTGAATGACCTTAGCTTCATATTCTCTCCTCATCACATGCTTCTTAGGGGTCTAACTACTTACCTTAAGGACACTCACGAAGGTCCTATCATGCTACTACCCCATCCCGACAATCCAGTTGGTTCATACAAATTTAGTGACTATATCAATTCCCGATATGCACAATGTATTTGCAATGATACGGGCCCTTGTATCATTATAAATACACTCTACATATCTAGCCTCGACACCATCACAAAAATCCCAATCCCCGACTAGTTGCCCCATACATAACCTTGCACTAGAGCTTAATAGCTCGTCTATCAGTTTATCACATAACAGGCAACATGCTTTTCGACTCATAGTCAAGTACTACTAGCCTACACCAGGCTTACATGCAATATCTACACTTCAAGCAACTACAATAGTAGTACATGCTCAAATACTACACATGCCACAACTTCACATAACTTATCATACATAAGGCTTTAATAGCTCATCTACCAGTAAAGTACATAATAGGCATCATGCTATTTACTCATAACCACATATGACATACATGCATTCATACGTCTCATAATAGCTATCTTCATGCTCAATATAACTACATAACACTAGTAATTCACATACTAGTGCTCACATATCACACATGCCATAAGCTCATGCAATTCATACATACATCCACAATAAATCAACATGCCTTAAAATAGGTAAGGTTTAGTGTGCTCACCCCTGTTCTGATGCTCCGGTCCGCGGTTCAGTCTCAATATCCATTTCTCCATAAAACATTCCATTTGGTTACTTAAATTTTTAGGAAGCACGAGCATTTGGTTTAAGTTCAAGTACCCACTACCTGTGAATACTTGAATCCCTTAAACCTAGGCTCTGATACCAACTTGTAACATCCATATTCTAGAAACACCAATTTGACAAGAAAGTAACCAACGTTCGTTTGAAAGCGGAAGCTCGTCCAAAACATACATTTTAAAACTTGATAAATAGTACTCAAAACCAACAATTTAGTAAAATGTAATAAGTAGCGGAAGCTCATCCCAAAACTCTTTCATTTAAAACATCATAATGGTTAACCAAAATCCAATCATGTTTAAGAAAAACACTTGCGAAACCGTTTTAACAACATCAAACAACTTCCATAAACCATATCCGAGAATTTGTCTTAAAACCATGACACCATCATTTCAAACCTTTTCCAATCGAGACTGAACTGGCAATTTCCGGAGCCTCAGCTTCATCCTTTCCCTTACGAAAAGTACCTGCTACTAAAAATGGTAAACAAAAACGGGTAAGCTTTCGCTTAGTGAGCACACATCTATATCAACATAACCATACATACACAATCGAAATACATCGCAATCACATATCACATAACTTGATCCATTGACACTGGTACCAGGCCGCTTAATCCATAACTTGATCCTTTGTTCCCGGAGGAACTAATATCCCTAGTGGTAACCAGTACCAACTAGGTAATAACATAATCCATAATCTTCCCTAGGGGTATTTCTACCACCGTAGGTACTATCATCCTTGTTCCCGAAGGAACACATCTCCCCTAGGGGTAACGAGTACCACCTAGGCATTAACATAACCATAGCAACACATAATCACATGTGCATAACAATCACATAAGCATGACCACATTAATATAGATAGAGTACTCACCTGCAAGTAGCTCATCATCACTTACAAAACACGTACAAGGCTCAAAGCAAGTCACCTAGTCATTCACATGCACATTCATATCAATACATAGTCCGAAATGACCTCTTTAATACTCTATACCAAAACACTAGTCTTAGCCATAGCTAGACTAGTCCAATTGCCCCCAAAATCTACTCATAGACATCTCATAACATCCCTAACAAAAGCCCAAAGCCAAATCCCGAAAAGGACCGCAAACGAAGAAAGTTGAAAATGCAACAGAGAGTTGCGCGACCAAGTTGCGGGACCTCATGTCGCGGGGCCAGGTCGCGTAACTCTCCTGGTCCGACTTTTCTCGCGACTTTGCTCGAAATTCAATCCCAAAACTCAAAATTCGACTATCACAAGTCCCAAATACGTTTCTACATGAACTAGGGTCGATAACTAGCATTTATATGCGAGTAATTCGTCCCAAAACATACCAATTGATAGTCTCAAGATCATCATACAACATCAAACCCTAACCATGGACTATTCTTACCAAAACTTACAATTGAACAACAATTAAACATCCAATAAGCGATAACGTAGCATCGATTTCATACCTTGGATGAGAGTAACATGACCACTATTACAATTCCTTCACCAAAACCATCAATTGAACCCTTGCTTCCCACTCCCAATCGCCCCTCTCTTTCTCTTTGCTCTCTTTTCCACGTTCTCAGGAACTGACTAGGGAGAAGGGAGTTGAGGGTTCTATCTCAACCTTCTATACTTGCTGACCAATACCTTACACTTTTACAATTAACACTTTAGCCCTTAGACTCCTACAAAACCAGTTAATCAACCGTTAACCAAACTTGAAACACAGTTACATGACCAACTTGAAAACGGGGCGTTACAGTAGAGATTATTAAGGAGGGGGGGGGGGGTTCAAAGCCGTCTTTGTTGACCAAGATGAGTAGTTGAGATTGCTCCTCGCGTTTTCTTAAAAAGTTATATTTTTCGTATGAACCTCCCTCTATATTATATATATATATATACATATATATATAGGGGTGTAAACGAGTCGAACCGAGCTCGAGCTCGACAGGGCTCGAGCTCGGCTCGAGACTTTATGTTAAGCTCGAGTTCGACTCGATAGCTCGACGAGCTTTCATACTTCAAGCTCGAGCTCGACTCGTGAAAGATACATTATAGCTCGAACTCGGCTCGAAAAGCTCGAAATTGTATAAAAACAGGTTATTTAAGTTATAGCTCGAGCTCGGCTCGAAAAACTCGAAAGATTTATATTTAGGTTGTTTTCATACATACCCCTTATATATACATAATATATATAATAAAATAAAAATATATATGTGCTATACAAGGCTCGAAAAGCTCGATAAGAACTCGAGTCAAACTCTTAAAAGCTCGAGCTCGGCTCGTTAAATATTCGAGCTTGTTTTTTGGGCTCGAACTCGAGCTCGAACTCGATAAAGTTCGACTCGAACGAGCCGAGCTCGAGTTCGAGCTCGAGTTACTCGATAAAAGCTCGACTCGTTTACACCCCTATATATATATATAGGGTTAGGTTTAAATGTAAACTCAATTTTGGTTGTGAACGTAAGGACCACTAAAATCATGACACATGACAATATTCACTCTGAATATCATGCATTATTCATAGTGAATAAAGCTCAATGTGAATATTGCCATGTGGCGCGATTTTAGTGTAACGTACTTTCGGAATGAAATTTGAGTTTTCATTTGAAATTTCCTCTCTCTCTCTCTATATATATATTATAGATCATAGAGGGAAATACTTATTCCTACAAATATGGATTTTGAATTCCATCTTAGCTCTAATGGATTTTGAATTTTATCATTTAATAGCACTCATTCCCTCCTTAAAATTTCAATTCCACCTTTTAAAACTAACCAAATACAATAATTCATGGGAATTGGGAATTGGATTTCGATTCAATCAAATTCCTAAAATATTCTGCAAACTAAACGCACTTTAATTTTAATCCCAATTCCCTAAAACAAATATCCAAAATGGTCCATTACTAAGTTTTCAACTTCTGGGTTTTCATACACTTGATAGGTCCAAGTCTATATGAGCCCAACGGTATTAACCCAATTGATTTACCTTATGTTGCCTAGTTGCCTATCTAGTAAGGTTAAGAGTAAATTACGTTTTTAATTCCTATACGCTATATAACTTGTTGAAAGTTTTTATTTTTATTATGTGATTTTGAAATTATGATTTTTATTCTTATAGCTTATATTTTATAATTATTTTCATCCTTATGATATAAATTTGTTAATAGCTTATGGAAACTCATGACTTGTATACAATTTACAACTATATTGTTCAGAAAATATATTAGTTTCGAAAGATCGCTTATATTCACTAAAAATAATACAAAGAGCATAAAATGAAACAAAGCCCCACATAATTTTTAAGTGTATTTTCTGAAATTGATGTTTCCTAATATTTCTACTCATTTTAAAAAGTGTTGATCGATGTGTCATGTGACTGAATTACTTAATAAATATGGGAGGGTTCATTTGCAAACCACTCTTAGAATACAAAACCGTGCAAACAGTCAATTCGTTTGTTAAGTTAATAAAAAATTCATGAAATTATTTAATTTGATGAAAATAATTCATATAATTCTTTTCTTGATAAAACTATTTCATATATTTGTGTTTTTCATGTGAAAATGAATAAAATTTCATCAAAATAAGAAAAATAATAAAACGATTTCATCAGAAAACAATACATGAAAATATTTCATTTTTACGTGAAAAACACAAAATTATGAAACAATTTCATTAAAAAATTATTATATAACGTAATTTCATCATATTAAACAATTTTATGATTTATAATAAGATAATGAAATTTAAAATATTTAATATTTGGTTCATTTCGAAGGTATCAACGAAACGATTATACATACTGGTGTAACTTATTAAAATTAAAACATATTTTTTAATGTATTTTAGTTAATATACGATTATATGTGATAATATTATCAAATTGTAAAATAAAAAATAACAAACTAAAATATATAAAGTAAACAAGTATAAGAAGGTAAATTGCAAATTATATTATATACTATATACAATTAGCAGGCGCCCCGCCAAGCACAGATCCGACCCGATCCGACCCGACCCATACCCATCTTTCCCTCTCACATTAAATGACCCAAACCCACTTTTGACCCGGCTGTGACCCGCGCGTCGTCCAGCCGGGTAATTCATATGTTTAATTCCAATTTTACATTTTGGCCCCTGAACTTTTCAATATTTCATTTTACGTTTTAGTCATATATGATGTATCGGCTAAAATATGTTAAAAAAATACGTTTTAGTTTTAACAAATTACGCTATTATATTCGTATCGTCGATACGATCAAAATGAGCCTAATATTGAATATTTTTTGATGTAGTTAACCTTACATATTGGGCCTCTAAACTTATAACTTATAACGTTTATTCATTTTATACATTTTATACCTTTTACTTTTTGATATTTCATTTTAGGTTTAATTTCAGTATTACATTTTGGCCCCTGAACATTTCAATATTTCATTTTATGTTTTAGTTATATATGGTGCATCGGCTAAAATATGTTAAAAAAATACGTTTTACTTTTAACAAATTACGCCATTATATTCGTATCATCGATACGATCGAAATGAGCCTAATATTGAATATTTTTTTGATATAGTTAACCTCACATATTAGGCCTTTAAACTTATAACTTATAACGTTTATTCACTTTATACCTTTTACTTTTCAATATTTCATTTTACGTTTTAATCGTATATTGTGTATTGGCTAAAAGACATTTAAAGAATACGTTTTAATTTTAACAAATTACGTTGTTATATTCGTATCGTCGATACGATCGAAATGAGCCTAATATTGAATATTTTTTTGACGTAGTTATTTTATTATATACTATATATACGCTCCTACCGACCTTAATCTTATACCTATTTTTAAGTTTACATAGTAGCCTTCTAAACTTATAATATTTGTTCACTTTATACCTTTTACTTTTCTATATTTTATTTTACGTTTTACTCATATATCGTATATTGGTCGGAACATGTTAAAAAACACGTTCTAATTTTAACAAATTACGCCGTTATATTCGTACACTTAGTACGCTCGAAATGAGCCTAATATTGAATATTTTTTGATGTAATTATTTTATGATATACTATATAGATTATATGAAGCCAAAACATTGTTTATGAACAACAACTACCGACATCTGGAGAAATTACATTTTAGCTCCAAAACACTGTTCATCGACATATTTATTCACTTTATATCTTTTACTTTCTATATTTCATTTTACGTTTTACTCATATATCGTATATTTTTTGGAACATGTTAAAAAAATACGTTTTAACTTTACCAAATTACGCTATTATAATCGATTTGTAGAAACTACATTTTAACTCTTAAACTTATAATATTTATTCATTTTATACTTTTAGTTTTCTATATTTTATTTTATATTTCAATCATATATCGTATATTGGTTGGAACATGTTGAAAAAAAATGTTCTAATATTAACAAATTACACCGTGTATTGGCATAAAGACGTTAAAAAATACGTTTTAATTTTAAAAAATTACGTCATTATGTTCGTATCGTCGATACGATCGAAATGAGCTTAATATTGAATATTTTTTGATGTAGCTGTTTTATTATATACTATATATAATCTCCAACCGACCCGACTATTATATCCATTTTCAAATTCACATATTAGCGCCCCAAACTTATAATATTTATTCACTTTATACTTTACTTTTCTATATTTCATTTTACATTTTACTCATATATCGTATGTTGGTTGGAACATGATAAAAAATACGTTTTAATTTTAACAATTACGCCATGATAATCATATCGGCGATACGATCTAAAATATGTTAAAAAAACGTTTTAATATTATCAAACTGCGCCATTATAATCGTATCCTCGATAAGATCGAAATAAGCCTAATATTGAATACTTTTTCATGTATTTATTTTATTATATACGATATATATACGCTCCAACCGACCCGAATCCTATACTCTCCTTTAAACTTACATGTCAGCCCCCTAAACTTATAATATTTACTCACTTTATATCTTTTAGTTTTTTATATTTCATTTTACGTTTTAGTCATATATAGTATATTGACTGAAATATGTTAAAATGTCGATAGCTACTGTTCATAAACCCGGTGCAAAGCCCGGGCTTATCAACTAGTTATAATACTTATACATTTACCAGGCGACCCGCCTCCGACCCACAATCCGATTCCACTTAATTTTATATTTTATATTAAAATTTACATATTACCCCTAAGTATATAATATTTATTCACTTTATACGTTTACTTTTCAATATTTCATTTTATGTTTTATTCATATATCGTATATTAGCTAAAATATGTTAAAAAAATACGTTTTAATTTTAACAAATTACGCCATTATAATCGTATCATCGATACGATTGAAATGGGCCTAATATTGAATATTTTTTGACGTAGTTATTTTTTTATATACTATATATACGTTCCAACCGACCCGAATCATATACCCATTTTCAAATTTACATATTAGTACCCTAAACTTAGAACTTATAAGGTTTATTCACTTTATACTTTTAAATATTTCATTTTACGTTTTAGTCATATATCATATATTGGCTAAAAGACGTTAAAAAATACGTTTTAATTTTAACAAGTTATGTCATTATATGTGTATCGTCGATACGATCGAAATGAGCCTAATATTGAATGTTTTTTGATATGGTTATTTTATTATATATACTATATATATGGTCAAACCGACCTGCATCCTATACCTATTTTTAATTTACATATTACTCCCCTAAATTTATAATATTTATTCACTTTATATTTTATACTTTTTTATATTTCATAATATGTTTTATTCATATATCTTGTATTGGTTGGAACATGTTAAAAAAATACGTTTTAATTTTAACAAATTATGCCATTATAATCGATTTTTAGAAACTACATTTTAATCCCTAAACTTATAATATTTATTCATTTTATACTTTTAGTTTTCTATATTTTATTTTATGTTTTAGTCATATATCGTATATTGGTTGGAACATGTAAAAAAATACGTTCTAATATTAACAAATTACGCCAATATAATCGTACAATTGGTACGTTCGAAATAAACCTAATATTGAATATTTTTTGATGTCATTATTTTATTGTATATAATATATGGTACGATTATATGAAACCAAAACACTATTTATGAACAACAGCTACCGACATTTGGAGAAATTATATTTTAACCCCAAAACACTGTTCATGAACATATTTATTCACTTTATACCTTTTAGTTTTCTATATTTCATTTTACGTTTTAGTCATATATCGTATATTGACTAAAATATGTTAAAGTGTCGGTAGCTACTGTTTATGAACATTCTTTTGACTTCCTGGTGATTGTTAGTATTATTATTAAAATCTCCTAAATTAAAATTTTTTGTTTTCTTGATTTTTTAATTGTTTTTATTTATTTTATTAAACCTTTCGTATGACAACATTTGTACAAACTTTATGTTTCATATAAGTCTATATTACTACTTACGATCAAATCTATCACAGTTTATTACCTGGTGCGAAACCAGGCTCTTAATACGTAACTTCTTTTATAGTATTATTCATAACTCCGGACCTTTACAATATTAACAAAACTCTCCGCAGCGAAGCGCGGGCAAACCCCTTGTATCCATACAATTTGCAGGAAAAGTATAGCTTTGACCCTCCAAATTGGTTTAATTACAATTCTTGCCATCATGGGTAAATTAAAATTTGCAAGCAAAAATATAACTTTGACCCTTCAATTTGGCTTAATTACAATACTTGCCATCCATGGGTAAATTAAAAGCATAACTTCCACCCTGCAAATTTGTTTAATTACAGTACTTGCCATTATGGGTAAATTAAAGGGGATAGTATGCCGAAATGTATTAAACTATACTAAAAAATTTATTGTGTGTATCCAACTACCGAAAATGCTTTTTGATGCATGAAACTTTATTTTTTTTGTTATTGTATGTATTGTGACCTGCTCAACAGGTCAACAACCGGTTACCGGCGGTGAGTGACGGCGGCTAGAGGTTCTGGGCGACGGCGATGGTGGTTCTAGTTGCTTGTGGTTGTGGGTGGTGGTTCTGGGCAGCGATGGTGGTGGTTCTGGACAGCGGTGGTTATCGGTGGTGGTTGTGGGTGTCGGTGGTTATGGATGGTGGTTGTGGACAGCGGTGGTTGTGGATGGTGGTTGTGGGTGGTGATTCTAGACAGCGATAGTGATGGTTTTGGGTGGTGGTTTATGGGCGGCGGCGGTTTTGGATGGTGGTTGTGGGTGGCGGTGGTTGTAGGTGGTGGTTTTGGGCGACGATGGTGGCGATTTCGGGTAGTGGTTATGGGCGGTGGAGGTTCTAGGTGGCGGTGATTATGGGTGGTGGTTTTGGACATCGATGGTTGTGGTTGGTGGTGGTTATGGGCGGCGGTGGTCTCCGGCGAGGGTCCCCGGTGGAGAGACGATCTCCGATGGAGAGACGTTTGCCGGGTGATTGCGACGATGGTTTTGGGTCTCCGGCGATGGTCTCCGACGGCGAACTCCGGCAGCGGTAGACTCCGGTAGCGGTCTCCGGCGGTGGTTTACCGGTTCAACCGGTAACAAGTCATTTTGTAACATAATAGATGAAAAATAAAAGTTTGATACATCAAAAAACATTTTTGGTAGTTGGATACACACAATAGATTTTTGGGTATAGTTTAATACATTTCGGCATACTATCCCCTAAATTAAAAACATAACTTTGATCCTTTATATTGGTTAAACTATAATAATTTCATTATAGTTAAATTACAAGATTGTCATTGTGATTAAATTATAAGAATATGATTTTAGTCCTTATTACTTGATATCTATAACGACTTTCGTCCCTGCTCTTAAGCAACTGTTTTTTTCATTCCTATGGTTTTTATTTTCATTTCTTTTTCATCCATCCATTCAACTTTGTTAAATTATGTGGTTAACTTATCTAACAAATGATTGATTAAATTACATGTTTGGTCATTATTGTAGACCATTCTTTATATTTTGTATTCTCAAATTACATAACTTACATTTTTTTTACTTCTTACTTTATTTATTTTATCAATGTATTTTATTTTATTGATTAATTATAAACTATTGTAACTTTAATTAAAAAAAATTAAATAATTTTATTAAACTATTGGTAAATACATAATATTTTTTTAAAAGATTTAGGTTAAAATCTTTTAAAACTAATATTTTTATTTATTTTATTTTACTACCTATGATAAAATCTATCACAGTTTATAACTCACTACAAAATTCGAGTTATTAATAACTGGTATATAAAATCATGCAGGAAGCATGTGAGAAAGGGTGGGTATACAAATTTGCAAGCATGACTCACCCACTTGTATTCCTCATCATGGTCATGTGACTCACCTACTATTATTTTTAGTATAAATAGGTGATATATGATTCAAACTAATTCACACCAAATAATATTCAACATATTAAGTAGTAATAGTTACATCAATGAATACAACGAGACCATAACCACGATTCTGAATGATATGTTTTATAAGAGATGGTTTGTTCATGAAATCATAACTGTTCATGAAGCCTAAATTTTATTTTGCATATGTATCTTAGGTAAAACCCAGATGAGATACAATGTGGTTGAGTTGTGGAAACGAGGCGTCACACACTGGCACTGGTTTTATGTGTTATATTTTTAGTATATGATTCTATGTGTCAATTTCTTATATATGTACATTTTATCTTCAAGATTTCTTTTACATTTCCTTTTATGTACTTGTTAGTGATGCACGTCCATTTTTCTCTCAATCAAAGAAGAAAAGGTTGTTGTATTTGATTATTATAGATAAAGAGAAGAAAAGGATTTTCATATTTTCTTAAGGTAATCAAGTTTTCTTATAGTTGATTTAGTTGCAGTTACTATTCAAAAAATATAAAACTGAACAAATCCTAAAATTAGGGTTTTGTTTGTTCGACAGAAGAATATGGCAAAAGAGGGATGTTGTTAAGGAGCATTGTGTATTCGGATAGCACTAAATCAGAAACTTAAAGGTATTAATATTTACTATAAACTTTTTATTAACTTTTCCGGTCTCAATTTATGTCAGCTGCAATTTGTAGTGAGTACATAACTAGTAATTAAAAAAAAAGTCGTATTTAACCGAATCAAAATACCTCGGTTCATAAAATTTCGGTACATGCTAATAACACACACATTTCAATGGTCGGTTTCCAAATAATTCCATTGGAACTCTAACCAATTTTGTAACAACCCATCATAAATAAAACACATCCAATAATCCAACAACCTCTAGGATTTAAGTAGAAACAAAACGCATGTTATTTGTATATGGTGTTGAAAAAACCCACATACAAGGAGTTAATACCTTTAAATATTACCTCTCCAAGGAATTAATACCTTTAAATTTATGATCTAGTACTATCCGAATAAGCAATGCTCCTTAACAACCCTCTATTGCCATATCCTTTCGTCGAAAAAACAAAACCTAACTGTAGGATTTGTTCAGTTTATATTTTTTGTATATTGACCACAACTAAAATAAGCTATGGCTATAAGACAAGAGTTGACTACCTTAAGAACATATGAAATTGCTTCTTCCTCTCTTTATCTATAATAATCAAATACGACAATCTCTTTCTCTTTTGATTGAGAGAAAAATGGATGTGCATCACTAACAAGTACATAAAAGGAAAAATAAAAGAAATTTTAGAGAGAATGAAATGTATATATAAGTTTTCAACTAGAATCATATACTAAAATTTAACACATAAAAGTAATGTCAGTGTGCTCCAAGAAGTTAAAACCTTTAAGGTAGGTTTTGTTTTTTCGACGTATAATATTTATATAATTCTCTTTGTGTGTCTGTGTGTGTTGTTTCTTACTAAAGATATAAACGAAGCGAGTATTGGATAAGTCACTACCCCTGATCTTTGCTTAGACCCGTCTTCTTGAAGGATTCCGGGGAAAAGAATCCTTATCGGATTCAAAGAATCCATTGAGTACATGTTCAGTAAAAAAAACAATACTTTATATAGTGAATCACCACTAATTAATCACCCACATTTTTTTAATCAAATAAAGTTATCATTTAATAACAAATGTATACATATATATGAGTGAGTTCAACGAGAATAATATTTATTTAAAGGAATATGAGAACCAACAAAATCATATATGATTCATGTATAAAATTATACACGATTCGTGAGGCTTTGCAATTCATTGTCAAAGTCATCTGCATGGCCTTTTTTGAAATTTAATACAAAATCATGTATGGTTTTGTTGGTTCTCATGTTCCTTTTAGTAGATATTGTTCTCGTATGATCCTTTATATATATATATAACATATACATATAAATACATATATATATACACACACACATATATATAATATATAGTTAGCGGGTGTTTGGAATTGCTTATTTAAAGTGCTTATCAATTTAATCCGTTGTGATACCTCTAATAAGAAGTATTTAGCGTTTTGAAGGAAGTAAAACATAAATGTTTATGATTTTTTGGCACCAATGATACGGAGTTTTTGATAAGTACCTTATAACTTATTAACTTATTCCAGTGTGGTACTGTCATAAATTACTTACTTCTGCCTTATTTGCCAAACACTAAAAAACAACTTAACAACTTATTACATTTTGCTACCGCTAAAACTAATCCGAACTTTTTTTTTCTAAAACTCCAATTTGATGATAAACATCTTTATAAAATAGCACAAGTTTTTTTAAATAAGCAATCCCAAACGTCCTGTTATTTTAAATAAAGCAAAAAATTTAACTCGAGCCAAGTTAGGGGCTAGTAATGATATCCTTGACAACCGTTTCAGGTATGAAAATAAATCGCCCTCCCGACTCTGTTCCTCGCCAAAAGGGGGAATCCCGTCTCATTAAGGCCCGATACCCATGGGTACCCGATCCTTACGAGTAAATTCTCTTTGTATCTTTTCATCTCAAAAACAAATATCCGAAATGGTCCATAACAAGTTTGCAATGCGACTTTGGGTTTTCATACACTTGATCTGCCCAAATCTATATGAGCCCAATTGATTTACTTTATGAAATGGGTTGCCTACTTGTCTATCTAGTGGCCCAATAAGTTTGAGATAAATTACTTTTTTCATTTATGTAATTCGTTGAAATTTTTTACTTTTATTTATTTGATTTTAAAATTATAATTTTCATCTTTTAAAAGATTCATTTTATTATTATTTTCATTCTTATGATATAAACTTGATTGCTTTCTTTATTTTGTTAGTTTACAATTTATATATTTTAGTCACTTGTATTTTAAAGTAGTAGTTAGCCTTCGAGACTAAAAAGAAATGAATTACAAACTATAAAGATAAAGTCGTAATTTCTAAACCAAAGTGACAAAATCTGTAACTTCTAACAAACCATAGAGACAAAAAAATGTAATTTACTCTAGGCCTATAAACAAAGCCTGGTGAGAACTATTTCTAAATAACCAATTAAGAGTCAGGTTCTTTTGGACTAATAATTAGGCACGGTTAAAATAAGGAGCCATTGGTAAACAAAATTATAAGTGTAATATTCTATGTTTTATTACTATTTATTGTAAAAAAATAAAATAAGTTGTATATGCGTGGTTTATAATCTTTTGTGACGACAATGAATTAATGATATTATTTTAAAATGAATGAAACATAATATGGCATTTTAGTTTATATACAACATGAAATGCCTGAAAATATGTAAAATATAAAAGCAGTCGATCTAAGATATTTAGTTAGCATGTGCATATTTTAAATGGATTAGAGGTTTAGAAAGTTCTCTATTTTGGTTTTAGACGAATCCATCATTCCGAGTGATTTTTTAAGTTTTTTCATTGATTTCGAGAATTATTTTGCAAATGTTTTTTTTTTTGATTGATCTTGAAGCAGCTTTTCGGTTTCTTATTTATGTTCCTTATTATTCCTAGAGCACCTTCATGGTTTAGCATGGCATCTTTCGTGACAAAAATAATCTAGTTGCGATAATCGGTTGAACAAATATTCAATAATCCATACATCCGATCCTAAATATAAACACATTTTCTCATTGTAATCTATCTTTAAAAAATTTAAAATAAAGTTACTTTTCGGTATGACCATAAATCTATATATCTACAATATGTTGTAGAGCATTTAGTTCTAGATTCTTAAAATCCAACTATTGTATAAGATATTTGTTTATTAATGCATATTTACATAAAAATTGATAAAGTCTGTATAAGCCTTTTACAATACAACTTTGTAAACCTCCCAGCTTATTTGCCATCACCATATATATCACTTCCGGTGCCTATTCTTATCTCTTCCCAGTTTCATGGCTCCTGAAATCTCGTTTCACATATTGTTTTCTTAAATATCAGTCACACTGCCATAACCTTACGTTCTAAACTTTTAATGGATTTTTTTTTTATCATTATACATCAAGCACCATTGTATATTTTATTAAAATTTAATATTTGAATTCACATAAATAAATGAAAAAACACATTCAAATATATGATGATAAACATCTTATTTTAATTTTATAAATTAAAATAGATTGTTCATTTATCTTTTAATTTAAACTTCTGAAATATAACTAGTATTTTAATTAAATAAATTATACGAAAAATGAACATTCTTTTGATCTAATAAAATTTTGAATCAAACAATATATATAAAAAAAATTAGTTTGATATTTATAACTAAAATCAGTTTTCTTAATCGGATTCATTAGTAAGATAACTTATAATTCTATTTGATAAACATGAATTTCAGAATCTTCCTTTTTCTTAATGTTAAAATATATCAAGAATATAATAACTGACTGATGGATAATTATAAACATAAATATTTTATCGACATGGATGATTATTGTGGGAAAATATTTCGTAATTATTTATAATTTTCAATTTAAAAAATTTGTATGCATTTCTAATATTGTTATGATAATGGATAAATGATAATTTCATATTATCAAATTCAAACTCATTCTAACTTATTTTACTATATTCATGAGTTTGTTCTACTTTATCAAGTATAGATTTTTAAGATAGCAATATTTAATATTATTAGAATTCTACTTTTTTTTTTGAACAGCAAAACGGAACCAAAAGGAAAGAGCTTCGGCAAGGCCATCACCCTAACCCTCTACGAATTTATATTTATCATCGTCATTATCAGTATAATAAAACATTTAACCATTTAATAACATATCAAATATTCTTCTAATTTTTTTAAAAGAAATTTTATGTTGGAACTTAAATAAAACTAGATATGTATGCATGAATGCGACCTAAAATATCTTAAACTAAGGTTCCCATTTTTTTGTATAACTTGCTTAATTCAAAAATTTTACTATATATTTTTTGTGTGTATAATTTGTTTAATTAAAAATCTTTACTATAATTTAATTTATGCTTAATAGTAATTTTTATTATAAAGTATTAATTAAATATTATATTAAAACCTAATGATTATTTTGATTATTTTTGTATATTTAAAATGAATAAATCTTAATTTTCTAAATTTACTAAATTAATAAGATTAACTAAGTGATAAAAAAAAAGTCATAGTATCTATTTAATTTAAAGTTTTAAGATTTGTATATAATTTAAATATTATTTATGATGGAGATAATTTTATATTTTACAGTATATTAAATGAGATTTATTTGAAACATCGAAACTTAAAGCTTCACTGTTTTAGATAAATCCCGTTGAATATATCATAAAATATGAAATTATCCATTTGACATAACTAATATTTGAATTATATATAAATGTTAAAATTTTAAGTTAAATAGATAATTATGACTTGATTTTATCACTTAGTGAGACACGTATTTATATATATATATACACACACCAACATAGATGCTTTCTTCACTCCGTACATCACAATCAAACATTTACACTTTTTTCTGATCTTTTCGCTTTCCGATTTCAAAAATGACGATGAGTAATGATCAAATACGTACGATTGTTGGAATCATCGGTATGAATTTCTCTAATCTCGTTAATTGATCGTCTTAATTAGCTGTTTGATGTGTGTTTGTGTGTGTGATGATAAATCAATTAATCGATTATTTGCATTTATACATCATGATTGATATATGTAACGAGAGGATTTTCAAAAATGTGTCATTTTCAAAGAATTCGTATGAGTTTTTGAACGGAATTGGTTACAGTTCCAAAAGAAATCATTTGGAAAACGACGTTGAAATGTGCATGTTATGTGCATGTACATAAATTTTATGAATAGGTGTGTTTTGATTCGGTTAGATATGAGTGAAAGAAAGTGGTTGTGAAAGTGATTTTTCTATGAAATCACATGTTATAGTGATTAGAAGCAGGTTGTTAATCGATTTGTTTTGATCAACTTGTTTATGTTCGCGATAGTTTTAGATTGAATTAAAGCATTTGATTCAAAATTCTTGATTTCTACTTAATTAGCTAACCTGTTTTTGTATATGATTCATTTGTTTGATTTTTTATTACGATTTCGTATCGTTGTTTGTTGCGTTTACTTTGTTTTGTTGTTTGATCGGTTCTCTTTGCAGGGAATTGCATCTCGTTCTTCCTGTTCATCTCACCAGCGTACGTAAACAGTATATTAATACATTAATTTGTTGTTTTTGTGTATGTATTGTTAATTTTGAGTACAATAATGATTTTGTAATAATCAAACCGTTAAATCAACTTGTAGGAGTACGATTGTACGCATTTACAAGAAGAAATCGGTTGAGGAGTTCTTACCAGACCCTTATATAGCATGTGTTATGAACTGTTTATTGTGGATCTTTTACGGGTTGCCGTTTAATCATCCAAATAGTACCCTTGTGATATCTATTAATGGTATTGGTCTCGGATTGGAGCTCATCTATCTCACTTCATTCCTCATTTATGGTAAAAGTTCACACAGGGTATGTATTCGTTCAAATCATTTTTAAAATTACATGTGATTTTACATTAATAGGAAAAAAAGAAGTGTTCTTATATGACTTATTTCTATATAATTAATTAATTCTTTTTTGTGCATTGTGTTTCTATAGAAGAAGATCTTTATATGGTTGGCTGTGGAGCTTGTTGGCCTTGGTGTAATTGCAGCTTGTGATTTGTCACTTTTCCACACCCATGCTTCCAGATCAAATTTTGTTGGGATTTTTTGTGTGATATTTGGAATCATTATGTATGCTTCTCCTCTAACTATTATGGTATGTATTTTTTACTCAATTAATTTTAATAAACTCTTTGTCTTATTTTAGATTATAAATTTGTGAAGAATCAATGTTGGTGATTGATTTCTGGTTTTTTTTACCAAACAGTGGAAAGTGATTAAAACTAAGAGTGTTGAATTCATGCCGTTCCCACTTTCGTTAGCCGCTTTCTTGAATGGTGTCTGTTGGACAACTTACGCTCTCCTCGAATTTGATCTCTTCATTCTGGTATATATTTACGTTTTCTTGAATGATTGTTGTTGGACAACTTACGATATTATCTGTTCCCTTTTTAAAAGCTTTTTTGGAGAGTAATCTGTTTTTATTTATTGTTAATTTTAATTGTAAATATTTTCTTTTTGTTTGTTTTTATTTTGTAGATTGCAAATGGTGCAGGGGCACTTCTTGGGTTATGCCAGCTTATCCTATATGCACTTTACTATAAGAAAACTCCAAAGAAGAACAGTAGGCCAACTTCTGATGTACAGCTTCAAAATGTATAGATTTATATACATTTACTGTTTTCAGAAGAAAAAAAAAACCATTTTATTTTTCTATTAGTTTAGGGTTTTTTTAGGTAATGGTACTTATTAGATTTTGTTTCTTTAGTTAGGTTTCTGGAATCTTTGTTTGGTTTTTCATCTTTGAATTGTTCATGGATTTTTTAGTATTCTAAAATGATTTTAGTGATCATTATTATTTTTTTGGGTTATTTTCGTATCATTATTTGTGGTTTTTGAGTATTATTTGAATCAATATGGAGTTATATTTCGCATGCAAGGGTGGAATTAAGTATAACTGAAATCGAATAACTCACCCAAAATGAATCTGATTTGGAATAAATGTTTTTGGGTTTAAAAATGTTAAAAGAAATGATTAATTTGAACTCGACAAACCAAGAATCGACAACCTTCTGAAGTTTACATGGCTATGT
This sequence comes from Centaurea solstitialis, assembly GCA_030169165.1. Lineage (NCBI taxonomy): Eukaryota > Viridiplantae > Streptophyta > Magnoliopsida > Asterales > Asteraceae > Centaurea > Centaurea solstitialis. The sequence goes on from CM058041.1 coordinate 78,639,957, forward strand.
TACTAGTTGATTGTATATATTACTGTCGAAACTCGGAACTCGATACTAGTTTTTCTAAGTTTATAGTAGTTTATTTGTTACATCGTTTTTTTTTTCTTTTTCCTCAAAAAATATTTAGAATATAATAGGTCTTTGGGATTGCTTATTTAAAATAACTTATGTTTTTTTTAAAGTTCTTTATTAACTTATATGGTGTTAAATAGGAATTTTATAAAAGATGTTGGATTATCTTTTGATGATACTAAAGTCTAAAATATAAGAGCATCGACAATGTAGGTTTTTTACGAAGTTCTTATTGGGGATTTTACAAGAACCTCCCATAGGTTCTTGTCCGGGTGCTTGAACAAGAACTCAGGTCTTGTAATACTTTCTTTTCGGTTATATAATAATTTACATAAATAAATTTTTTTTTTGACAAGACATGAATAAAAATTTTATTATAGATAAGAAAAAGAAAAGTAGGTTCATGACAATTATATGGCATGAAAAAAAATATGAAGTAAGGTTCTTGAAATTGTGGATGCTCTAATAAGCTTAAGCATTTATTTTTCTTTTTAGACATTAAAAAAAAAATACATGCCGTTTTCAAATGGATAAGTTCATGGTGATCTTTTTTTAAGCTTTGCTAACAAAACTTCGATAAAAAAATGTGGATAAATTTTTTTAATTCAGAACCAAATAAAATGTGCGAATATAAAAAATCTACATTAAGAAAAACACAATTTACTCTATAATAAAACAAGAAAAGGGGAAAGAGTCGGCTGTAAGGGACGTTTAAATCGTTAAGAAGTAAATATTGTTTGGCAATAAAAAAAATAGTGTTTGGCAAAAAATAGGCTAGTTTATAAGCTAGTCCATCCAAACATGTACTATAAGCTAGCTTTTTAAAACGATACTTTAAGTAGCTTATTGGGAGCTTTTTATAGTTTTTTCCAATTATACTCTTATTAATATTAATTGTTAAATTCAAAAATACCCTTTTGGTAATTTTAGATACTCGTAAGCTAGTTTTGCCAAACATAATTTGTTCATTAACTAGCTTATCAGCTACTTGTTAGTTTATCAATCAATAGCTAGCTTATCAGCTAGTTTGCCAAACATAGCCTTAGTAGTTTCAAAACCCTTTGAATGATTTTGCATCTTGGCTCTTCCTTGACCATTCAGAGCGCTATTCATTTCAATAATTACCAAACAATCATATTTCATTTTGCACTGTATCATAAAGACCAAACTATTAACGACTGCCAAACAACCCCTAAACTGGGTGCATTTAGCTTAGCTCATTAAGATACTGGACTTTTTTTTCAATCAAGTACAAAAGTATTTTCATCTTTTTTTTCTTCGGTAACCATGATTTTGCGTACATACATCTTAACTAATTTTATAGCCAGAAAAAATCTTAGTAATTATGACTTAACTTGAACTAACAATCCATGGAAATAAAGCCCAAAATAACCTTTTATCTGCCGGTTGAGTTGTCCCTGACGATTAAACATATTTGTTTAACTAGTCGTGTTGCACGAGCATTTATATTTATACTTGATAATACTATACGAAATATGTATATTTCATGATTGTACTATACAGACAGTAAAAGGGTTGAGTTCACATGAGACCATCTACTTTTCATCACACTGGTAAGACCACCTCCTAGCCTTTGTTTAACAAGATCCCATCAAACCGTTACACGTTTTACGTGGATTTCCAAGGTGGGGGTGGTTTCATGGGTGTCATGAAAAAAAGATGGTTTCACGTGATCCTAATTAACAGTAAAAGGAGTTTTCAGGACCCTACCTCTGTGTGAGATATAAAAATAGTAAAAAGAGACCTATGGGCCTCGGGTCCGGTTTAAAGCAAAAACATCCTTGTTGTTGGTCTCCGGGAATCATTCCGCCGCCCTTTGAAGTGTCGATGGCCTCCAACATCGCCACCACCTCGTCCATCTCCGGCCGCTTGTCGGGATTCGCATCCCAACATCGCTTCATAGCCGTTGCAAACGAGTTCGGGCAGCACCGAGGTATCTCGGGCCTCAAATTCTGTAGTATCACCACAAATTTTTATTCCGACTGTCTAAAGTGAGATGTGTGGAGCCTTATCAGATTAATGACTAAAAGAGCTTCGAGAAAGGGAGGTTCTAACATATATTGAAAAGGAGAACAAAGGTTTTTTAAAAGATACATCTTGAAACCTCTTAAGTCTGAAGATTAATAGGTTTCAAACTTAAAACTGTTTGCTTTATTTTAAGAAATGGCCTGAAAACCTCTTACTGGTCTTTGAAAATTTAAGGGTGCATTATCCACCTCTTATTTTTTAGATGTAAAATCAGACTCTAGACTTCAGACCTCTTAAAACAAAACGACACCCCAGTGTCTCATAAGGTAAAAGGATTCAGACTAGGTATGCAGATATCTGTCATATATAAATATTATATACTTTCCAAAATGAAAAAAAGCATACCTGGCGGACCACGGCCGATGTGACTTCCGAGAAGCTAAGATCCGGATACGGCATGTCACAACAGTATATTTCCCATAGGCAAATCCCGAAACTATACACATCGCATTTCCTGTTATAAGCGCTGCCATTGAGGACCTGTCTCCATGCCGATTTCAGATGGTTAAAATGACTTATAAGTCAAAATGCCGAATTGAGAACCACACATTAACTAAATACCTCTGGTGCCATGTAACCGAGGGTTCCGGTCTCACCAGTCATGTCATTCGGGTTCGAGGCCTCCACACGAGCGACCCCAAAGTCCGCGATCTTTAAGGTTCGGCTCTTGTCCAAAAGCATGTTTTCTGTCTTCACATCTCTATGAACAATCTTCTTTGTGTGAAGATAATTCAACCTGCAAAGAATTGACAATATAACTACCAAAACAGCCTTCATATATATATATATATATATATATAGAAAGAGAGAGAGAGAGAGAGAGAGAGAGAGAGAGAGAGAGAGATATGCTTCTCGAGTTAGGTTCACGTAAGACCAGTCTGTTCGTGATACCCGTAAGACCACAAAATAACACAGAAACTTCACAGTAAAACACCATGAAAGTAAACAACAAGGATTGTGGCGTATTGGTTGAGGCCTTGGGATGTGGTGTAATACATCCCATCTACCCAAGGTTCAATTCCAGGCGTCCACGACAATTGTGCCACAAAGTTTGTCAAGGCTGATGTCTTAGAGCTAGAATTTACGGGGAATTAGTCTGGGCATAGCCTAGGACACCCTTTGAAAAGAAAAAACACAGTGAAAGTACAAAAGGTATCAAACCTTCACAACAAAAACGTTGTGGAAGTTTACTTTCCCAGTGTTCTGTTGTGAATGTTTAGTGTTATTTATGTGGTCTCACAAGAATAGTCTAGTCTCACATGATCCCAAGTTATATATAAGAATATTTGAAACCCTATCAAATTACTCTCCAAAAGAAATCCCTTGAGAGGATAAACCAGAGGTTTTAACATATATTGATGAGAAATAGTTCAAGTTTAGCTGACGTGGACTCCAACATTCCCTCCAATAGAGGCCAGACAAGCATGAATTGTCCCTGAAGTGTCGAGTCCCTACAATTTTAGACATTGGCTCTGATACCATGTGAGAATATGGAGAGATTGAACGTTCTAACATATATTGAGGAGAAATAGTCCAAATCTAGCAGATGTGGGAATCCAACATGCTCCCTTCTCCAACTGAGGTTAGACGGGTACATATTTTCCAGATGGGGATAGACAAGTACATATAATCCCAGAGTATCGAATCCATGTAGTGGTAGACCTTGGCTCTGATGTCATGGAAAGATATCTGAAACTCGAGTAGATTACTCTCCAAAAGAACCCTTACAGAGAAACTGGATTTTCCAACATATAATAGAGAAGAAATGGTTCAAGTCTAAGCAAATGTAGATTCCAACGTTTTATACAGGATTTTTATGGTCCGTGTCTAGCTGATGTGGGACCCACCAACACAAACGATTTTAAATTTAATGTAACACAACAAGGGTATAGAGACGCACCCTCTCGCGAGATCAAGTGCTAGTTGCATGACGACTTTAAAAGCCAGCTTCCTTCTTCGGTTTTTTATGAGGAAAGATTTCAGAGCACCACCGGGAAGGTATTCCACAACTACACAACAAGAGTTACGTGGCACGCCAAAATGACCGTTATCTGCCTGTATGTTGAGTTCCGACGTGCCCATGGTAGCCCCGATGAACTGCCAAAAAGAAACAACAGAAAACAAGAGCATTATTGTGAGAAGTGTGATAAGTGGTTATCAACATAAATGAATGCATATTAGGATGAGATGTACCAAGTAAAAAATGAATTAAAAGCTTTTTACCTTAGTTACATTAGGATGGTCAAGTTTGTGCCACACAACAACTTCTTGGGTAAAAGCAGCTCTAAGTGAAGCTATTTCAGCATCTGTCCTGTGGCCTTCTTCACCCCAATCAAGAAGCTTAACTGAGGATAAAGAAGTAATTACAATTAATAATCAATAAACTATTGTATTTGACTTGAAAGTAGGATTTGACATTGAAATGTATACCCACTCAGGGTTAAGGGTGTAATTTAACTTTAAGAGAGTGGTTGGATGTGAAACAAACTAAAATGATGGAGTTAGGTCTATGTATGTGAAACCATAAGTTTTTATGGTTAAACGGTTAAACCATATACATTAAAACTTTGGAGATTTATATGAAATTTAGTAAATTTATAAAATAAAACTTCAGGATATTATGGTATTTACTTTGTGATGCCACTTTGAAAAATTACTAATCTTGTCTTCCTGCGAAATCTCATCTATGCAAAAGGGTAAGAATGCACACTCCAACTATATGTTTAGTTATCTTGTTTTCTGCTCGGTCTTTTTCTTTCATTGTTGAACATCATAATTCATAAGAACTATGATCACAAAAATAATCAAAGTTGGAGTTGACTGATCACAATATAACCATTTTTTTCAAATTCGCATAAAATAACTACCTATCTCACTAAAGAAACAACGTAGTTGAAACCCTTCTCTACGAGTAAAACTTTTGTTTGATCTGTTCCGATTCGTGGGCCTATTTCGCATATAGGGTGAGCAAAACCCCTTTTTATGAAATTTTGGGTTTTGGTTATGATTTTTATGAAAGGAACTCACAAATTCCATAAAGGCAAAAACTAAATAAAAATATGTCAAAAGATATATGACGTAAAAAAAGGTAGGCTGTTGTTTAGATTTATTTTATTTTATAAAATAGATGGTTATTTTAGGTAGAAATTGGTTAAGTAGCCATTTTTTTTTTTTACTCAATTAGCTAAATCACTCAACAAAATTAGTCTCCTCGCCATTTTTCCATCTATTTTGCACCAATATTGTTTCCTCTGTAACATCTTGATCCCTAATTAGGACCTAGCTAAAACTTTTTTTTTTTTAAATGAACATGGACGACGATTCTTTACAAAAATGAAGACCCCAAGGCCCAAATTCGTAATTACAATTTACAACCCCCAATAATTTTTTGTTGAGCAATGTCCCACATTGGACATAAAGTGAACTTGTAATGTGCTTATAAGGGTCCTGGGCTACTCCACTCATTGCCAATTGGTTTTGAGTAGGAACCCCACAAACTTACATGGTATCAGAGCAAGGTTCACCCGTGGTTGGTCAAAAAAAAGCCGCACGGACTCCACGTAACCCAAAGTATCCACGTATTAGGCTAAAAGAACGCCACACGTGAGGGGGCGTGTTGAGCAATGTCCCACATTGGACATAAAGTGAACTTGTAATGTGCTTATAAGGGTCCTGGGCTACTCCACTCATTGCCAATTGGTTTTGAGTAGGAACCCCACAAACTTACATTTTTTTTAATAGAAAAGTTTTTAAAAATATACATTTTTGGGCTTTTGGCCCATCTTCGTAATTACGAATATGGATACTACAGGGGTAGCCATATTAATACAAAATAGGTAGAAAAATAAAGAGGAGACCAATTTAGTTAAGTGATTTAGCTAATTGAGTCAATTTTCCTTATTTTATGACAAATCAACTATTATTTTATTTTTTTATTTTATTTTGTAGTGATTCCCAAAAAAATAGAAAAATATACTCTAGATTTAATTTAGAAGACAAGACATAGCTACACCTTTAATTCTCCATCACATAATCTTCACATGTCAAACTCAAAACCACGTGATGAAAAAAAAAAAGGTTAGCTTAAAGAAACAACTTAACACAAAGAGAGGCCAACTGTGGATCAGGTCCATCTCGTGAGTTGGACTTTTGGTACTTAAAAGTCTCCTAATAACTTTACATGTTTTGAGGTATTATTAAGATAACTTAAAAGGTCATTAAATCAAATCCCAAATTATATATCATGTAAATAGGATTTAGATTCAAGCTTAGGTGGGACACAAAATAATTAGCATAATATAATATATTAATATGAAACAGATATTAACTATTAAAATACTACATTTCCCTTAAAAATGGCATATATGTCCTAGATGGGTTTTCTTTCTCCATTTATATGTTAAAAGAGACTTAAAAAGGAACTAAAATCGTGACTCATAATATCATATACAATGACACTACTACGGTCGGATTATGAAGGCCCCAACGTGGTCTCGTATACAAGATCAACTGTTTTCCACAAGTATAATATATGTTTGGTCTCGTATACAAGATCAACTGTTTTCCACAAGTATAATATATGTTTGGTACATAAAAAGTGTGTATTCAGAACTCTTGAGTGGTTCTCTAAGATATTAAAAAAATACAATTACATCAACCAAAAACTCGAAAAAAATCATCGAAATCAATCGAAGAACAGATAAGTCCCACGAAATAAATTAAAAACATGAAAAAAGTCTTTTGAAATCAACCAAAAAACGAAAATGTTTTTTTAAAATCAACCAAAAAACAAACAAAAAACCTCAAAATCAACCAAAAATCTTTTAGAAAAAACTTGGAAATAGTGGAATCTGGTTAAAAACATAAGGCCAATTTGTTAGCAGTTTAATAGGATTTATAGCTTATTCAGTCAGCTATATAGAGTTTTTTGGCAGTGACTTAATGATATAGAAAGTGGCTTATTCAGTAAGCTTCTAGGGAAAACTTTATGCAGAAAGCCAAACTTTTTCCAAAATTATCCTTTAAAATTAAAAACATGTTCCTTCCATATATGAAAAAGCCCTCTCAAACAAGAATCTTCTCAATCTAAAACTAGTATCTGCCCGTGCTATACTTTAATTCCGCAATAGGCATGGGAAAACTGACCTTCGTATAAATGATGGAAAGAAATTTGGCAACTAAAAAAAGCATAAAAGTAAAAGAAACACAAAGGGAAATTAAAGCAAAGTAGATGAAGTCACGATCAAAGTCGTTTATCCTTCCCTCTTTATTACTACAGCCAAAATAGACCACCTCTAGTAAACTAAATGACGAATGAAGCAAAATCCATGAAAATAAACCACAAAATTGAACAGATGAAGAAGAACTACGTTATGAGTATGTAACAACATACCGATTCAAAAATCACTCCAAATAAACAGAGAGAATAAGATGCACACCAAGTGTTCGATAAAAATTCAACAAGAATAATTTGTTAATCTGTACGCTTAGCAGCAAAATTAAGATATTATTGAGCAGAAGAAGAACTACGTTATGAGTATATACTATACCAATTCGAAATCAATTCAAAGGGTGTTAGCTCAGTTGGATAGGTAACATTGCTGGAGGGTGTGGGGGTGAAAGTCACACTACCAGGGTTCTGTTCGATGACATTTCTGAGATATGACTTTGGATCTGGTTCTTCGGGACCGGTATGGAAGGATCCAGTCTATGGAATCCACTTCCCCGCCGGTCGGGTTCAACCATAAGTGGGATTGCCCGATTGGAGGCCCGATACCGCTAGAGCGTGTGTGTTAACTTGCCGTTAAAAAAAAAATCAATTCTAACAAACAGAGATAAAATAAGATGCACACCAAGTGTTCGACAAAAATTCAACAAGAATAATTCATTAATCTGTAGTATTAGTTATGTACGCTTACTCGCAAATTAAGCACGAAAACAGTAAATCCGCAACATAAAGTAACACAAATTAAATCATACCTGCAACATCTAGGCCATCATAAACACCGCGATGAACCGTACCAAACGATCCACGAGCTATAACCGATTTGATCACGAGCTTCGCAGGATCGATCTCCCAATCCTGCCGTTGCCGGTTGCTATTCGTATCAATCCTTAACCGATACGCGTTGTTTCCGTCTCGATTGTGTTGAACTTGATGATGATGATTATCAGATTTCTGTTGATTATTATAAATAGCAGCTATATTAGTATTACTACTGAAATTGAGTCCGGTTAAGGTGAGATTGAAGCTAGCGTTGTTGTTGATCTTCTCGAAGCTTCTGGTTCTTCTGGTACTGCTGCTGCTGGTGCTCAGATGCCGCTGTAACTGTTCGTCTAGGCTCTTGAGATCGATCTGATCGGCTCGGAGGAAGCCATTTTTGATATGATCGTCGTTTCCCGCCATCTCTCTGAATGCAAAAAAGAAAAATGGTGGTGGAGAAATGGAGAAATGGTGAGTGAAAAAATGGAGATGGTGTGAAGAGAGCAATTTACTATCTTTTTGTGAGAGTTTGCTTTTTTTGGTTTGGTTTCAAAATATATATGAGTAAATTACGATTTTAGTCCCTGTCGTTTGTTATAGATTTCTATTTTTGTTCATGTGGTTTATAGATCTTATTTTCGTCTCCATAGGTTACAATTTGTTTTAATTTTCGTCTTTAGGCCACCTTTAACTAGGGTGTAAACGAGTTGAGCTCGGCTTGCTTAAATTCATCAGGCTCGAGCTCGGCTCGTTTCGAGTCTTATACTCTTATGCGTCAACCTCGAGCTCAAACTCGACTCGTTTACCTATAAACAATATTTAATATGTTTTATCTTTTTTTACTATTTTATTTATATTACTTAATTTTTAATGTCAATTTTTTTATTATATATATATACATATTAATTGAAACTAGTTTAGTCTCGTGAGCTCGTTTAACTCGAGCTCAAATCAAGCTTTTAACGAGTCGATCCCGAGTAGCTCACTAGCAGCTCAACTCGCTTACACCCTTATCTTTAATTACAATGGACCAAAATAGTAAAGAAAACTAAACCTTAAGGGCCGGATTAGTGATAAATTATAAATTATGAGAATGAAAATAACAATAAATTACAACATTTAAGGACTAAAATCATAATTTTTAAATCATAAAAATGAAATTTGTAACTTTTAACAAACCACAAGGACAAAAATCGTAATTTACTCAAGATATAATAGAATCGGGGCAAAGTATATGCATGCACATTAATGGGATATGGACACGTGTACTGGTTAACCGGGGTAACTGGACTTTGAAATTTTTTAGAGTAAATTACGGTTTTGACCATATGATTTGTTAATATTTCTAATTGTGTCCTTGTGTTTATGGATTGAGGTTTTACGTTTTTATGATGGGAAAGGTTAGAGCATCCACAATGGAGGTTTTTCACGGGGTTCTTATTGGGGTTTTTACAAGAACCTCCACTGTGGGACAGAAGTTCTTGTCCAGTCACAGGTTCTTATTGGAACCCAGGTGCTTGTACAGGAACCCGGGTTCTTGTGATACTTTCCTTTTCTGTAATTATTTTATTATTATTTTTGTTATTTCTTAATCATTTGTTCTTTTAATAAATCTATAAAACATATATATTAAACTGGAAAAAATAATTATTATAAAAGATATTTTTTTTCTTTCTTGTAATCTTTGACAAATTTTCTAATTGATTTTTTAATTATTGTGTTTTAAATATTTGTATGCATGTAAATCAAAATTAAACTGAACATATTTGATCGAATCGAGATTACGAGTGATCTATATTACTATGCACTATTTAATCATACTTTTTTAAAGAATAATATTTATGTACCGTTGCACATTTTTTTAATCGTAGTATAAAAGTTATATGTGTGTTTTTAATTGTTTTTCATATATTTTAATAAAATATATAGATTAAAAAATGAAAATTGATATAAAAGTGAAAAATAATAAATTATATTTGAATACATTTAATTTATATAATAATTTATAAATAAGAATAAGGAAAGTGAGGTTTTTGTAAGAACCTCCATTGTAGGATTTTAAGGAGGTTTTTAGTTTGTTGAGGTGGCAGGAAAAAATATGGCAAGTGGGGTTCTTAGAGGTTACACCACTGTGGATGCTCTTAAAAAGATCCAACATATTATTTTGTTTTTGAATGGTTAAATTTTTAAACGAAGAAGTTATTAAACCTTTTCATTTTGAGCTAGTAGTTATATCATTATTGAAAATGACACCGGTGTAACGACCCGGTTTATTTATTTATTTATTTATTTATTTATTTATTTATTTATTTATTTATTTATTTATTTGGGAGTGATTAAGTAGTAGTTATTACTACTTTTGGGCTTGTCTTAATGGAGGAATTGGGCTTGTGTAGGTTGGGCTGAAAAGCCCTTGTATATAAGCAAAAGTTAGGGATTTGGTAAGAAGGGGACTAATCATTTGACAAGAAATCAAGTAGCTGTTAGTGTGTGTGAAGGTGGAAGGTTCAAAGAGAGAGATTGCTTCAAGGTATGAATTTCATTCCTTCTTCATCTTCATTTTTATTAAGTTTGCCCTAAATTCCCATTTATAGTTTGACCTAGAATGGGAATCATTGTGAGTAATGGTTGATTTTAATAGATTAGAAGTGAACCACTCCAAGAACTTCTTGAGAGATGTAGATTTTGAATGTCGATCATTGATTCACTAGCATAATTACACATATAACCCTTATGTTATCAATGATGACTAAGTGGTGTTTAGATTTTGGGAATGAAATCCTTTAGATAAGTGGCCTGATGGTTTTCTATTCTTAAACCTTATTAAATCAAGTTCTTAGCATTTATACTACTAGTAAGAACACCTTAGGAGGTCTGGAATTTGATGGGAATTGATTTGGAATTGGATTTGGGCATCTGCACTTGGGCAGAACTCGACCCGCAGGTCTGGATGCGTCCGCGGGTAAAACGGCGGGTGGGGAAGCCGCGGCTTTACCCGCCGTTCCCACTGGATGATTTTCTTGATTTTGAGATTTGATCCGCTTGAGTTAGATTTCGACTTAGGACGTTCCTATAGGATTCCTAAGAGTCGTTTAGCCATATTTGAGTTGCTAATTCCTCGAAGATTCATTATCTAGGTGATTGTTCGGTTCGTAGGCTCAATCAAGTGGACACAAAGGAGGTTGCGGATAAGGTGAGTCTTTCCAACCCAAAGGATTATCAAAGTTAGGTGTACATTTGCACCTAAAGGTTTTTTTTCTAAACTGTAGTAACGTGTGTTTCATGAATTATACTTTGCAATTTGATTTTGAAATGATTATGTGAATCTTGAATTATGAGAATGCTTATGCATCAGTGTGATATGGATCCATTTACTAGAACCTTGAATTTGTTTCGGGTTCCTATGTTATGGGAGGTGTGTACCCATCAGTGTGGTCGTATTAACGACATTAAGTGTGCTACTACAATTGAATGTGTGAATCTTACTTACATTGTTTATCTGAAAAGTTTCTTAATCGATTTAAATGTTGTAAATTTAAGGAGGGAACCTCACTAGACATTGTGTCTAACCCTCATTGTTTTCTTTTCCAAAACTTAACTTTTCAGATAGGTTGAGTAGGACCGAGATAAGGAAGGGTAAGGAGCATAAGTGATTCGAGTTGAAGTTAGAGATCGAAGTCAGAACCTTAGTTATCTTATTGATTTCTTTGTTTAGACTTTCAGTTGTGTTGTTGGTGAGGATTTTCCTTGTAAGCACCAAAGTTTGAGATTAAAGTTTAAGATTGAGACTTAAGGCTACGAGCCGTTTATGCCATTCTCGTGTTTATCTTTATTGCTATGTTTAAGGGCTTTACAACCGGTTAAGGTGAAATTGATGCTAGTGTTAGTTCTTCTCAAAACTTTCTTTATGGATAAATTGATCGCTTTGGATAAATTTGCGTGTCTTAAAAAAATTTGTTGCTTTACATTTTTTTTCTGAATCAATAGTTTGAATGATAAAAATGACTATTTTACCCATAAGTTCATCAAATTCATGGACAAGTGACGTATTTGGGTTGTACGAATAAGCCCGGATATTTTTCATTAAGTTGCGAGTAAATATCTCAAAATGATTGTGTGAATAAGCTCAATCTGCTATTAAACCCGTTAAGCCAAAAGTAAACAACCCCCAAGTCATATATGGAATTATGGATTAATATATTTATATAGATTTAGAGGTTTTCAGTTTGAGAGAGATATTTCATAGATAAAAAGAGCATGTTTTTCAATTGGGAGTGTCAAGTTTAAAAAAAAAAATTGATTTTTTATGTGTAGTTAAACACTACCAAATAGTTACATATTGCTGACCGAATAACCTACGAATATCATTAAACTCATTAAGCTTGAAAAAATAATACCCTAAATGTTGAAGGGAAAGAAATATCTTTTTTTTTTTATCATCAATAAGAAAATGAGATATACCATAATCATTTGACATGAAAGAGTAAAAGAAATAAGATATACCATGTTCGTTTGGTTGGGGTTTTACAATTAACACCAACTTATATTGATCTTTTCTGAATTAGGTGGTGTTTTGTACAGAGAAAAGAATTGGAAATGGAAATGGAGAGAAATGGAAATGGGGAGAAATAGAAATGAGGTGGAGAATTCGAATTAATCTCTTGTTTGGTATCCTCAAAAAAATGAAACAGAGAAATGATGGCTCATGCTGTATAACAACACCGGGACCTTATGGTTTCACTTTTACGGTTAACATAGTCTTTTATGTTGTTACAACAATAATAATGCAAAAAAGATGTATCGAAATGACATTTCGGTCGATAGTATCTAAGACTAGTGTACAACAGATCTATTTTCATAATTCTGCTCTCGAAAAATTTCACAAAATCCAAAGACACCCATATCATCAAATTTAGAGTTGTAGTTTTGGGAAATTATTTGGAAACAAGATAACAAAACAACTCACAAAAACACTTCACCTTCATATGCTTGTGTAATAGGCCATGTTATAGTGGTGTTGCAAATCCTGTAATATAAACAAAAATAAAACTATAATGTTATTTGATCATCAATCATCACCAAGAAAAAAAAAATACAAAAATACACATTTGATTAAGTATGTTGTCACAAACTTAGTTTAAACATATCTCTAGTAAGTTAACAGGCTATTGTTTATGTACGATATTCGAATTTGTAAACTTTAAATGGACGATAACCTGTTTAATCAAGAATATAAGGGCTGCTTGTTAGCGGCTTAATGAGCTTAATTGAACTTATACTTTGTTCAGTCAGCTATACATGAATGTTTGGCAGTGGCTTATTGATATAGAAAGTGGCCTATTCAATTAGCTTTTAGGGGGAGCTTTATGCAGAAAGCTAAGTTGTTTCAAAACTTGTCCCTCGGAATTAAAAACATGTTCCTTCTATCTATGAAAAAACCTCCAAAACAAAAATCTTTCCAATCTAAACAAACTAATCCACACAGAAAGAATCTCCTAAACCACCCACATCAAACTAAACCCTAAAACCTTCCACGATTCTTTTACCCGCTTACCTCACTCTTGCTCGTCCAATCCAGTTCGGGTACCAAAAGCACCCTAAAGGACACTATTATCACTACATAAGGCAGACACTGCATACACTCAAAGACGCATTACCATAATTGTCTTGAAGAGAGAGCACAACAACATTTATCATAAAATTGCACATAAAAGGTACTAATTGATTATCTTATACTACAAGGTTTGTCAAGATTAATGTGATTATGTGAATTTGCACCAACACTATAGACCATTCACACAGCACCAACCAGGAAGATCATTTTTTTGCAACACTTTGCACACCTAATATCTAATACTCCATCCGTCCTAAAACAGATGTCCACAACGAAAATGGCACCCATTTCTATAAATGTGTAACAATTACATTTTGTAATCAACTAAATGATAATTATACTCTCACTAACGGAGGGAGTAATAAATTTGACCATCTCGTTATGAAGGGTAGAATTGGAAAGTAGGCATTTAGAGGCTGTTGTCCAAACACTTACATGGACTCTTAACCTACCGTGTGACAACGTGAGCATAGCAAGAACCCAAAATCTTACTCGGTAAGAGGCAAGACAAGGATTAAGAGTCTTACCCGCTAAGTGAGGGTAAGCGCTTACCTAAATAAGCATTTGATAAACAACCCGTTAATTATAATAGTGGACACTTATTTTGTGACAAACTAAGCTAGAAATATGGAGAGGGTCCAAATTAACATCCACATGGAACGAGAGCATGCATCTTAAGAACGTACAAGAACCAAGTCGAAATAACAATACATAACGATCTAGAATTACCAAAAAAGAAGGGGAATAAGTAACACAATAAGTCGAGTAAATGATTTCAATCTTGAAATACAAAAGCAAATTCAGGAGATGCACCTTCAGATATCGAACTCCACTGGCCAACCTCGGAAGACAGCATTGAGTTGAGCAATGCTGAAGCGGTTACAGAATGAAGAGGCATCAGAGACTGCATACCACCCAATTCCACCGGCAACCTACAATACAAACACCATGTAACTCATTCCAAACTCTGATTCAATAAATCAGTAACTTAATCACAGTTTAAACTTCCAAAATCGAAGTGTTTTCCAAGTGGTAGCCTGGTAGGTAAGCTAGACGATATTGTGTCTTTTACTTGGTAAAATGGAAGGGATATATATAGAGTTGGGTTCAAATAGAAACTCAAATTTGATTGTGAACATGAGTACAGCTGAGAGCGTGCCACATGTCCTATTCAGCTCATATTCAGTCTGAATAATACAGAATTATTCAGACAACATATTATGCATTATTCAAGGTGAATTCAATAATATAGTATTCGAACTAAATAATACAACATTCAATATTATTTAGTCTGAATATCCCATGTGGCACGCTCTTGGTTGTCCTGACGTTCGCAATCAAATTTGAGTTTCCATTTGAACCTGACCCTATATATACAATCGAGAGCGCGCCACATGTCCTATTCAGCTCATATTCAGTCTGAATAATCATTGAGACCGAATTTTATGCATTATTCAGGGTAAATAATACAGTATCCAGATTGAATAATAATGAATGTTGTATTATTCAGTCTAAATACTGTATCATTCACCTTGATTAATGCATAATATTCAGTCTGAACAATCTTGTATTATTCAGACTAAATATGCCACATGGAGCACTGTCGGTTGTCCTCACGTTAGCAATGAAAAATGAGTTTGCATTTGAACTTCCCTATATATATATAGAGAGAGAGAGAGAGAGAAAGAGAGAGAGGGAGGTTCAAACGCGAAACATATCAATTAAAAAGAACATGTGAAGCAATATCAGCCACTCATCCGGTCAACAAAGGCGGCTTTGAACCCCCCCCCCCCCATAATAATCTCTACCCTCCCATGAATCGCGTCAATCCTCTGTGATCACGCCCCACCGTAACCGCGAGATGAGTGGCTGAGATTGCTCCTCACATTCTATTAAATTGACATGCTTCTCGTTTGAACCTTCCCGTATATATATTGAATTGACATGAAATTCCTAATCATTCATGATCGTAATCAGATTTTCACCCTAACTCTAAATTTAAAAGGATTCTATAAATTGAACATGTTATACAATAATCAAATCACTAAATTCCATACAATTGCATATATATATACATATATATATATATTCGTGTTTACAAATTGAATAAAAGAGGTATGAAAGTAGAAATGAACCTGGATAAGAAGCGAGGGCTCCGGCGACCGGAGATGCTAGAGAAAGCTTTGGAGGATTCCGGCGACATTCCGGCTATATTAGATTGAAATTGGCGTTTACCGGTGGACGCTAGAAACGACCTCACTCGCTGAAAAACCTGCTTTCCTGAATTGGACGCCATTTTTGGTTAGATTCGGAGCTTGTTTGTGTTCAAAATCAACGTCTTTAAACCCTAACGGAGAGCGGGCAAAAACCTCTCACGGGTTAAAAACCCATGGGCCTGTACCCGATTGTTTGAATATACAAGAGTAAACTTACCAAAAAATTAATCAGGCCATCCGCTGTCGACCCGCTGCTATTCAATGGTTTCAACTGCCACATCAGCGTCACATCAGCTTTCCACTATTTTACCCAAAACTACCCAATCCATCTATTATCAACCTACTATCATTTAATTAAAAGTAAAATAAAATAATAAATAAATTAGAGAGAGATAGAGAGAAAGAAGAGAGAGAGGGGGGAGGGGTGGGTGGGTGGGGTGGGGGGTGGGAGTCTTCGGTTTGAAGAACCCATTCTCTCTCCTACCCGCTGAAGGCACGGTGGTGTTCATCCAAGGTACTCATTGGGTACCACTACCCGATTACTACCCATCCAAGCCACAGTGGATGGCCTCAGGGGAGCCTATAATTTTCTTTTTCGTAAAATGATTACGCATTTGATTTTATCATAAAAAAGGAAAAACTACCACCAATTACTTGGATTATTGGTTATAATATGATGAGGTGTCAAAGTTTGATGATGTGGTAATATATGTGGCATATGTAACTTTAGGGCAAATTGCCGAAAATGGTAACATATATGTCTAAAAGATCTAATCAAAAGAACGTACAATTTGTTTTTGCCGTAAAAGGATTATACATTTGATTTTGTCAAAAAGGGAAAACTTACCTTTGAGGTTAAAAATAATACGTGTAAAACGTAACCGGCTCAAGCAGGTTAACAATATGAGTTTCAAGTAAGTTTTCCCATTTTTTACAAAATCGAATGCATAATCCTTTATTGGCAAAAAAAATGTACATTACATCGATTGAAATTTTTTGGACATTTATGCTACCTTTTTTCGGCAATTTGCCCAATATATAAAATAATTTTTTAAGAGAATTATAAATTTTGGTTTGGTATTTCATATCTCCATCTCTTTTTGAACGACAAATTAACACACATACACATTCCTGGGGGATTTGGAATCCACTTGACTAATGTGTGTCAATTATAACCCAACCTAATTAAGGGTGCTACCATATATGGCAAACCATGATCTGGATATCGCCACTTATGCACCGCAGGCTGCTAATCCGAATAGCCAGAAATACCATTAGATTAGATAATATAATAATAAGTTGTTTTTACGGTTCATTTATTAAATACTAACTATCGATTCAATTATCTAAATAATTAACTTTTAAATATGATTGAGAACTTTATATGGTTTTGTCTAGTTAGAGCATCCACAATGGTGGAACCTCTAAGAACCTCACTTACCATATTTTTTTCTACCACGTCATTGTCATCTCAACAAACCAAGAACCTCCTTAAACCTCTACAATGGAGGTTTTTAAAAAGACCTCACTTCCCTCTACTTATTTATAATATAATTTTTATTTATGTAAACTATTATATAACATAAAGTGAAATTATTACAAGAACCTAGGTTCTTGTTCAAGCACTCGGGTTCCATTAAGAACCTTTGACAGGGCAAGAACCTCTGTCTCACAGTGGAGGTTTTTGTAAAATCCCCGTGAAGAACCTTAGGAAGAACCTCCATTGTGGATGCTCTTAGTAACGACACTTTTTTTATCTGGTAAACATTTATTGAGTAAATTATTGTACACGGTAACGTTTTAATAGATTACAATTTTACCCGATAAAGTATATATGGTATTAAATCTTATTGACATTTACCAGGGAAAGCGTTTAAATATACGACTTCTTAATTTTTTTTGTATTCTTTTAGCTAGCGTTTAGTATGTGGATAGATAAGACTCGACATAACGATATTGGAGTATTCGATACAACTAGAAAATAACAAATTAAAATTGTTAAAATATTAAATTTGGCCCCTATAGTTGATTGTTTTTCTTGGTTTTAACCCCACAAACACTTTATTGTAAAACAATTATTTATGTTATGCAAAAATGTTTGGTTTGGATCAGTCTAAGTTATCCTTCATTAGAAAATCCTATATAATTTGCATATGAAGGCATTTTATTTTTTTACTTTTTTTTAAATCCAAATACAACAAACCACATGAACCAAACTTGCAATTTTATCTATATTATATTAAAGTTAATATTATATGTTATAAAAATATTATTTAGCTTGTTATTATAAGTCTTGGTGCATAACCCGATGGCTTTATCATAAGTTAAATGGACACTTATATCTTGGTTTATCTTTAGGATCAAATTTTTTGTGTTGATAAAAGATTTCGACTTTTCGTTATATATCACCTTATTGGGCTATGCCTTTTAAAGAGCGAGTGTTTTCCCCAAAGTTGTTAACAAAAAGGTAACAATTCGTACTCTCGGTCTGGTTGTTTCTTGTGGTTTTGGATTTCTATCTTCTCGAAAGGGTAATGATTCAACCATGTTTACCTCTTTGTCTATTATTATTTGTTACACCTCAAGTGGTTGATGAAATGCCTCTTACCACTTCTTTGACCTTGAAGTAAGGGAAGTGATGAGGTTTAACCACTTAATTTTAAATTGATTTGCATGAGAATCTGTCCATATAAAGTAGAATTTAATAAGTTCTGTTTGTAGACTTAATTTGAGTTTGGATTTATATAGCCTACTTCAACTTTTTTGAAAATCATTAGAAGCATATATGACTGTGGTGGTGCCATCATATCCGTGCTTGAATATTCATGTTCCATGTTCTTTTTTTGCAATTGCAGGGGTTGTTATTACTTGGAATGATCCCAGTTTTTGTAGCTTGGTTATCTGCAGAGTTCTTGGAATACAAGAAAACTGTTGCATCCTTCAAAACGTGAGTTAATGCCCAATTGTTTTTTGTCCCCGATCTCAAAGGTGTAATTATTTTTCTCAAAGGTAAACAAATTCATATTGGTTTGAACACCATCAGACAAATAAGCTTTTTCTATTTTTGCTTTAGGCATTGTTTGGCAAAAATAAGTTAACTTATAAGTTAGCTTATAAGTCACCTTATAAATCAAGTACATGTTTGGATGACCATAAGTTAACTTATAAGTTAGCTTTTTGAAAAGCTACTCCCACTAACCTTTTGGTGACTTATGTGACTTTTTGTTTTTTTATTCCAAATATACCCTTGTTAAGTTTTATACTATTAATTTTTAAACATGTCTTTTTTTGTCATTTTACAGTCATAAGCTACCTTATCAGCTAGTTTTTGCCAAATGCAACTTATTATCAGCTAGCTTATCAGTCACCAGCCACCTTATCAGTCACCAGCTACCTTATCAGTCATAAGTTATCTTATCAGTCATAAGCTACCTTATCAGCTAGTTTGCCAAACATAGCCTTAGAGAATTTTGTATGATAGGAAACTATTCAATATCCTATTGAATTATTTTTGTTGGTTTTCTTTTTGAAGGGGAAAGCAGATTTATATTGAATTGGATTAGGCTTGTATATGAATTTAGATGTGTGGTGTAGTGGTAAGTTCCTAAAGGGTGGTAGCTCCCATCCGGGTTCAAATCCATGCGTGCATCATTGATGGCCACTGAGTATTAATCCCAAGGAAGCATGTCTTAGCTCTCGGTAAAAATTGTCAAGGATGTAGTCTGGGCAAAACCAAATGAACCTTCTAAAAAAAAAAAAAAACCATGGCACTATGATTTGTTGATGATTTAAATTTTAATGATAGGAAAAAAAAAGACAATTCCTTTGTTGCATAACCATCCTTGTAAATTTTAGAGACCACGTCTAAGGGTTTCACTACTAAAATTGTACTTCATATAAAGGTATAATATCACGTTGCGATTTAAAGCGAATAATAAATATCTTGTTCATCTTTTTGTTTTGTTATTATGGCTACTTCATCTTTCGCAGATATGGTAATGCTAGCATGTGGAAGACCTTTACTTTTGACTATTTTCGGTTGACTGCATAGTTGGTATCAAGGTTGTTAAGATCGGGATCCTAGCTAGGATCGTTTTTGTCTTTGCAAGCTCGGATCGTAAGCTCGAGCTAGGGCTCGTAAGATCCTACCTACTGCAAGTCAGTATAAATTTTATCAGATCCTACTTCAAATTTTCGAAAACATACATCCATATTTCAACATCTAAATTTCAAATTAACAACATCCACATCCAAAATAACATACATCCACATATCAAAATAACATAGTCTTAACTCTTAACTCTTAAGCCTTAACAATCCTCAAAATAACATAGTCATAAGTCTTAACTCTTACCAATACTCAAAATAACATAGTCAAAAACTCAAAATAGCTTCAAAATTTTAAAATAACATAGTCTGCACGATCTTACGATCCGAGCCGAGCTTACGATCTTACGATGCGAGCCTACGAGCCTACACGAGCTTACCTAAAAACGATCCTATAAGCGAGCCGGCTAGTTTTTGTAGGCTAGGATCGTAAACTCGTACGAGCCTACGAGCTTGATCGCGAGTTTGACAACCTTGGTTGGTATCACTTGCCCATTTCTATTAAGCCGGGTTTTGTAAATTTTTGCTATTAGAATACGTAAATTGTATGAGAGATCCCAGCAAAACAGACAACACCTTTATGTCATATGATATTATATTTTTGTGTTCCTTAATTATACATGTTCTTATATGACCAACTTCTCTTCTCTTTTTTGATGTGGTTACTTTTTATCTTTAGTTTTTTTTACAGATCCCTACATTGTTTAAATTTAAACCACTAATGCATAAGATGGTTTTTAAAAGCCAAGAACAAAACAAAATCATAGGGACGATAAAAGATGCCCAAACACAACAAAGATTGAGAACATATACTTATTTGATATATATAAAGAGATTTTCATTTATGAGCCGTTTTTAGTTTGTGAATTTGTGAGCTTACGTCTAAGGCGTGATCAGTAAACTAACCGTACATGATTTTCGTAATTCATATTTTCCGTAAAACCTACAAAAGGTTTTAAAATTCGAGAATTTAGACAATGAGAAACACTTTACAATCCTTCATACCCGCTGCAACACGCGGGTACATTAACTAGTATTATATTAAAGTTAATATTATATGTTATAAAAATATTATTTAGCTTGTTATTATAAGTCTTGGTGCATAACCCAATGGCTTTATCATAAGTTAAATGGACACTTGTATCTTGGTTTATCTTTAGGATCAAATTTTTTTGTTGATAAAAGATTTCGACTTTTCGTTATATATCACCTTGTTGGGCTATGCCTTTTAAAGAGCGAGTGTTTTCCCCAAAGTTGTTCTACCATGTCAAGGCAAATAAGAAAATCCATTTTTGTTCTATCATGTGCCATGTCTCTCCTCAATTTTGTCTTTTGTCATATCATACGTAAAGCTGTCTCATCATATCTCATGTAGTTTATGCACCAAACAATCACTAATGTACGATAGGTGTCTCTTGTTAAAAGCATCTTCAACAGCTTATCCAAAACAAAGAATATGGAGATTTTAGACTTAAAAGTTGTTCCAACAGCTTTTCCACATCTATCTCCAAAATGGAAAAAGTAGGAGATGAGTGACTTTTTCTCCAAATATGGACCAAAATTGATTATCTAATGTAATAACCAACATGAAGGTTTGAAAATAACTTTAGTGAGGGAAATAATTTTTTAATACATGGGTTATATTAATATATTAGTTAATGTTGAAGTCTAAAAAATAGGATCTTTTAGAGATAGTTGCAATTTTTTGTAGATTTTGATTTTTAATACTCTAAATTATCCTTTCATGCATAAAGGGGGGGGGGGGGGGGGGGGGGGGTAGTTTGATAGTTTATATTTTAAAAAAGAAGTTAAAGTTTATAGGTATACAATAGCATGTCAAGCAACTATTATAAAATAGAGATTTTGAATATTTTAAATATTATCTTTGTTCTAGATGCTACTTTAAAATGTTTTATAACATTTTAAAAATATTGATTACCAACAATCTTAATTGATACCACACAAAATGCGCTCCTTACGAACCACATGCGAACAGACATTTTAAAGTTGATTCAATGATTGAGGCTAACGGATGGATTCAAACATGTCTCTCACAAGATTCAAAATTGAACATTTGCCAAATGAGATACATAAATTTGATCCTACTGACCTTCGCATAGGAAACTATGAATTTAATGCTCATGAGATCAACATGGTATGCAAAGGGATGGTTAAATGACAAACCGAGGAAAAACCCAACACTACCAAACTTGTCTAACAGTTTTCTAACTGTCTTGAAATGGTCGACCCAAATACGCTAATTCATCACCGTTGCCATAGTCCATATCAACATAAAAACAAACATATTTTACACTTCGAATCAGTTTCAGTCAATCAAAAGCCTAGGACACCAATCAAACAGTCGACGAAATCATTGTCACGTTGCAAAGTTTAAGTCATCGGCAAAACATCATCGAATAAATCCAATTAGATCGACAATAAAGTCCGAAACAACATTGATCACAATGTCGAGGAAAATAGTTTACAAATTATCAAAAGTAGAAGGATGTGTAATGTAAATTCGAACCTAACGAAATACTTTACTCTTTTCCAACCACCATAGATTTTGGTCTTCTCCAAATCTCTGTTTTCTTCTTCTTCTTCCCCCATAGCTATGAAGCACCAAATCGAAGCAAAACATCACTGGAATGAAGCAGGTCTGCAGATTCTCATGTAGTAGTAGTTAGTTCTACGAATTTCGGATAGCTTTCATCAAAATCCTCTCGATTCGATCGAAAGTGAAAACGGTTAATTTCACCATGGAAAGAGAATTGAAGCAGAAACGGCAACTCGACGTCGATTCTCCGGCGACGACTTCTTCTTCCGGTCATCTCCGAGATCGGAGATCTTCACAGCTTTCTCTGCCGCCGGATAGATCGCCGGAAGACTCACCGGTTTCAACTATGTCGTCTCTATCGTCTCTCAGCCACGTATTCTCTCCGGAAAGAACAGAAATAGATCCAAAACAAGAAGTAGAACCAGAAGTAGAAGTATCGCACGGATCGCCTACGTTAGATCCGTTGCCGGATCTATCGTCGGCGCCGGTGCCGGTGGTGAACCGGTACGTGAGGGAGGAGGCGGTGTCGGTTACGAAGACGGATCACAGCGCGAAGGACGGATACGTGGTACGGCCGCCGGTGGTGGAGGAAGGTCGGACCGGCGGAGGAGGAGGACAGGGGAGGAGGCGGCGGAGGGAGGCGGTGGGGAGCGGTGGCGGTGGGAGGAGGACGGAGAAAGAAGGTTCGGTGAGGAAGATAGCGTTAGGGTTTCGGATATTCGAGTTGCTGTTCTGTTTGGTATCGTTGTCGGTTATGGCGACGGATAAGCGCCAGGGATGGGCGCTCGACTCGTTTTATCGTTACAAGGAGTTTCGGTGATGCTCTCTTTATCTCCGGCCACCGTTAAGCCTAATTTTGATTACGTTTCCATTGTTTAATATGTTGTTTTCCGCGAATGTAAAAAATGAAAACTCGTTTTTCATTGCGAACATTATGCTCGGAGTGAATAACACAACATTTAATGTTATTCAGAGTGCATAACACCGCATTCTGTGTTATTGAGCATTATTCACTCTGGAATCTGGATAACACTGAATGTTGTGTTATTCACTCTGGATGACGGTGAATGTTGTGTTATTCGCTCTGGATAAACACTGAATGCGATTGTTGTGTAATTGTGTTATCCACTCTAAATAATACATATGATTATATGCAGAGTGAATATGCCACGTGGCACAATCTCAGTGGTCCTCACGTTCGCAATCAGATTTGAGATTCCATTTGAACACTTTTCCGATGAAAAACATGTCTATTAACCGTGATGGATCCGCAGGTACTCCATGGCAGTGAATGTGGTCGGATTTGCATACGCTGTGCTACAAGCTTCTGATCTAGCGTATCAATTGGCGACCGGAAATCATTACAACAGACGCCATCCTCTCCGGTACTACTTTGATTTCGCCATGGATCAGGTAAGTGTTCGGATTTGGTCCCCCTTTTCTCTTAATACTCCCATTTAGTTCACATTTATTTGGTTGAGCTGCAATTATTGGAGTGATAATAATTCAAAATTGATTGTCCTTGGTGTAGAAAGTAGTGTTGCTTACCAATTGCATATGCACTTAGATTAGCTTCGGAGTAAAAATTTGATCCATATTAGATTTTACAAGCTCATTGATTTGCATATGCATAATCTCATCATACAGTAAACCGATTGGATTGTTGTAAAGAAGTTGTCCTTCACCTAGTTTCAAAGATCATTTTGGTCATTTGAAGCAAAGCAAAACCCATATTTTCGTATTCGTGGTTCTTTAAGTTAATGGTATGATTATTGTGGATTATCTTACTTTAGGCAATATACATCGAAATCTAATGAGGTTTGCGATAGTTTCTATTTACAGGTTAGTGTAACTATATTTTTTATCTTATTGCGGGTAACAAACATCCAATTGTTCTTATTTTGTACTCATTTTTACCCGATAAACGAGTTTTGGTATGACATTTTTCTACATGTTTCAATATAACTTGACAATTTGGGCCCACTTCATCGGTAATTGCAAGATCTATCGGTTATCGGTTAAAATAGGTATCAAATAGGAAAAATTGTCTGAACCAAACCATTGACATCTAGTGGTTAAAATTATAAACCACAATGACCAAAATACCGGGTTTACCCGTAAAATTGATTTGAGTTTTTACAATGGTCGTATTCCATGTTCTCTCTTAATTCTAGGCTTCAACTGTATCAACATTTTGAGGTAGTGAGTTCAGTGTCATGAACAACTATTCGGGTGCGTTTGGTACGCAGACAGGACAGGACAAGGTAGAACAGGACAGGACAGGATAGGACAGCTGTTCAGCGTTTGGTAATACATGACAGGACTGGACTGGACAGAACAGTACTGCTTAAATGACCATTTTACCCCTGCTGAAATTTTTAGCATTTTTTACCTAATAGTCTATCTAAATGAAAATTAACAAAAAACAAAAAACTCTAATCTATGTATCAACAAAACTATAATCAAGTATATAATAAAAAGTCATAACTTGCAAGATAAATAGTAGCAATATATATAAATAGTGTGCAAGATAAATAGTAGCAATATAGAAATACTGTGCAATGAAAATTTAAATATGTATATATATATATATATTTGAAGTAAGAAAATTTGAATAAAAAAATATCTAATGAAAAATTTACTCCTATATTAGATATAATGACTATAAATTTAATCTTAATCTTTCGTTTTACATGCTTAATCATTAAAAATTAAAATTAATTCAAACTCCAAAATCTAAATTCCAAACGTTAAAAATTAAATTAAACACTTAAACTAATAAAAAAAAGTTCAAATCTCAAATATCTACATAAAAAAAGTTATAAAAAACATTAAAAAAGGTTATATTTGGGTTTCGGGTAAGTTCGGGTAATGGGTGCGGAGACCCTACCCGAACCGAGTAACTCGTCATAAAGTTGGATTTAGAAGATTGTGTTAGTTCGAGTTATGTAGGTTAAGTAGATTCGAGATTTTTTGAATCGGATTTTCGGTTTTTCGGATTTGGTCGAGTTTTATTCATCCCTAAATATGAGGCAATTATAAAGAAAAAGAAAATCAATCTGTATTTTGAGGGGTATAATGGTAAATCTGACTCTGTTCTACTTAGTTCCAGGGGGGTAGGATGGGACAGGCTTGTCCCAGTCTTGTTCTACTTAGTTCTGGTGTGTTCCACATAGATGTCTGCCAAACATGGGACAAGCCTGTCCTGTCCTGTCCCATCCTGTCCAGCGTACCAAACGCACCCTTCAAGAACTACCATTGTACTTCCACCACTAAATCTAGGTGTGCATTGCTTGAATTATGAGTCTTAGGTGTTTCCAAACTATAAGCCAAAAACAACCGCTCTACTATTTGAGATAGAGGGCAGGTTTGCATACATCTTAGAACATCTCCAACAGATTCACTAAAATAGAGAAAATGTGTTTTTTCTTCTCTATTTTGCTCCAACAGGTTTCTCAAAAATAGAGAAAACTAGGGATGTAAACGAGCCGAGCCGAGCCGAGCCTTAAGCTAATCGAGCCAGGCTCGTTTAAGATTATAGAAGCTCGAGCTCGAGCTCGTTCGAGTTTGTGCTTTGAGGCTCGAGCTCGGCCCGTGAACCATTTACAAGGCTCAAGCTCAGCTCGTAAATGCTCGGTTGCTTCATGAGCCTAAACGAGCCTAAACTAGCCTAAACGATCCCTAATTCTAAGGATGTGCTTTGAATATCGATTTTTTTTTATATATGTTAAATACATTATACTAATAAAATATAAAATACATAATATTATATGTGAAGGTCGTTTAAGCTCACGAGCCTAAACGATATCTGATTTTGAGGCTCGAGCTCGGCTCGTTTAGTAAACGAGCTCTGTTTCAAGATCGAGTTCGAGCTCGAGCTCGTTAAGGCTCGGCTCGTTTCGAGCTTTTAACGATCCAAGCTCGGGTAGCTCTCGAGTAGCTCGGCTCATTTACATCCCTAGAGAAAACCAGTAAAACTCCAAGTTTAGAGAATTCTCTAAAACTTGATGTGCGGAGAGATTAATTACTTTTTTTATTCATTCCCATCAATAAGATTGAATCATTATTATTATATATATATATATATATATATATATATATATAGAGGGAAGTTCATTTAGAAACCAAAAAAATAGTAAAAACCGTAGAAACTCATAGTTTCATAGCTTAAATCAACGAAAACTTTTCGTAGAGTTGTTTAATATGATGCAAATGTTTCATATAATTCATTTTTTGATGAAATTGTTTCATATTTTGGTGTTTTTTATATAAAAATGAAAAGGTTTCATACATTTTTCTATGCTTATGAATCTGTTCTATGTATTTTCTTTAATCCTATGAAACCTTGTTATTTTTACAAAAAAGAACATCAAAAAATGAATTATATGAAACATTTGCATCATATTAAACAACTCTACGAAAAGTTTTCGTTGATTTAAGCTATAAAACCATGAGTTTCTACGGTTTTTACTCTTTTTTTGGTTTCTAAATGAACTTGACTCTCTCTTATATATATATATTTTAAAAGTGTATTCGGATGATAAATTTATAGAATATGTTAGTAATCTACTGAATTCTGAAATCTCTAAAATAAAGAATCTGTCGGAGGTAAATTTAATTCTATTTAGAGATTTTGATCTTTGATTCTCTATGTCAAAGAAATTATAAAGAATGTGTTGGAGATGCTCTTACCTTCTCAACACCCCACCTTCAGGTGGGATCAGAGGTGGATCTAGAGTTTTTTGTGATGGGGGTTGGAGTTTAAGTAATGATCATGTATCCACATGGACATTGTTAGCAATGTAGTCCACTTAAATATATTGGTCTTATTTATCTTTTTGATTGATTAGAGTGGACTCCATAAAAAAATAATTTCAAATGGATTCAAGAAAGATCGTACAAAGTAACAACTAATAAACCTTTATACTAAATTACCAAAATAAGAAACTAACAATTTAACATTAAGTAACAAATTCCAACCCTAATAATCAACAATTAACAAAAAAATATCAATTATATATTAACTAGCAAACTCTAACTCTAAGAATTCACAATAATATATAAGAATTACCTTATGATATATAGTGTTCATTCAGTCTTTGGTTTCTAAACTCCAAACGATAATTTGTAAACTTCAGATGCTGACATACCTTCTAATATCATCGGGATCGTCGGCAGCCACCCGAGTGGACGACTGGAAATCGAACTGGGGTGCGGACAAATTCCCGGAGTTGGCCACCGCTTCTATCGGTTTGGGTTTCGTGGCTTTCGTTGCCTTTGCCTTCAGCTCCGTCATCTCAGGTTACTTACTCTATGCTTCCACATCTTCTTGATTCTCGATTATTACTCTGTAAATTTTGTGATATGATCATTTTACAAAATCTGTAAAATCATTCTAGGGAACTCTATATCTTCTAGTTCTCATGTATATAAAGATTTGCATGATGCCAAATAGACTTTTATGGTGTTCTTGAGGTCTAGCTTGCATCATAGGCTATGGATTGTAAAATGAATGGTTATGTAAGCGTGACGTATATCTATGGATAGATGATAGATTTTTTCCCCTCTTCGGGTTATAGTTGTCCTTTTCTATATCTGTTACTCTTTCTTGCGTGTTGACGTTTTTCTTTGAAACAACTTCTCTGCTTTATGTTCACCTTTTATCGATTTTTTATTTGTCGTTCTTATCCGGTCAAAAACCATGGGGACCAAAATGTAGAATTGTTTTTGGTTGTGTAAAGACAGAAAAATCGATAAAAGGATGGAAATGCCCTTCAGTGTAGGGGATTTTTTTGACGACGGTTATAGGGAGGGGGCAAATGTGGATGTTTTTTGCAAACCGCGGTGGTCATCTTGTGATTTGAAAACTGCAAGGACAAAAAATCTTGTTTTTGACAAACTATGAGGACAAATTTTGTAGTTTACTCTAGGGATTTTATTTAAAATGTAGGGAAAGATAATGGCACAAATAGCTATTTTTGGTGGACCTAATTTACCTCCTAGCCATTTCTCATCCAAGTTTTTAAAAGAGTTGCTACATCCGTAAGTCACCATTCATCAACTTGCGGAGGGGTTAAAAAGTAAATAAAGAAAAGAAAACTTTGAACATGGTTAAAAGAGTTGCTATATCTGTAAGTTACTCTAAATACTTCCTCAAGTTGCGCAAGTGTTACTCCCGGATGCAAACAAATGCACAAATTTGGTCCACCTGCGTACCATGTTCAGAAATTTCTTTTTTTTTTTTTTTACTTTTTGACCCCTCTGTAAGTTGAGGAATGGTTGCTTGTGGAGGCACTGACTTCCTTGAAAACTTGTGAGAGAAATGGCTAATAGATAAATCTGGTTGACCGGAAGTCTGGAATGGCTATTTATGTTGCTTTCCTTTAAATGTACCATAGGGAAAACTTGGCTGATATTTTATATATTTTCTAATATCCCGAAACACCCTTCAAAGTTTAGCGAGTCCTCTTTCGTACCCCAGAAAAAATTACTTGCGAAAACCAATTGAGCGGGTCCAGGGGTCCTGCTCGAGCCTTCACTACCTACTCATCTGCTAATGGGGTGAACGGTTTTTCTGCTATGAAATAACCATGAAACGATGGCATGGGCCATTGTATGCCCCTGAGCAGGTTCGCCCATGATTGTAAGCAAAGGATGTGTCATTTGTTCATCGTCTTGCTTCAAATTCTTTGATGATTTGATTCGGCAAAATTTTAATACTTCATCCGTCTCAATAACTGTTCACAAGTTTTATAATTGTGTAACTACTACATCTTTTTAATTAAAATAAACGACAACTGTAGTGACAGATAATGACTTTGATATCATGTGAGAATACGTATAAGCTCATTAGATTACTCTATTAAAGAGCTCTTAAGGGGAGAAGGAAAGTTCCAATGTATATGGAAGAGAAATACTTCAAGTCTAGTAGATATGAGATTCTATAACAATATGCATACATATCCCTACACCATCTCTGTAATTATTCAGCAAATGAAGATTGTTTTATTCATACACAACGTACATAGGATACCACTCGGTCATACAACTGAAGAAACAGTAACTATACGTTTAGTAATCTTAGAAGCATACACTGCATATCATGCATAATCTTCCAACTAGTACCTAACAGATGCATGGGTTTGGTTCTCATGAGACCAGTCTGTGTATTAGTTGTAAAGGCACAAAAATAACACAGAACCTTTAAAACAAAAACGTTGTAAAGGTGCAAAAACAAACCTTCATGTTTGTTGTGAAGGTTCAGTGTCTTTTTGTACCTTCATAGTGTCCTATTGTGAAGGTTCGGTGATATTTTGTGGTATCAAGAAAATAGGCTGGTTTCACATGGTCCCAATTCTAGATGCATAATCTCCATGCTTATTTCATTTATATATAACTAGTTCTCTAATCAATAAGATCAATTCAGCCATCATCTTCACAACATGCAATTCTTGGTCTTTTTTCATTAAGCCACACCTTTGGCATCTAAACACCAACAATAGAAATCAGACCTTGAGATTGCCATTAGTTCTTCAGGACTCATCCTCTCAAGCTCCCCTTGTCTCCATGAAGCAAAGTTGTTCTTGTTTTGAGGGTCCATAGCAAGCGGATAGTCCTCATTCGTATGAACTCGGGATCTCATTCTTTTGTAAAGTCTCATCGTTGCAACACAATCATCGTATGGATCTTGTATCCCATTTTGAATCTCGTAGCTATAAAAAAGAAGAGATTTATCATTATTATATATGGATCTCTCAAAAATATAGCCTACGGGTGCTAAAAAACCATTGGACTGTTCAAACTAGTCTAACCAAGTGAATTTCGACAAGTTTTGATAGGCTGGTCCGATCAATGGTTTGGATGTCTTTTTAGCAGTTTGGACTGAACTTACCTCAATGTATTAGTTATAAGGGTTAAGTACATGGGAGTGTATCGAACTTGTCACGTTTTATCATTGTATGTACTCAATTTTAAAAATTACCGATTAATGTACTGAACCTGCTAAAATTGTCATTGTATGTATTCAACTTTATTAAAAACCTACCATTTAATGTATATAACTTGTCACGAAAGTGTATCCAACTTGTCATGAAATACATTAGATGACAATTTTAGCAAGTTCGGAACATTAATCGGTAAGTTTTAAAGTTAAGTACATACAATGATAAAACGTGACAAGTTCGATACACTCTCATATGTACTTAACCTTAGTTGTAATTTAGTTTTCATGTTACAAAATTAACTTATGGCCCAATAGAAAAGTCCGTCCAACATTTTTGTATAATATTATATTGGTAGAAATTTCATTTTAGAGATATATATATATTTTTAGCTTAAAGCCCATAATAGAGGCAAATCGTCTAAGACTAGACCTCCTTTTCGTGTTTGGAATTTTACTAAACCACCATTGTGGTTTGGGGGTTAAACCGCCAAAAGAAAACAAACATCCCAAATATAGCATATTTTCTTCTCAATTTATTTTTAGTAGTGTTGGTTCTACTCATATCTAACTTCTTTAATGTTTAGCGTAGTTGTTAGGAGTCTTTGGGGAAACAACAGTTTTACTTTTTAGGATAGAGGTCGTGTCTGTATGCATCTGATACCACCTCATGGTGGCATGCACTAGTTTATTAAAGTCTTTTAAAGGTGATTACCCGAGGTACGATTTTGTTAAATACTTGAGTGAGTTGCTCAGCTTGCTTGTTTTCATTAAGGGTGGATATTTTGCGCAGTCCCTGTAAAACAATGAAATGCAAGTAAATATCAACAACTTAAGTTAGTTAAGCGTGATAAATTTCATGATGGCGCACTTCGTCTGTCTAAAAATAAGTGCCTGTATTTCTATCTTTTAGTTTGTCTAAAAATAAGTGTTCACTTTCAAAAGTAAATGTCTATTTTCCAATTATACCATTAATAATGAGATGGAGATTTCATTACATCTATGTTACTTAGCGGTGAAACTATAATTTAGTTAAATAAAGAAGTGTAAGAATTACATATCTATAAATATGTATATCTTTTTTATTATAGACATTTATTTTGGTACAAAGGGAGTAATAAGAGCATCTCCAACCAAAAATCCCTCTTAGAAAAATGGAGATTTTGTTATGTATCTTGTTTCAGTAGGTTCTTTGTATTGTTATTTAATATACAAAATACAGAAGAAAATTTCGAGTTTAGAGAATTGTCTTCAAACTTATGGGAGAAAAGAGAAGAATTTTTATTCACTCACAATTTTTGACTGGTGAGATTGAACTATTATTACTTGGGTAAATTGCCGAAAAAGTAACATAGATATCCAAATTTGCCAATTAGTGGAAGATGAAGTTTTTTTTGCCTGAAAAGGAATCCAAACTTTAATTTTTAACAAAAAGGGGAACTAGCAACAAGCTGTATAGGTTACGGGTTAAAATTCATAGAGGTGGCATTAAATTTAGGGAAAATTGTCAAGGAAGGTAACATAAATGTTCAAGTTTGCCAATCAGGAGAATAATGCCACTTGGACAGACATGTTAGCAAGTTAATCAGGTCATCATACCCTTTTTTTGTTACAAATTGAAATTTAGGGTCCTGTCTCAGTAAAAAAAAATGTATGTTTCCCTGATTAGTAAATTTGGAAATTTCTGTTACCTTTCTTGACAATTTGCCCTTATTACTTTATAAAACTTTTTAAGTGTATTGGGATTATAAAACTGTAAAATATTTCAACAATATAATTAACGATAGTCTCTAAAATAAAGAATTTATTAGAGTTAGAATTTTTTTACAGATATTTTAACTTTTGATTACGTAATTTAGATTTTTTTGCAAAATCTAAGGGAGATGTATTATACAAGCTGATGAGATGAAGATACTTGCCTTATTTTCACAAGAGGATACTCTAGTTCCAAGCATTTCATATCATGATCCAAACCATGGCCTACAAGAATCCTCGATTTCCCACCTCTTGGGCGGATCTTCCATATCGGTTCTCCGTTGCATAGAAAATCTTGGATTTTCCTTTGAACCTGTCTCATCGGCATCGCATCTCTGAGGTATTCTGGTCGGATGCCAGTTGTTTCAAACCTGCGAATTTTTTTTAGATGTGCTTTAATAACGTAATATGAAAGGGATGCTACACCGAAATCACGCTAATAGGATGCTAATATTGTCTAAATTTCTAACAAACCACATCATAGGATTTAAGTTTATAGAACCAGACATAAAACGTCTTTTCAAAGCGTGTTGCAATAAATTTATACGACACTTTTGGGGTCATAATAGGTTTTTCATTTCAAAATAAAGTATCATATTAGTTATGTAATAAAAGAGTCCCATAAACACATGTTTTATAGGATAAAAGGATTACAACACCTTTTATCGAAAAATGTCTTATAAAATAGCTAATACAAGGTTTTGTTTTAAAAAACTTGTTAAGACATCCAAAATCGTCTTATAAACTAATTACAACACCTTTTAATAAGACGTTTATGGTTCGATTGTGTAAAATTAAGCCCTATAAAGCAGCCTATAAGAACACTTAAACATTTTTGGCGTCTTATAATCCATTCTTGTTAGGGGGGGTCTCTTTGAGGAGACTTATAACATAAATTTATTTAACTACGTGCACCCTTTTTTATAGGCCTTCAAACAAATACAAATCATTTGTTCCCATCCTATCCCATCAACCAACTCCTCACATATGATTGCGTTATTTAATATATTTAAATAATTCAACTTTCTATTAGGTTTCCATAAAGATGAGATGCCAGATGTTAATAGGGTTCGAATCTAGACATTTATACATTGAATCTAGGCCAATTCATGATTGTTCGAGGGATTAGTCAGTGTATGTAAGTCAGTTTAAGAACCAACGTACCATAAAATGGCAAAAAAAGATGGCACCCACCTATAGTTTGTAATAGGAAGTTGTGGCTTCACATATGAATGAAATAGTATGTTCTCGTATTCATCGATGATGCACACCCTTGCACAAAGATCCAACGAACCATCGCTACCACCACCAACCATTTTGCATGCAAGTGCCACGGCTATTGTTTTCCCACCATCGATTCTCAGGTCGTCTTGAATGCCTAAGTTAGCAAATCGATGTAGTACACCCTGAAATATAGATATAGAATGTGCATGTATATCTAAAGATGAAAAATATTTATTTTTTGAGGAAATAATGTCTTACGTTACTTCCACGCACTAGTTGACATCTATCTTGGTGAACCCTAAGAGCGTTTGGGCTACTAAGGATCGATAAGCAAATGGTACATCCACGGTCCCTAAACACCCTTTCGCATTCGGCCTTTGGCAATAGTCCTGAGAGTTGGAGAAGGAATAAATTTATTTTAAAACATTCATTTTGGTATCTTACATGTGATAACTCAAACATGTAGATTATAGTACGTTACACGAAATAGTAATTAGATCACAGTACGTTGCATTTTTATGCATACTTATATGTAAATAAAATACCTAAAATATTTGATATAATTACATTTGTGGTACCAAAAAGAAAATTTGAAATTATGTTGCACAATAGAAATAGGACCAAAATATATGTTGCATTTTCATGCAACTTTCTCTAATCCAAACACACACACACGCGCACACTCACACACTTTCTCTAATCCAAATACACACACACACACAGAGTCAGATTTCTTACTAGAAGGCGAGAAGTTTCAAGTTCATATATGATTACATACGATATGCATGCTTAATCATATATGAT
The DNA here is from genome assembly GCA_030169165.1 of Centaurea solstitialis. Classification (NCBI taxonomy): domain Eukaryota; kingdom Viridiplantae; phylum Streptophyta; class Magnoliopsida; order Asterales; family Asteraceae; genus Centaurea; species Centaurea solstitialis. The sequence continues at coordinate 78,674,268 of CM058041.1, forward strand.
TAAACACATGTTGCATGAGTGGCACATAGTGGGTGACCTTCCTCTGCAACCTTTTGGTTGTATTCACCAAGACACTCGCATTCCTTTTAGATGTGTTTAATCATATAGGATTAAATGTTCATATCATGTGTAACCATATATGATCTTGGAACTTCTCACCTTCTTGCAGTTTGACCAATTTCTCGTTTGATCTTCTCTCCATGTATATTACCTATAAGATGATCACGAAGAGATTCATATGAGCGGCAATGCTTGCCACAAATTCCGCACATCGGTTCGTGAACCGAGTGATACGAAACCCTCATGTGTTCAACCAAGTGCTCCTTTTTGTTAAACTGTCTATAGCATGCCGCACACTTGTTCCTAATCAAGAAAAAATGTAGTAAGATACAAGACAATATATTTTAGATTAAAAAAACTCAGTAAATCCCACTTGATAGAGGGTATGATGCACACAAACCTAACCTCTACTACAATTTAGCAAAGCGGATGTTTCTGTAAAGACCCTTGTAGTGCAAGAGTGTGAGCAACCAGGTAGAATGAAGAAAGACTAACATACAGTGAAAGAAACCAGAAAAAAATTAATAGGTACATCAAACACATGCGAAAAGGAAAGAAAGGCAAAAGACACACATATCTCTTATGGAGTAAACTACGATTTTTGTTTTTATGGTTTCTTAATAACTTTCATTTTCATCCCTATATTTAGAAATCACGATTTTCATTCCTATGGTTTGGAATTTATTGCTAATTCTTCATTGGATTGATTTCCACCTTTAAGTGTAAGGGACCAAGACAATAAAGACTTGTAAATCATGGGCACGGTAACAAAAACAAATTATAAATCATAAGAAACAAAATAACAATAAATACAAATACAAGGATGAAAATCATAATTTTAAACCATGGGGGAGAAAATCATAACTGTTAACAAACCATATGGACCTGAATCATAATTCACTCTATCTTATGCTTAATTTTTGATGTGCATTACTATATCCCTCCCAAAATAAGCATCCATAAATAATAATAATAATAATAATAATAATAATAATAATAATAATAATAATAATAATAATAATAATAATAATAATAATAATAATAATAAACACAACTTTATTACATTTAATGACCATTTTACCCTTAAAAATAGATGGAGTAACTAATTTCTCCATTTCATAATTAAGGATAAAATGGTAATCTATTCATTGATTTTTCAAAAGTGAAGACTTATTTTGTCATAAACTAAAACAGGAATATAAACCCTTATTTTGGAACCGATGGAGTAAAACATTGCTTTCGTATTACTTTCAAGAACTTGTGAGTATATTTTAGACAACACAAGTATATTTTTTATCTTAGTACCTTTGATTATCTGAAGGATTCATTCTTCTTTCAACTTTGATATCACTCAATCACAAAATCTAAAAACACTTTGAGGACAAATGTTAGAATTTTTAAGGTATTTATAAGCATTTTTGAGACAAAAGAATTTGTACGTTTCAAAGAATGTATGCAACCTAAGCATCGAAAATAATTGATTCTTTTAGAGCATCTCCAACAATTATACCTAAAGATCTGTATAATAGAGAAGGAAAAGTAAAAATTTCAAAAAAAAAAAAACACATTCAGCTTCAATAAATATTCTACTTTAGCATATTATTTAGCACGTCTACTACAGCAAAAAAAAATAAAAAATTAACATAGTTGTTTGATATGCTTAGTGCTCTTTAGACGCATATCATGCTAGTATGTGTGTAGAGTAGTTCAATCTCGATCTCTCGAATCTTCATCGCATATACCCCATTGCTAGGAACAGAGCATGATTGTGGAATCGGGTCAACAATAGGATTTAGAGAATATTTTCCGTCTTACTTTATATGATTTCAATATATTCCATGCTCCCGTGTTTGTGTACTATCAAGATGGCAACTAGCATTCACACACATATACACACACGTGTCCATGGGTCATTTTATTTATTTTTTGAGTGACAAGCTAATATACACACACGTTCCCGGGGTATTCAGGCTCACAAGGGCACCCGACTAATCCCCGACGACCACGATCCAACCCAATTAAGGGTATCACTATGTTGCAGGCCATTATCTGAATATCTCCACATGCTCTCCACTATACAGGTCACATATATAAAAAGCATTTTTCATAATGTCATTAGGCTTAATAATCCCCTTCTCTTTTCTATATGCATGTCCCTAAGGTTCTTTCTTGAAATCTTGTTATTTCATAAGTGGAAAGTTTTTTTTTGAACATATTTTGATTTATAATCTGATTCATATTTGAGTGGATGAGCATGCCAACTTTAGGATTATTTACTACCTGTTGACCGCATCTTATAGTAAAAAACAAAATGTTGTTTATCAAAACACTCTAACCTACAATAATAAACACTTTAACCTATAAAATATGTTCACTGGTAACGAAGAAGTTGGCTTTCTGACTTAGTCAACACTTACACAGACACTTAGTCAACAACCATTCATTCTAAATTAGTGCTTACCCATATTGCGTTCTTACTCGGTTTACACGTACCCCATTTGCTTTACTAGGTTAGTTGATGCATGTCATTGTAATGTTGGTTCATAAGCCATGAACAGTTGGTAAACAACCATTGATTTACCTCTCCTATGATAACCGTGAGACTGATACAGTGAGATCGTCTCAAAAAGTGGCATCTTCCCTTTGTAAACAACCGTTAATTTTTCAGACAACATATACCTAGACTAAACCTCTTCAATACCCATATCACATTCTTACTCGGTCAACGTTTATCTAGTTTGTCTTGATTGGTCGGTTAATTCATGTCATTATAAAGTAGAAAATTTGTTTGAAGCAATTAAAGCCTGGGTTCTTGATATGATTGTCAAGATTCTTAGAAAAAAAAACTTTTGACCAAATTGGGGGCCAACATGATTCTGGGATTGAAAATATACCCAATAAAAAACAATAAGTGAAAAGGTATGGAATAATATTTGCAAGGTTATATACCATTTTACATTGGGTCCATTTTTTTATGGCCTTTCTATCTTTTATCGTTCGAAAGTCAAAAGAAGATGATGGCGCCTTGCGGTTGCAATGCTTAATTGTGATGGAAAGACACGTTTTATATGGGTGGAGTAGCAAAAGATGAAGTGGATTGGATATCTGTAAAAAAGATACAAGACAATGGTTTCAAAATTACTCGATTAATTGCACGTTAAGTAAGGGTGAGCTCGGTACAATATCAAAAAAAAAAAAAAAAATCAATACAGTGTGCTAACTATACTTGTTGCCAATTTTATTTTCAACTGATACATGTTTTTTTTTTCAATTGATACATGTTGGTATAAGTTTTGTACCAACTTCAAATTACATATATGAAAACTTGTATTATGTTCAAATTTTGAATGAATATTTTAGTTTTTAGGTAAGATGTGATTTTTAAGGGTTTTTAATTGCAAAGCTTAAAATCCGCAAACATTGTTCAGACAAAATAGTTAAAACTACAAGGTTTAAATTATATACATAGAAATCCCAAAGTAATAAATAATTAAATAAGTCGGTATCATGGTACTAGATACACAACTTTAAAAATTATGTACCAATCAAAGTTGAATACTTATTTTTTATCAATAGAATATGAAATACAAATCATTACAAAGGACTAAAATTTTGAATACTTGGTATGGTATGACCGACCGATTGTAATTAGTATAATGATCGATACAATTGATACATATTTTGGTTGGCTCAATTTGGTACAAAACCGTGGCTCCTAGTCTTAATTTTTAATTGTTAGTAATTATATTGTTTTATTATTTAAAAAAGATGGATTATATTTTATTCAAATGTAACTATTATTTCTTTCTTTCTTTTTTTAAATGATTTTTAATATCAATCTACATTAAAATGTTACCCAATAACTCACAAATATATACCAATGTTAAAAGCCTTTTGATTCTTCCAACGTTGGGTCAAAGTAACATGATGGGTAGGACTTGATACAATTGATACATTATTTCTTTCTTTCTTTTTTTAGATTATGTATTATCCTTCCATGTCATAACATCTTCCTCAAGTTTTAAGATTAACAATTATTAAGTTTATGACATCAAAATTATTAAATTGTAGGGAAAAGTATATAGTGAAATAGTGAATTATATTTTCTTGTTTTTATAGTTTGACGTTATAAACAGATTTTATTTTTGTTTTGAAAAAATTACAATGAAGGCCTTTGAGATTGAGTTTTTTTTTTAAGTTGGGTTTCTAATATAGATATATATCAAAATATGCATCAATTGCATGGTATCAATTGATACAATTGATACTTGGTATAGGTATGACTGACCGATTGTATTTTGGTTTCTAAAGAAACCCACTTTGTTAAATTATTTTGGGATTCACTTGGTTAATTTAACATCAAACTTTTTCATGTAATTTATAGTTAACATATAATTTGACATTTATATCATTAATAGTTACAAGATTTATTTGCTATTGTTTAAAATAAGTATAAAATACAATGAACTAAACGTTTGATATGCTAATTGGGAAAAAGTTTATGGTTATATTAAATAAGAATTAAAACAAACTTTGTTGTATTTTAATGTATTTTTGCTTTAATTATACGTATTCATAGCATAGAATTGTTGTATACGTTTACTTGACCTTTGGGTTGTTTTTTCATCGAGCACCTTCATATCTTTTGGCCTTGCAATCCTCCTTTATCATTTTCGAATAAATAAAAACGAGGACGAATCTAATGATGCACTCTTCCTATACTTTCCATAACACAAAAAAGCAGTAGAATTGCGTAAGAATGAAGCAAATAATATCAGTTAGCCAAAACTCTTAACGCTGCATATAACTCAAAATATTGAAATCTTCACAAGAAGTTATGATTGAATAGGTTATACTTACGATAATTCGTAAATCGGTGAAAGATTTAAATGAGAAGTCTAAATATGATGAAAATTTAAGAACCCATGATAATCGTAAAAAGAAAGAAATGTTCATACGTGAGTCGCTGAATAAAATCCATTTCATTTGATATAATTTCTTCATAAGAGTTGTTTCTCTTTGATTATTAATAATGTCATGATGTTTTGCAAAATATGTTTTAAAATGTTTTGATAATTTGTTAAATGAGATATTGGTTATAAAATTTACAAATAAACAAATGGGAAAATTGCCGAAAAAAGTAACATAAATGTCCAAAAAAATCCAATCAGGGGAACATACATTTTTTTTTGCCGAGAAAGAACTATACATTTAATTTTGTCAAAAAAAGGGAAAGAGTAACCGGTAACTTGTACAACCGGTTACTCTTCCCCATTTTTTGACAAAATCAAATATATAGTCCTTTCTCGGCAAAAAAATATACGTTCCCTGATTGGATTTTTTAGACATTCATGTTACCTTTTCCGGCAAAATCAGTAAGTGGTGGTGGGAGTGGGTGGCAGGGAGTGGTGGGGGTGGTGGGTGGTGAGGAGTCATGGGTTGCAGCGGGTGGCGGTGGGTGGCAGGGGACGTGGGTGGTGGGGGGTGGCGGCGGACGTGGGTGGTGGTGGTGCTTGTTTGCTTGACTCGCCTACCTCATCTATACGCAATTAGATGTTGAATTCTAAGAAAGAGGGGGGATGGGTGGTGGGTGGCAGTCGGTGGCGGTGCGTGGCGATGGCAATCGATGGCGGTGCGTGGCTATGGCAGTCGATGGCGGTGGGTGACGATGAGTGGTGGTGGTAGTGGGTGGTGGTGGCGGTCAACGCTGATCAAAGGTGTGATGGTGCTAACTAGACTATCACTTGGACAAATTAAACACATCACCTGGTTACCCGCTGACTAAGCAACCATCAAGTTAAATCATGTCACATTCCTTTTTTTTTGACAAAATCAAATGCATAGTCATTTCTCGGCAAAAAAATGTACGTTCCCCTAATTGGATTTTTTTGACATTTATGTTACCTTTTTCGGCAATTTGATGGTGCTAACTGGACTGCCACTTGGACAGACACGTCAGCAGGTTACCTGCTGACTAAGCAATCATCAAGTTAATCAGGTCACAATCCCTTTTTTGACAAAATCAAATGCATAGTCCTTTCTCGGCAAAAAAAAATGTACGTTCCCTTGATTGGATTTTTTTGACATTTATGGTACCTTTTTCGGCAATTTTCCCTAAACAAATAGTTTGATAATTTGTTAATATTGCTATAATATTTATTTATTAAATTATAAATTTGACATTATATTCAATATTTTCTATAAAATAACATTTATATAAATGATACTGAATTGTTAATTTTACCAAATTCATAGCACGTTCGTTTCATGTGAGGAGCTAAAAAACAACTCTAAAGGAAAAAAAACTAGGAAAAGTAGCATCGTACTTTCAATGATCATTCATAGTTGTAATATAAGTTTTATGACATAATTTAATTGTTCTAAATTACTCCGTGTAATAGATGGTTTAAACCACACTAGCTGCTAAAGTGGTTTCTGACTGATAAGTTAGCTTATAACCGATAAGGTAGTTGATGATTGATAAGCTAGCTGATGAATAAGATGCGTTTGACAAAAACTAGCAGATAACGATTATAAAATGACAAAAAATTGCATGTTTAAAAATTGATAGTGTAAAAAGTAGAAATGGTATAATTAGAATAAGAAAATAATAAGTCTTATAAGTCACGAAAACACTACTAGATTAACTTTAAAAAAAAAAAAACTAACTTATGATCCATCTAAACATGTATTTTACTTATTGTTTATGCCAAAAATTGCACAAATTACGTCGTAAGATTATTTGTGAGGCTAAACCGTCGAGAGAAAGAAACGTTTTTGATAAAACGTACGTAAAACGAAGAAAACGAAGTAAAATGAGACAAGAGGTTTGATGACGCAGGAAAAACCTCAAAACGAGGAAAAAACCTGCGGTCGACTTAAGATCAAGTCGACATTCCACTATGTATCACCAACTAGGGGTGATATCCTTGTTGTTACAGCATTGATCGTACGTTTACAAGTAGAAAAATAATAACGATCGTACGATAATTACAGTAGATCGTATACTAATCTAGGAAAGTATAGTAGAATTCTTGATTGCTCGAGAGAAAACGTGTTGTTGTCTGTTGAAGAGTTGTCCCGAGAATGAGCTCCAATCCTCTTTTTATAGGCTTCTCTCTTGTAACCGCTTCGGGAGTTAATGCTCATTAATGGCGATGTTTGTAACGGTCATAACGGTCGTTCTGCATTAATTACTCTTAATGTTGTCGGTTGTAACGGTCGAGCATTAATGTGTAGTAATGTGAATAACGGTCGTGTCTTTAGTGAACTTGAATCCTTGTCGTCGGTTACACTTTGACTTGTAAAGACTTGGTCTTTAACCTGTAATAAACACACTTGAATAACAAATATGTTACTGTTAGAGGAATAACATAAGACATCTTACGTTACAGTGATACATCGTACGATATGAGTATGATAATCGTTCGATCATGCATTAAATTCGTACGAGGGTACATATGGCTTATCTCAGGACCTTATCTTAATACAAGATTATGATCCGATGTATGATCTTACTTATTCTTATCGTCGTCGTACGTTGCGTGAATTTTTACCCAAACAATTTGCCCCTAAAATTCAAAAAGCAAATTTGCTAATTTGGATTTTGGATTTTAAAACTTAGCCATATGTATACGTGGGCGGACGTTTCTTGCCCCAGTTTTGGAGAATGTTGAGCGTTTGTAGAACACTTGTCATCTATGTTTTTCACTGCCCCGAGTCTTATATCGTTTTATCTTGAAGGAACTTCGACAATTGAGGGCTTATCCAGGTTGTCGACGATCGTGGCTTTGAATTATATATCACCAATCAGAGGTGATGCCTTTCTTTGTAGAATAGTCTGTCTTACGTTACAAAGAAGAGATAAACACAAGTAACGTGTGTCGTAAGTAAATACTAAAGTATGAATGAGTAGATGATTCGGATGTCGGGGGTCTCTTCCAAATGAGTTAGAATATCATTTTACAGTGCGAAAGCTTTTAACAACAATAACTGTAATGGTCAAGTGCCATTACTTGTGTTTTACTCACGATTGTCGGTTACATTGCTTTAATCCTGCAAACATTACAGTAGCAATTATAGATTAGATAATCGCGGTCTTACGGAATCCTAGGACGGATGATAAAATCGTAAGATGAATAATGAAATCGTAAGACGAGTGATAAAATCTTAATACGATTGTTTCTGCTGTATAAGATCTTGAGAACCCTGTCTAAATACAAGACATGTCCTGTAATATTTGATCTTATAATTTTGTCGATCGAGCTTAGAATTAGCCCTGCTGCTTGAAGAGCTTTAATCTAATCGTTGACTTTTGAGGTCGTCGTATCACTCATAATATTAATGTGAGTGATTGCATATCATGCATATCTGTGGTGCACATCTCGAGTGCAAATCATGCAAGACTTATATCATGATCGAAATTGGTTTTTAAGACCAAAAATATGTGATCTGCTTCGAATCGTATATTCTTGCGACAAGGCTTTGTATGTACGAAGTATTCTGCTTTTTCAGTTAAAGCATTTTAAATAAGAAATCGAATGTCTAAATCTTACGCTTTTGCGAATAAAGCGCTCAAGTAAAGATATTTTTAGATCGTGCGATTAGCACCATTGCGACTAAGGCAACTGTGTGACTTTACTCCTGTAAAATGGGTATTAAATAACATATGGAGTCGTATGTTTTGAGCAGTTATTCATGCGTTTGAAGCACAGTAAATCATGCATTCTAAGCAAATGTGAATGAGTCATTCATTTCAAGCGAACCTTGTGTTCAACCGAACCGTGTGTTCATGCGAACCTTGCGTTCAAGCAAATCGTGCGTTCAAGCGAATCTTGCGTTCAAGCAAATCGTGCATTCCAGCGAATCTTGCATTCAAGCAAATCGTGCGTTCAAGCGAATCTTGCGTTCAAGCGAATCTTGCGTTCAAGCAAATCGTGCATTCAAGCGAATCGTGCGTTCAAGCGAATATTCATGCGACTAGGGCGTATACCTTTATGCGACTAAGGCATGTTAGGTATCTAAGATTTTGACCAAAGTATTCGATCTTTAATCGATATGTATGGTCGATACTTGCGTCCAAGTATATATCGTGCGTCGAGCGTATATCGTGCGTCTTGCGCTTCCAAGGGATTACTATGTTTTCTATTAGTGGACTAGGTATATAGGAGGTAATCGTGCGTTTCAGCAATCTTATAGTCATGCGATATCTGTAGAAAGACAAATGTTACGGGGTGGCCGTTGGTTTGACCAACGGCGCTCCGATGCTTAAGTCAGTAATGGTCGTAGGAAATAATCGTGTGCAAAAAACGAATTAAACGTAGTACCTTTTAAGGTGTGTTGTATTCCAACTCCGTGGGATGTTTTTGTTACCCATGGTCTTAAGTTTATAAGCACCATTTCCTACGACGTGTGAAATTCGATGGCGACCTTCCCATTTGGTAGATAGCTTACCTGCATTAAACTCTTGGGTGTTTTAGAAGATACATCATAAGATGTAATCTCCAACTTAGAAGGTCTTGGCTCTCACGTTCTTGTTGAAATATCGTTCGACCATGTTTTTTTTTTTTTTTTTTTTTTTTTTTTTTTTTTTGTGAAGCCATCTTAAGTAATGTTGATTCTTGGAGTTCTTCTATGGTATCCACACCGTAGCTGAGGTCGATAGAGTTTCGATCGATTGTTGGAGTGTCTTGCGATTGATACTTGTGATTCTATTGGTAGTATTGCTTCATAACCGTATACTAACGAAAATGAAGTCTAACCTGTGGATATTTTTGGAGTTATACGATTAGCACATAGAACGGATGGTAGCTCTTCGGCTTATCTTCCTTTGGCCGATTTTAGCCTTTTCTAGATTGTATTGGTTATCGTCTTATTGCTGGATTCGACCAACCCGTTGGACTGTGAGTATCAAGGTGTTGACGTTATCAGTTTGTTTCCTCGTTTGTTGTAGAACTTACGAGTTCTTTTGCTAGTAAATTGTCGCACATAATTTCAGATGGTACACCAAATCTGCATATAACGTTAGTATGGATAAAAGATATGACTTTTTAATCCTTGACTTGCGAGAAAGCAGCGGTTTCGATCCATTTGAAAAGTAATCTATAAGTGCAAGTAGGAATACTTTTTTGTCCCGGTGCAGGGGGTAGTTTTCCTACGATTCCCATCCTCATCGTATGAATGGCCAAGGTACGAGCATCGAGTGTAAGAGTTCGGAAGGTTTGTATGACATACTTGCGTGTCGTTGGCAAGCATCATAGTTTCGAACGTACCTGATTGAGTCCTCCTGTAAGGTCAGCCAATAGTATTCCTCTCGTGAGATTCCATTGACGAGGTTTTTGCCCCCTGAATGGTTTCCGCATTTGCCATCGTATGGAGTATATCATATGCCATCGTATGGAGTACATCATATTGCCCCTTGTGATGATTTGAAGGCGACACCTAGACCCGATCCTCTTATGTTAGAGGATCCATCGACGTGCATAATCCATAGTGTGTTGCCATTGTTCGAAGTTTATATTCGATTCTGCCAAGGTATATGCTCCGTTTAGGCAATCATCCTGTCAATTCTAGCATATGTAAAACAATCTTAAGAGGATACTTAGTTAAAACAAACTTAAGATGTGCGTAAATGAACAAAGTCATGTAGCTTAAGACGATCCCTGTTGTCGAACGTTTGAGCTCTGTTGTCGAACGTTTGAGCCGTGTTGTCGAACGTTTGAACAATTGATCATTAAAAATCGTATTTTTGGAAGCTTCGAATTTTGTCTTTCGTGCTCCCTTGTGGTGATGTTGTGACGACTTCAAACCTTTTTCTGTTGGCTGGTGCGTCGTCCATGTTGTGTTGTCTTAGATCGCCACGGTACATATCTTAAATTGTGCTCCGATCTTAAGTTCGGGACTAAAATTAAAAGTTTATGGAGAAGTTCACCGGAACTGGTGACTTGATCGTTGTTTTGCAATCGATGTCGTAACTACTAGGGTAGATGTTCTTTTTGACTGATGGCTATACGTTCATGCTTTCTTAAGACGAACTTAAGCAGAAAGTTAGTTACGACAGAAACAAAATATGATTCGAAAATTTGTTGAAAATTTTTAGAGGCTAAGGTTAAAAGTATACCTAGCTTCAGCATAAGGAAATGGTTTACTTACATAGTAGATTCATATCAAGATGACACTTACTGTATTTGAAATGGTGATCAAATATAACCACAGGATTTCCATGTCGTGTGTTTTGGACGACAAAGGGAGTGACATCGTACGTTCGTAATCGTCCGTCCAGTGATAACCTTTATTTTTTTGTAAGACGTTTATAAAATAAATGATATTTATTTGAGAACTGATAGATGAACCTGTTTAGAGATTTCCCGGTGACTTGACCTCGTCAATAACCGTGGCTTTGATTTAGATTGGCCTTAATTCCTCATCGTACGATCGTGTAGCCCAAGAACTTACTAGTGCGAACGAAGGAGTACTTACTAAGATTGAGCTTCATATACGACTTGCACATGATTGATGCAAATATTTTATTTGCTATTTTTTTTCTTTGGATTTGTCTTTTGAATCGTTGTTCTCGTTGGACTTTTTAGATCATCGCACGATTGCGTGTATGGCTCTTAAAGGCTTGAAGCAGTCTTACGTTAAAATGCCTTTCGATGTACTCGGGTGTTTCTTGAGCTTTTGATTCTGTTTTCTTGATTTTGTCAAGAGATTTCCGGTTGCCCCAAGTTACGTGTTCGTTGTCGGCTCGAGGTGGTCTTCCACTACTTTGGTGTTGTAGTTGAGTAAGAAGTATATTCTGATTTTCTTGGAAAATCATGTCCTGCGAAATAGCAAAAGAGCACAAACCTCGAAAAACATGATTAGTATGGACGTACGTTTTATCAAAGAAAGTTTTTCTCAAAACGGAGCCCCACGGTGGGCGCCAAATTGTTTATGCCAAAAATTGCACAAATTACGTCGTAAGATTATTTGTGAGGCTAAACCGTCGAGAGAAAGAAACGTTTTTGATAAAACGTACGTAAAACGAAGAAAACGAAGTAAAATGAGACAAGAGGTTTGATGACGCAGGAAAAACCTCAAAACGAGGAAAAAACCTGCGGTCGACTTAAGATCAAGTCGACATTCCACTATGTATCACCAACTAGGGGTGATATCCTTGTTGTTACAGCATTGATCGTACGTTTACAAGTAGAAAAATAATAACGATCGTACGATAATTACAGTAGATCGTATACTAATCTAGGAAAGTATAGTAGAATTCTTGATTGCTCGAGAGAAAACGTGTTGTTGTCTGTTGAAGAGTTGTCCCGAGAATGAGCTCCAATCCTCTTTTTATAGGCTTCTCTCTTGTAACCGCTTCGGGAGTTAATGCTCATTAATGGCGATGTTTGTAACGGTCATAACGGTCGTTCTGCATTAATTACTCTTAATGTTGTCGGTTGTAACGGTCGAGCATTAATGTGTAGTAATGTGAATAACGGTCGTGTCTTTAGTGAACTTGAATCCTTGTCGTCGGTTACACTTTGACTTGTAAAGACTTGGTCTTTAACCTGTAATAAACACACTTGAATAACAAATATGTTACTGTTAGAGGAATAACATAAGACATCTTACGTTACAGTGATACATCGTACGATATGAGTATGATAATCGTTCGATCATGCATTAAATTCGTACGAGGGTACATATGGCTTATCTCAGGACCTTATCTTAATACAAGATTATGATCCGATGTATGATCTTACTTATTCTTATCGTCGTCGTACGTTGCGTGAATTTTTACCCAAACACTTATAAAGTAGTTTATTATTATTTTATTTTTTTTTTGAACGACAACTTTAATTAGTTGTTAGTATAGATTAGAAACACTTTTACATGAGTTTAAACCTAAGACTTCTACTTTAAGAGAGTGACATCTCTACCAATCAAGCTAGTACCAATTGACTTTGTTACCAAACGATGCCTAAAAGGATAAATTTTTAAAACTTAAAACCCACCTTGCTCTTTAAAATTTGTATTTAGAATTATATGACACACGTGTTGTTAATAAAAGTTTTTGATTCTTGGAAAAAGATGGATAAAAAGCAATCTACTTTATAAGGTGAAAATGATTGTAACTTTTGACTCTTTGACCGAATTTTTAATTTACTCTTTAAATTATGATAAATACAAATATACAATTATTTTGTTTGATATAAATAAGAAAAAAAATTAATCATCTTCTGAATAAGAATAATTTGTTTTGTGATTTACATGATTTTGAACGATTAATGTTTTGTGTAAAGAATCTACCAATAAATTAATTAATGAATTGATATTTGTTGGAACTTAGTTTAGACAAGAGATACTAGTGCCATGGCACATAGGAACCTCAAAGTTATTTTGTTTGCTAAATAAACACCAACCCATATGTACTAAATAAATCATTCAAGACATTGGGATTTTGTGTGTGAGATTTATAGCGGGCTCCCTTTGATCCATATATACATTTAACGGTTAAAGATGGATCTTGCTTTGAAATAAAATAGTCACATTGTTTCGTTGCATCCTTTCGATTTGAACTGTCATGACCCTTCGATTACTACATATATAGATAGGTTTTTTGGAAGACAATAAATGAATTCCATAATCTCAAAAACTTATGAGTTACTATAAAAATTGGATAGTTGTATCCTCAAGACGATGTCCGTACCAAGCACATGATTGGGGGCGAAATTTCATCTTAGGATACTGCGTTTGCATGCCTCTATCCTCAATAACTTGATCAATCCTTCGTTGGACATTGAAAAGGTACACGAGTCAATATCTATTTATCGTAGAAATTTGGTTATTCTCTTATTGATTTTTGTCATGATATTCGATTGATCATAACAATATTAGCTACGAATTGATCATAACAATATTAGCTACGAATTTGTTTAAAATTTTTAGTTAAAGAAACTTCTCCGTGAACGAAGACTACCTTTCTTTCAAAAAAAATTGCATTTAAAAAACATAATAAGCATAAATCACACTTAGTAAGGTAATGATGAAAATCTAATGAGGATCATAAATTTACTTAAAGTATACCGTTGGGTCCTTCTTTTGTTTTTTTATTGCTTGATCAATATTAGTAAAGTTATATTGGTATATTCATATTTCTTTTTAGTTAAATCAGTTCTAAATCATGTTCAATCAAACGAACAATCGTTTTAATTTGAAAATATTCCTAATTTTTAACAAACGCATATCTTCAGCACAAAAAGTGAGTGAAAATTCAAAGCGAGAATATACTCATAGTATGCTAAATGCGGTATAAAAGCAAGAATTTTCAATTTTTATAAACTACTAAAATCAATGTATAAGTCATATTATTATGTTTTTCACATGAAATCTCTGTTTTAATGATAGGAGTTATTCTTAACCCCTAATTTGTGACTTTTAATTACGATTTTACACCATTTTAGTTGCCCATTTTGTCGTTTTTAACATCGTTTAATCCGGTTCTTTGTAAATATTAGTTTCATGTCTAATTCACTTTAATTACGCTTAAATTGTCGTTATTATGGTATTGATTTAGTACTTATTCAGATTTTGCAGAAATGGCCAGATGCTTCAGAAAGTGCTAGAGGAGGTCAGTAGCAGTGCCGCAGTACCGGGGGCTACCGATTTTTGTTTCCTCCTCATCTTGGGCCAGACTTTTGGGCTGGAATTCTGGGCTTAAAGGCCCATCTTTTTGCTGGATATTTTCTTGTATCAAACTTGGCCCCTAAGTATCATTTTGCCTATATATATGGCTTTGTATTTCATTTTGTAAACACCATGAAGTTTTAAGTTACTTACTTAGACTTCATTTTCCATTTCCATATTTTTAGTTCTTAGTTTGGATAATAGTTTGAAATATTTTGTAAGTTAGAATATGCTTAGATTCCTACCGGTTTCTTAGCATCATCTCACTTGGTGTTACGTTTTAGTCTAAATATTACGATCGAAGTATTTATTAGCTACTTTTTGTTCGCAAGTTACCGGGTATTAGTTTGTTAGTTATTTTCCACATTAGTCTCAACTCTCGCAATTTGTCAAGTGTTCGTCATAAAGGTTCGATTTTTATAACTCCAAATATTTCACCGTTACCCGCATTCTCAACGTTACAAATCAGATTTTCAGTTCTTATAAGTTTGAAAGATTTAGATCTTTATAAAATAATCATCTCATATTTTTAAGGTTATCATTGATTAAAAGTTTGTTGTTTTAACTTACCTGTTCAAAGCTTGCATGAAAAATAATTAGTTTACAATTTTCTCTCGAAATCACTTTTTAAATTAAACTGTTTGCTTTCATCGGAAGTTCGTATTTTACTGTTTAATTACTATCTGTTCCACGTTACTTGGAATTTATTACACCCTGTTTCTCTCGTTGAATTTATTTTCAACGTTGTAGAACGTATTGTGTAATATTTACCAATTCATTTACGTTTCTTATTATTGAAATTCCATTTAATATTCAGCATTTCTACTGGTCATCATTCCAGTATTTAATTATTCGCACTTTAAATTCTTGCAATTCTACTGGTCCTATTCCAGTATTTATATTACCGTTCCTTACTGGTCATCTCATCCAGTGATTATATTTCAGTTATTTATTCTACATCTATTTATCTGTTTTTATTTTATTGGAGTTATATACACTCTGTTTCTCTCATTGAAGAAAACGTATTGTGTATTAACTACCAACCTGCTTTACTTTCAGCAATTTACTTTATCGCATCCCTACTGGTCATTCTCCAGTGTTTAAATTCCAGTTATTAAATCCCAGCAATTACAGCTTTTTATTACATATATCACTTAAAATGTCAGTACTCATGACATACCGAGCCATGATGGGCTAATTGCCGTGGCTTGGGGTGTGAGGAAATGTTGAGACCATTATTGGTGTGACCGAATTATCTTGTGCTTTACTGTTGTAATCTAACTGTTTATTGCAGGTGTTTAACATTTCATTGAAGATTGTACCAAGTTGATTGACAACCAATTTAGTACAGGAAAATGCATTAGCTTTCAGAGTTAGGATTTATGTTAAATATTTTGTGATAAACGTGAGAAGGCTAAAAATAGCTTTAGTACCTCGGTACTATACTCATCTGGTAAGATAGGTAACACTGCGTTGTGTTAGGATTCATGAGACTTTAAGTAGACTCATATCGATAACACGTTGACCTTTGTGTACTTTTGGGAGGCCGATCAAACCAGTAGTTGGACCATCATTAAGCCTAGGATTATTTCCAGATCACTTGTTGTTTCATCAGACCCTTGCACCCCATGCTCTTTATCACACAGATCTTACCAAACACCATTTCAAATCAATTCATTTTAAAATCCTCGAATTCGCCATCTGAAATCATCTTTTACGAACTAGACTTTTCACAAAGAGACATTTTTCACAAAACCTTCCCTGAGGATCGATATCTGGTATTCACTTACCATTATTACTTGTTACGAGACGATAGTAGTTCAAGGTGTATACTTGCGCCTGGTTCTATTTTTCAGTTGAATCTAACAGTTCACAGATTATTGCACACACTCCTTATTCGCAAAAAGGGGGTAGCATAATTCTCTCAGCAAGTTTTTGGCGCCGTTGCCGGGGAAGGTAACTAAAAGTTCCTTTTTGTTTTAAGTAAGGTTTTTAAAATTTGATTTTTCTACCACCTTTTTGAAAAAAAAAATTTGAGGCTTATGCCAAGAAAATTGCACGGGGAATTTTTTAATATCGATCCAGAAATTGAAAGAACTTTCCGTTGGCAAAGAAAAATACAAAAAGAAATTTTAAAAATACTCATGGTTGATCAAGAACAAAGACAGCAAGAGCATGATGAGGAAGATTATAGTGATGAGGAGGAACTCCATTAGGAGCAGGATATCATTTAACTTGCTAACTCAAAAGATGGCGGGATTATGGATTATGCTGTTCCTGTTTTAAGCCAGCTTCATTCAGGAATACTTAAGCCCAAAATCAAAGCCACCCATTTTGCTCTAAAACCTGTAATGTTTTCCATGCTCCAAACAAATGGCCAGTTTGGTGGCACTGCAATTGAAGATCCTCATTTTCACTTAAAATCTTTCATGCAAATATCAGACTCTTTTATTATACCCGGAGTGTCGCCGAGTTCCTTAAGGTTGTTCCTTTTTCCATTTTCACTCAAGGAAAGAGCAAGAGCCTGGTACGATTCACTCGAACCGGATTCTATAACCTCATGGAGCCAAATGGCGGAAAAGTTTTTGAAAAAGTACTTCCCACCTACCAGGAATGCCAAGTCCCGACTTGACATTTCCACTTTTAAACAATGGGATGACGAGGCAGTTCCTGATGCATGGGAAAGATACAAAGAGCTTTTGAGAAGATGCCCTCATCATGGCATCCCGTACTGCATACAACTAGAAACCTTTTACAATGGTTTAACCCCCACTGCTAAAGGAATGCTAGATGCTACGGCAGGCGGAGCTTTCACTGGAGTTACATATAATGAAGGATTCAAAATCTTAGAGAAGATATCCAACAATAACGGACATTGGGCTGACCCACGGGCAGTCCCGCCAAAAAGAAATACCACTAATGTCCAGGATACTGATGCTTACGCAGCCTTGGCTGAGCAAGTTTCCAATATGGTTGAGATGATGAAGAATCTGTCCAACCCTAGTGGAAGTGAGAGGGCACCTAGAAAACAAGTCCGCTTTGTCACTTGTTCTTACTGTCAGGAAAACCATTCATTTGATGATTGTCCTGGAAATCCTGAGAGTGTTAACTATGTCAATCACAACAACCACACACAGACTGGGGCCTTCTCTCCCACTTACAATTCTAAGTGGAGAGATCACCCTAACTTTTCGTGGCGTAGTCCAGCACTCAACCCACCAATGCAGAAACCCCATGGTCAGACCAGTCATCCTGTCCAGAATAACAACCACCCTCAACAACAAAGGCATGTTCATTTTCAAAACCAAAACCATCAGTCATCTTCATATCAGCCTAGGCAAAACAACCAACACAACCAACATAACCAAAATGATGCCCCTCCTACCTTGGAGGCAATGCTGAAAGGCTTTATGGCCCAAACCCAGGCATCCATCAAGAATCTAGAAAACCAGGTTGGCCAGATAGCCCAGGAGATTAAGAAAAGACCTGATGGGACTTTGCCGAGTGATACTGAGACCCCTCAGAGACCAGGAAAGGAACAAGTCCAAGTTGTAACCTTGAGAAATGGTAAAACCTTAATAGAAAACAATCAGGTAAAGTCACACACACCACCTGAGAAAAAAGATAAAGAATTAGAAAATACAAAAACAGAGCCTGAGAAGAAAAAGGTAGAACCTAAAAAGACCTTTTCATCATCAACTTCTACTGATGTTTCACAGCTGTCTAGAGGTAAGACACCTCTAAACCATGCCCCACTTCATGAAAAGTCAGACCTTCCACTGTTATTCCCAGATGAACCCAAGAAGATACAAAAGAGAGATAGATCCCCTGTAAGAGATGAATCACAATCAGGTAGCAGACCAAAAATTCATCATGCACCAAACAGACTAGAGACCATCCTTGAAGAGGAACCGGTTTTACAACAGATAGTAGATTATGAAAGCCTACCTACTCCACCACCAATCCCAGTACCTGCACCTGAAAGGACTACTGCTTCAGCTCCAGTCAGTCGTTATATACCTTATCCCGAAAGGTTAAGGAATCAAAACGAAGAAATTCAGTTTAAAAATTTTTTAGATGTTTTCAAACAACTTCACATAAACATACCTTTGGTTGAGGCTATTGAGCAAATGCCAAGGTATGCAAAGTTTCTTAAAGACATTTTAAACAAGAAGAAGAAACTGACTGAATATGAAACAGTAGCTCTGACTAAGGAGTGTAGCGCCTTGTTAACCAACAAAATCCCACCAAAGATGAAAGACCCAGGATGTTTCACCATACCTTGTTGTATAGGTGGGAAGAACATAGGGAAAGCCTTGTGTGA
Organism: Centaurea solstitialis; assembly: GCA_030169165.1. Lineage (NCBI taxonomy): Eukaryota > Viridiplantae > Streptophyta > Magnoliopsida > Asterales > Asteraceae > Centaurea > Centaurea solstitialis. The sequence goes on from CM058041.1 coordinate 78,693,322, forward strand.
CCTAGGTGCTAGTATTAACCTGATGCCTTTATCTATTTTCAAATCTTTAGGCATAGGTGAAGCTAGACCTACCACGGTGACTCTGTCTTTAGCTGATAAGACCATAGCGTACCCTGAAGGAAAAATTGAGGATGTCTTGGTCCAAGTTGATAAGTTCATCTTCCCAGCTGACTTTATCATCTTAGACTTTGAGGCTGACAATGAAGTTCCCCTCCTTCTAGGTAGACCCTTTTTAGCAACTGGAAGAACCTTGATTGATGTCCAGCAAGGAGAGTTGACCATGAGAGTCCACGACCAAGAGGTAACCTTTAATGTATTCAATTCTCTCAAGTACCCTGATGACAAAGAGGATTGTTCTACCTTAAGTGTGATTGAAACTTGGTGTGAGAATGGATGTAGAAGGGGAATGCTGGGAATAGAAGAATCTGATAATGAGAGTGATGAGGAGGACTGTGAGGAGATAGTGATGCCTAAGGAAGTTCTTGCCTTTGAGACCTTAGGAGCTGAAGATAGGAAGACCCTTGTTCCATCCTTAAATATTGCCCCAGACCTGGAACTGAAACAACTTCCCTCTCATCTGAAGTATGCCTTTTTAGGAGACCCAGGGAAGTTACCAGTCATAATTTCATCATCATTAGAATCTGATCAGGAAGAAAAGTTGGTCCAAATGCTGAAACAACACAAAAAAGCCATTGCTTGGACCATTGCTGACATCAAGGGCATAAGCCCTACCATTTGTCAACACAAAATTATTCTTGAAAACAAAAATTTCACCTCAGTTGAGCCTCAAAGGAGACTCAATCCTGTGATGAAAGAAGTAGTTAAAAAGGAGATTTTAAAATGGCTTGATGCTGGTATAATCTATCCGATTGCTAGCAGCACTTGTGTCAGTCCAGTACAATGTGTACCCAAGAAGGGTGGAGTCACTGTGGTCCCAAATGAGAAAAATGAACTTATACCTACCAGAGTAGTGTCAGGGTGGAGGATATGCATGGATTATAGGAGACTTAACAAAGTCACTCAAAAAGACCATTTTCCTTTACCTTTTATAGATCAAATGTTAGACAGACTGGCAGGAAAAGAGTTTTATTGTTTCTTAGATGGATACTCCGGCTACAATCAGATAGCCATTGCACCGGATGACCAGGAAAAGACCACTTTCACATGTCCCTATGGAACCTTTGCATTTAGAAGGATGCCCTTTGGATTATGTAATGCCCCCGCCACCTTCCAGAGATGTATGATGTCCATTTTTTCTGATATGCTAGAAAACTCCATGGAAATCTTCATGGATGACTTTTCTGTGTACGGGACGTCGTATGACGAATGTTTGAAAAATCTTGAAAAATGTTTGGAAAGGTGTGAAAAGACTGATTTAGTCTTAAACTGGGAAAAATGCCACTTCATGGTTGAAGAGGGCATAGTTTTGGGACATCTCATATCCCGAAGAGGCATTGAGGTTGATAAGGCCAAATTGGAAGTAATTGCTAAATTGCCTGAACCGACCACTGTAAAAGGAATCAGAAGCTTCCTAGGACATGCAGGGTTCTATAGGAGATTCATAAAAGACTTTTCAAAAATCTCAAAACCCTTGTGTATATTACTCCAGCATGACCAGGCTTTTGATTTCAACGAAGAATGTAAAAAGTCTTTCAAAATTCTGAAGGAAGCTTTGGTCACTGCTCCAATAGTAATTGCACCTGATTGGTCACAACCCTTTGAAATAATGTGTGATGCTAGTGATTGGGCAGTTGGTGCTGTTTTAGGCCAAAAGAAGGGAAAGATTTTTCACTCAATACATTATGCTAGTAAGACACTCAATGATGCCCAAATCAATTACACCACTACTGAAAAGGAATTGTTGGCTGTGGTTTTTGCTTTTGAAAAATTTAGAGCATATTTGATGGGTGCCAAGGTAATTGTTCACACCGATCATGCAGCCATCAAGTATCTCATTTCTAAAAAAGATGCAAAACCTAGGCTAATAAGGTGGGTCTTGTTACTTCAAGAGTTTGATTTGGAGATCATTGATAGGAAAGGAGTGAACAACCAAGTGGCTGATCACTTGTCCAGGTTAGAAAAGCCAGAAGAAGCTGAACAAGGGAGTGAAATCTGTGAAGTATTCCCAGACGAGAGAATATTAGCTGTGAACCATTTTTCTGTACCATGGTTTGCAGACATTGTAAATTACCTAGCTTGTGAGATTATTCCTAAGGAATTTAACAAATACCAAAGGAAGAAGCTCATTTTTGATTGTAAGAAGTATTTATGGGACGATCCTTATTTGTTTAAAATTTGTGCAGATCAAATAATCAGAAGATGCATTCCAAAAGAGGAAGTGACATCAATCATACATCACTGCCACTCAGGACCTTGTGGAGGTCATTTTGGAGGACAGAGGACAGCAATCAAGATTTTACAATCTGGATTTTACTGGCCCACATTGCATAAGGATTGTCATGATTTTGTAAAAAGATGCGATGAATGTCAGAGAAGTGGAAACATTTCTCGGAGAAATGAAATGCCCCTCAATGGAATTCTAGAAATAGAACTCTTTGATGTGTGGGGCATTGACTTCATGGGACCATTTCCCAACTCCAGTAATTGCACGTACATATTAGTGGCTGTTGATTATGTGTCAAAATGGGTGGAAGCTATGGCTTGCCACTCTAACGATGCTAAGACTGTTGTCAAATTCCTACACAAGCACATATTCACCAGATTTGGTACACCACGTGCCTTGATCAGTGATGAAGGCACACATTTCATTAACAACCTGCTCGAGGAATTGTTGAGTAAGTACAACATTCAGCACAGGGTGGCCACTGCTTACCACCCTCAAACCAATGGTTTGGCTGAACTGTCAAATAGGGAAATCAAAGGCATTTTGGCCAAAGTAGTCAAACCACACCGAAAGGATTGGGCATCCAAACTGGATGATTCCCTGTGGGCCTACCGGATTGCTTACAAAACCCCTATAGGAATGTCCCCGTTTAGGTTGGTTTTTGGAAAGGCCTGTCATTTGCCTGTTGAGTTAGAACACAAGGCCTATTGGGCCATCAAGGAACTCAACATGAGTTTGGATGAGGCTGGTAAAAAGCGGATTTTTCAGTTGAGTGAGATGGAAGAACATAGGAATGCCTCCTATGAGAATGCCAAGTTATATAAAGAAAACACCAAAAAATGGCATGACAAGAAAATTCTTCCAAAAGAGTTTACCGAAGGCCAGAAAGTTTTATTGTTTAATTCTAGGTTGAAACTGTTTCCTGGAAAATTAAACTCTAGATGGACTGGGCCTTTCACAATTGCAAAAGTGTATCCTTACGGTGTAGTGGACCTAATTGACCCGGAGAGGGGTACCACTTTCAAGGTAAACGGACAACGGGTAAAGCCATTTCTTGAACCAACTGAAAACCCTCAACAACCTGACATGGTTGTTGAATCCGATGATGACCAAATCTGATTCTCGGGTCTAAAAGCCCGCAAATTTATGTACATAATTTTTCGTTTTATCTCAGTAATTTTTAGTAGTCCTATTCTATTAATTATAACTAGTTAAAATTAAGATCTTTCACAAAAATAAGAAAACACAAAAAACATCTAGCATAATTCTCTCAGCAAAAACATCTAGCACAAAAAACATCTAGCACAAAAAACATCTAGCAAATTTTTTCTTTTTATACTCATATTTTATTAATAGTAATTAGTTAAAATTAGGTTCTTTTCACTAAAATTAAAAAAAAATAATAATAAAATAAAAATAAAAAATATATATGTTAGTCTTTTATAAGTTTAGATTTTTATTGTAAATAAGTATTAGTTATCTTATCCTATCTTGTAAATAATAATAGCTAGTTAAAAAAAAAAATTTGAGTAAAGAAAGTGAAATACCTCATATGGCCCAATTGTGATTTAAACTGATATATTTTTTTTCTCTTTGCAGATGACATCAGCCTACGAAATTTCAAACAGGCTATTATTCTGCATGCTTTCTTCCTCATCAACGGCTTATCAGAAAAGAAAAGGGAGGAACTCAGTTTTGTTATTCCAAAAATACCCTCATCAGACCTCTCCTCCTTCCCAAGAAATCAGTTCAACCCCCCTTCTTCCTCTTTTCTCTTTTCTGTCGACCAACAAGCAAGCCACACGCCACCACCCCCTTATCTCTTCCTCTTTCTGCCGCCGGAAAACACACCAGACGCCACCATCACCGCCCAAAATCAGACACCACCACCGCCACCTCCTTTATCTCCAACTTGCTCACCAAGTTGAACTCCCCTTTATAAACCCCACCTTCTCCACATTCAGATTTCAAAAACTTCAAAACCCTAGACTTTAGATGGCTTCAAGGAAAACAAAAGAAAAATCGAACCAAACCCATTCCGGCGAACAATCCGATCCATCTCAGCCACTCCCCACCCGCCGTGTACCCTTCGGTCCACCATCACCACCGCCGACGGACACCTCACAACCACCACCCGCCGCCGCTGCTTTGCCGACTCAACCACAACCGCAGGCCACCACACAACCGCAGGCCCCCACCATCTCGAGCCCTAGCCGACGAAAACGACCGGCCGCTCACAATCCCGTACCCCCACAGCAGCGACGACTCACGCGTAACAGTCAGAAGTTACAAACAAGGCCAATGACGGAATCCGAAGGTTCTGCCATCTCGTTATCAGACACGTCTGATTCGGGTCACGTGGCTACAACCAAAGCAACCGCAACCTCTACGGCATTGGATGCACTCGCACACGCAGCGGAAGGAGCCGAGCGAACTCGACTCCCGGTGTTTCTCATATCAGGTATATCGACCTCAACGATAACGGTAACCCGAAAAACCTCACCATCAGGTTCAAAAGCGGGTCCGGCTTCATCAAGCCGACCCCTTACGAGTGACGAATTGGCCACGGCTGATATACTTGGCATCACCAAAAAGGGTATCACGTTGGGAAGTGTCCCGTCTCGGTTTGCCGAGATTTTCGGTCCGGAGAGAGCATCGAGGGAAAACACGTCGCGAGTAAATGAGAACCTTACGGCATCTCATGGGTTTAACTTAAATAATCTACCCGATACCCACCCCGAAAACCAAACCCATAACCAGTTAAAGAAACCCGATACCCCGCGGATTGAAATCCGTTTACCCGAACCCATCCCGTACAAGCCCAAACCGATATTTACTCAAGCCCAAACTCCCCCCACGATTGGCCCACAAAATCAGCCCATACACATACCACCTCAACCCAACACAACCACAAATGCCACAAACACACAGAGAACTGATTTAGAACCCCTAGATTCTGAGTTTTGTGATGCACTTGATGAGCTTGATGCACTTTTGGGTACCGACACACGACCACCGAAAAAACGCTCGCACCCAATGCCAAAGAAAGATAAAGCTGTGAATCCGGGAGCAGATAAACCACCGGCACAACAACCACCATTCCGAAGGTTCACCCGGTCCGAGAAAGCAAAGGGAATTTCTGGTCCGGAAGTCGAACCCGAACCGGTAATTCGAAAACCGGGCGGAGTGCGGATCCGAGACCTTGACGATATCCGAGATGAGCCACTCACGCGCACGGATCAGACCCGGACAGCCGCGGATAAGACCCGGACAGCCCCGGATAAGACCCGGACAGCCGCGGATCAGACCCGGACAGCCGCAGATCAGACCCGGACAGCCGTTAATCAAAGGGTTACGCGAAGATCGTCGGCCGCGTCCAAAAGTAAAGGTTATCCGGTTTCACTCCTTGCCGATTATGACTTGCTTAGTTGTGACGAGGCCCGGGAGGTGTATTACCAATACGCCTCCAAAGATATCATCCCCCCTAAGGGTTTTCAAAAACCCGTCATCGATAAAAATCCCATTATAAGGGAAGTCGTTGATGCTTTCAATTGGGGAAAAGTGTGTGCCATTCCCCCGAAAGTGAACATAGGATGGCTCCGCGCTTTTTATAACGAGGCCGCGGTAGATTCGGACTACCAAATTTTCATACGCGGGACATTGGTAGATTGGTCACCGGAGGCTTTTAATGCCTTACTTGAGGTAGAGCCTCCTCCGGTATCCGAATTCGAGGCTTTAACGGAAAGTTGCTCGGAAGAACAATTTGAAGCTATTCTCGACACCATAGCTATTGAGGGGGCAAAGTGGGATTTCGAGGGACAAAGGCGTGTGTTAGAGGGTCGATACCTAAAACCGGAGGTTAATGTATGGTTTTACTTTATACGGCAAACACTTCACCCGACGAGCCACGATACGAATTTATGTATGGAAAGGGTGTTTTTGCTTTATTGTATTATCTCGAAAAAACCTTTCAATGTGGGCAAGTTAATTAGTTCATCCATTAGAGGTTGTTTAGATAGAGGTTGGTGTAAAATGGTGTTTGCGGGGTATATCCATAACCTTTTGTTGGCCGCTAAAGTCCCGATCCTTGACCACGACCCATATTGCGCGAAAAACGTCGTGATCGACCAAAAGGCCTTTGATAGGGTAACGAAGTACTATGCCCGAAAATCTGCAGATATGACGAATGCGAGCATGGATTCCATGAAGGCTATGTTTGAGGAGATTGTGACGGCCCACTTTACCGAGATGATAAAACCGCTTAAGGAGAAAAACCGGAAAAGGAAGAAAGTGATAGAGGAACTCAAGAAAAAGGTGAAGAGCCTAAAGAAGGAGAAAAAGAGGAAGGAGCGAGCGGAAAAGCTAAGAGCCGAGGTGGAAAAAGCCTACGAGATGGGAAGATCCGGAAAGCCGTTGACTGATCCGGCCGTTTCCAAAGTGGTGGTGGATAGCTCGTCATCGTCACCTACTCTATCCGAGTAGGCCAGGTTCACATCTCCAACACCCTTTTAATTTATGTTTGTACATACACTTGCTTTGTTTCCGTAATTTATGCCTTATAGTGGCTTATACATCCCGTGTACAAATTCCTTTGGGATATGTTGCTGTTTTGAAACACATTTCGCACACACGGTTCCACCAAAAATAGGGCAGCCCCTATATCTACAGTTTGGACAGATTCAGGCTCGTAAAAACGAGACCCGCAATTCATTTTTGGCACATTTTTATGCTTTCAAAACAGGGACAGCCCCTAATATGTCTTTTAAATGTCCAACTCGTGGTGCACCATACATAGAGGCATTCCCTCTATCGGTTGTTGATAGATTGACGCGATGTGTATCGTTTTGGTGAATTTCCATGCATAAACTTGTGTATGCTTTAAGTTGCGAGACGAGGCAATCCCTCTCTCTTAGTTCACCTTGGTTCTATCAAAACTTGTGGAATTCAAATCATTTAGGCAACATGATGCTATTTGTGCTTTTATTATTCATGCCTTGCGGCTGTTAGGACAAAGCCGTGTGTCACTCGACACTCGGCTGTTTTGGTGTGTTCATATGGGTCCACGGCAGCAGCTAGAAAGACCGAAAGGTCGTTGGTTCTCACTTGTTAGTATGCCCGGTACTCTATGTTGCTTATTTAATGGTTCGTATCACATCTTAGTTCGGTTTACGCGCTTTTTTCCGCTGTTTTTCTGTTTTGGGGCTGTTTTGGACCACACCGTGTGTCACTCGACACACGGCTGTTCGGTTCACTTCTGTTGGGCCATAGCAGCAGCTAGCTAGACCGAATGGTCCTTAGTTGCGCGTGATCGTTTGCCCCGAGGATCCTTGTTGGTTGTTTGGTGATAGGCGTTACCTTTTAGTCTCGTTTGCACATTTTTTTTTGTGTTTTGTTCACTGTTTTGGGGCTGATTTGAAACAGTCCGTGTGTCACTTGACACACGGCTGTTTGGTACTTTCTGTTGGGCCACGGCAGCAGCTACAATGACCGAAAGGTCGTTGGTTTTCAATTAATGGCTTGCCCGTTGTCCTTGTTGTTTATTTGGTAATCCGCGTTGCATTTTAGCCCCGTTTTCGCAATTTTTTCACCCTTTGTTTACTGTTTTGGGCTGTTTTGAATCATTCCGTGTGTCACTTGACACACGGCTGATGTGTGCTTATCTGTTAACCACGGCAGCAGCAAGAAAAAGACCGGAACGGTCGTTGCTCCACTTGATTTACTTGTTTGCCTCTTGTTCCGTGCGTAAAACCCCGTTTTGTGTCAACATTTTGGATTTCCAACCACATGGCCACGAAATTCTGTTTTGGGCTGCTCCGTGTGTCACTTGACACACGGCTGATTTATGTGTTTGTATTGGCTACGGCAGCAGCAAGAACAACACCGAAAAGGTCTTTGGCTCACCATATTTATTTTCTTGCTTCTTGTTAAATGCTTACGAAACCAATATGAGTAGTAATCCATTATTTGCACCCCCATGGCTGCAAAATTCTGTCTTGGATAACTTACTAAGTTGTGGTTGCGGTCTTGGTATGTCGTGTTTGTTCAAGTCATGTCTTAGTCCACTTTGGTACCCAAAAGTTACCACATTTTTGGACCTTTGCTGAATTTTAGGTACGTTAGGAATCTTTAGAGCTTGAGTCATTTTGGGAACTGATTTTTATGAGTTGTGATACATCCGACTATCATGTGTGCACAAAAACAAAATGAAACGGAAAGTTGGGACCTTGTTTATGCATAGCCGGTTTTCATAGCCACAATAACCTTGCATTCGCCATTTTTTTTTTTTTTGATCAAATATCCATCAAATGTCCATCTTTCTTCCAAACTTGATTTTCCATGCACCGAGGACATTGCACCCATCAAGCTTGAGGATGGGAGAATGTCCATTTGGATACTCACTACACCACGAGAAACAAATGCACTTAGACTACCACTCCAATTCAAAGAACATAGTTCTAATGTCTAAGTGCACTAAAGAGTGTCAAAGTGCACCAAACATACCTCAATATGAGATGCATAGTAGAAAAATTGTACTATGGAGAGATTAAAAGAAAGATGAGGTAAAAAGCTTTGATTTTTGGAAGATAGGAAATCGGTTTTCAATTTCTTAGGATGGAATACTTTGTAATGATTTTGGTAAAACACAAGTTTATGAAGGGCTATGAAAATTCAAAAGTGCGTGATCTTGGAAACAACTTTACCGGTACAAAATTAAGAAAAAATGCACACTTTGGTAGATTGGTAAACCAACTCATAGTTTTTAGGATTTTGGTAACGAAACTTGAGTCTTTGTGTTGTCTTTTTCTCGTTGTTTGGGGACAAACAACAGTTTAAGTTTGAGGATGTGATAGGAGTTATTCTTAACCCCTAATTTGTGACTTTTAATTACGATTTTACACCATTTTAGTTGCCCATTTTGTCGTTTTTAACATCGTTTAATCCGGTTCTTTGTAAATATTAGTTTCATGTCTAATTCACTTTAATTACGCTTAAATTGTCGTTATTATGGTATTGATTTAGTACTTATTCAGATTTTGCAGAAATGGCCAGATGCTTCAGAAAGTGCTAGAGGAGGTCAGTAGCAGTGCCGCAGTACCGGGGGCTACCGATTTTTGTTTCCTCCTCATCTTGGGCCAGACTTTTGGGCTGGAATTCTGGGCTTAAAGGCCCATCTTTTTGCTGGATATTTTCTTGTATCAAACTTGGCCCCTAAGTATCATTTTGCCTATATATATGGCTTTGTATTTCATTTTGTAAACACCATGAAGTTTTAAGTTACTTACTTAGACTTCATTTTCCATTTCCATATTTTTAGTTCTTAGTTTGGATAATAGTTTGAAATATTTTGTAAGTTAGAATATGCTTAGATTCCTACCGGTTTCTTAGCATCATCTCACTTGGTGTTACGTTTTAGTCTAAATATTACGATCGAAGTATTTATTAGCTACTTTTTGTTCGCAAGTTACCGGGTATTAGTTTGTTAGTTATTTTCCACATTAGTCTCAACTCTCGCAATTTGTCAAGTGTTCGTCATAAAGGTTCGATTTTTATAACTCCAAATATTTCACCGTTACCCGCATTCTCAACGTTACAAATCAGATTTTCAGTTCTTATAAGTTTGAAAGATTTAGATCTTTATAAAATAATCATCTCATATTTTTAAGGTTATCATTGATTAAAAGTTTGTTGTTTTAACTTACCTGTTCAAAGCTTGCATGAAAAATAATTAGTTTACAATTTTCTCTCGAAATCACTTTTTAAATTAAACTGTTTGCTTTCATCGGAAGTTCGTATTTTACTGTTTAATTACTATCTGTTCCACGTTACTTGGAATTTATTACACCCTGTTTCTCTCGTTGAATTTATTTTCAACGTTGTAGAACGTATTGTGTAATATTTACCAATTCATTTACGTTTCTTATTATTGAAATTCCATTTAATATTCAGCATTTCTACTGGTCATCATTCCAGTATTTAATTATTCGCACTTTAAATTCTTGCAATTCTACTGGTCCTATTCCAGTATTTATATTACCGTTCCTTACTGGTCATCTCATCCAGTGATTATATTTCAGTTATTTATTCTACATCTATTTATCTGTTTTTATTTTATTGGAGTTATATACACTCTGTTTCTCTCATTGAAGAAAACGTATTGTGTATTAACTACCAACCTGCTTTACTTTCAGCAATTTACTTTATCGCATCCCTACTGGTCATTCTCCAGTGTTTAAATTCCAGTTATTAAATCCCAGCAATTACAGCTTTTTATTACATATATCACTTAAAATGTCAGTACTCATGACATACCGAGCCATGATGGGCTAATTGCCGTGGCTTGGGGTGTGAGGAAATGTTGAGACCATTATTGGTGTGACCGAATTATCTTGTGCTTTACTGTTGTAATCTAACTGTTTATTGCAGGTGTTTAACATTTCATTGAAGATTGTACCAAGTTGATTGACAACCAATTTAGTACAGGAAAATGCATTAGCTTTCAGAGTTAGGATTTATGTTAAATATTTTGTGATAAACGTGAGAAGGCTAAAAATAGCTTTAGTACCTCGGTACTATACTCATCTGGTAAGATAGGTACACTGCGTTGTGTTAGGATTCATGAGACTTTAAGTAGACTCATATCGATAACACGTTGACCTTTGTGTACTTTTGGGAGGCCGATCAAACCAGTAGTTGGACCATCATTAAGCCTAGGATTATTTCCAGATCACTTGTTGTTTCATCAGACCCTTGCACCCCATGCTCTTTATCACACAGATCTTACCAAACACCATTTCAAATCAATTCATTTTAAAATCCTCGAATTCGCCATCTGAAATCATCTTTTACGAACTAGACTTTTCACAAAGAGACCTTTTTCACAAAACCTTCCCTGAGGATCGATATCTGGTATTCACTTACCATTATTACTTGTTACGAGACGATAGTAGTTCAAGGTGTATACTTGCGCCTGGTTCTATTTTTCAGTTGAATCTAACAGTTCACAGATTATTGCACACACTCCTTATTCGCAAAAAGGGGGTAGCATAATTCTCTCAGCATTTAATCAAAATGTTGTATTTAAATTAAAAGACGGTATCTGACAATGTATTCAAAAGTTTATTATGTTAGAATGCCATGATAATTATCTCTTCAATATAAAGACGATTTAAGTTAGCATTGGTTATACGTTTGTAACAGCATAAGCCTTTATTGATTTTTATAAATACCCAATTAGTCCTGATTCAAAAAACACAATTAAGAGCTATAAACAATTACAAATTGCTTCAATTTAGTTTTTTTTAAACGTTAAACTAGGTCTGAAAGAACCGATCCATACTATTTATAGTTTTTTAACACATGATCAATTAAGAACCGAAAACGATTGCATTTAAATCAACTTAGATTTTTGAACAGTTGAATCAAATTTGAAAAAAGCAACCCAAACCACTATTTGTCCATCTTTGATTTTGACATTTATAAACATATTAGTTTACCCCTAATAATTACACTAGAGGAAATATAAAATTGTCGGTCACTATTGTGTCTCTTTCAAATAAATTATTTGTTATGGTATGCTCACCCAATAAAGTAAATAACATCATTAAACGCTTACTTGATAAACCTTTGACAAACATCTCATAAATAATAATTGAAACCCTTTGATAATCTCAATTTACATTTTGATGTGCAAACTCAAATTATCTCAATGAAATCATATTAATACAAATTTATTAACCTTGGACTTAAGTTCCAAATGAAACTAATGTGGTCATAAGATGGATGAAAAGAGAAGTTGATTTGAAATGATGTGAACATTTTGAAACCGATGTATTACCAAAAATAATTGAGATAATTCTTTAACATTTTCTATATGTAAATTATCTATGACACCTCATGTTTTCTTGTTTTATCTTTTCAGTGGTTTATATATAAGGATTGTACGAGAAAATAAGTTAATTATGAAATTTATTAAGAGATTTGGATACTTGATCATTCTTAATTTTATCCCCATCTATAAATTGTGTTTTAAAGTAACTTGATTTAATGATTGATCTTTAATTATGATTGATCAAATAATCTAAATCCATCCTTATCATAACTTTATTTCTCATTAAAGTCGAACTCTTTATGTATAATATTTACATTTTTGTTAATTGTTAGTTAATCTGATATGATATATGTGGGAATGTGTAAAAGGTGCCAAGGAGGGACGGACATTCTTCTGTGAACTCTTTTAATCATGAGACTCATGAGATCCAATTTACACAATACAGGTTTAATTAAAGAAATTACATATGATATAATTAAATATACTCTCTCGCTGCTCTGTTCTCTCTATCCGTAACATACACATAACAGATACAATTGAATTTGTACAAAATGTGAATATATTGTGAACATTTTGTAACAACCGTAATTTTCGGGCTTTAGAACTTTTGAGAAAATATGAAAAATAGTACTTTTGATCAAAACCTAGATTTTATAGTCTTGTTGGATGGGAAATTGAATTACGAATCCAACGGTTCTTTCGGAATCGAAATCGGAGCTATAACGAAGAAGTTATGGCCGAGACAAAATATCACTGAAAACCTTGGGTAAAAGCATGTTAAGTTAATATGCTTCAGACGTTGAAAGCATGTTAACCTTGGTTAAAAGCATGTTAAGTTAATATGCTTCAGACGTTGAAAGCATATTAACCTGAGGAAACGGGTTTAAAACCCTTCTTACCTTCATTTGGTCATAACTCTTGCATCCCTCAACCAAAATTGCTGATTTTTCTCTCTACACTCCCCATTTTCAAAGCTCTTCAAGATATTGAGGTTGGATCTACGATTGGAGCTAGCTAGGGTGGAAGCTACATCTCACCCACTTCATCTTCTCCATTTCTACCTCCACCACCATTGTTGCTTGAAAAAGGAGAAGCTCGATTTCTAGGGTTTTAGTTCGAATCCTACTCGGTAAGCTTGGTTTAAACTCTATTAGGTTGGATCTAAGTATGGGATAAGAGATGTGAACTAATCCAAGGTGTTAACTCCTTATCAGTTTAGGTGATTACTCAAGCTTTAAGCTAGGGTTTTGGTGAAAATTGGGGCTTTTGGCTTTACAAGCCTCAAGGTGGGTTGCTAAAACCATTTTGTTAAAACTGAGAGCACATCATATTGTTTGATTTACATGTCTTGCTTGGTTGTTGTGATTAAACGTGATTAAGGATGAAATGCCTAAATGGTTAGGTCTAAGGATTTCCATGAAATGATTGAGTAATGATGCTTATATGAGTAGCTTGATTTGGATTATTGTATACATGGAGTAGACTATTGTATGCTACTATTGTATGAGTTAAACCATGTGATTACATGATGAATGTGTTTATGAGAAATGCGTGCTATTAAGTATGCCATGGATTGATGCAAAGGAATTGAATCCCGAGCATGTTGATTTATATGAAATGAATGAAAGTATTGAGACTTTCGATAATGCATAAATTGTATAACTAAAATGTTATGGAGCACCGCTAGTCAAAAAGTGGGATGCTATTGGCCACTAGTCAAAAAGTGGACCGGGATGTCACTAGTCAAAAGGTGAGTACCCATGTTTTTACGCAATATAAATTGGACAACGTGGCACTAGTCAAAAGGTGTACACTATGTCGTTTTTTTTAAATGAGATTGATTTAAAGTGGCACTAGTCAAAAGGTGTGCACTTCAAGTTTACACGAGTTCGACTCAGTCTTGGGTGGCTCTAGTCAAAAGGTGTGCACCTATGTCCCTCGCCATTCGTGTGGCCGCGAATGTGCCTGGCCTCTGAGGTTGCCTATTTGAGTCTTTGTAGGAGGACGGCAACGGGGTGTCTCGACTTTGAGGTGTAACTTGCTTGGTGAAAGTGGGTCGCTCCCACGGTTTTCAAAGATAAAAGATAAACCGGTTTAATATGATGCATTTTGTTGTTAATACACTCTTGTACATCTCACATGTCTTAACATGCTTTTATATGTATGTTGTTTTATTGATACAACTCACTAGGCTCCTTTAGCCTAAAACTTGCTTGGTGTCGATGTGTCTCTCAGGTACAAGGGATGCCGTTCCCAAGTAGGTGCCGGGATTGAGAGCGAGCTTTGGGGAAAGTGTGAGGAGACCGGTCCTTTTAGGCCGTGCATGCGTTGGCAGATTTGACAACCCTTTTTGTAGTCTTTTTCCGAGATAGGATTTAGACTAGATGGTTGTCGCATTCTTTAATTAAATTACAAACATTGTAATTATACACTACTTATACCCCTGTTTTGGGAAGAGCTCGCGCTATGGCGTTATATTATGTGTACCACCTTTCGTTAAACGAAAGTTTTTGTTTACTCCAATTTTTGGGGTGTTACACATTTTTTCTTAAAATATTATTGTAGTTGTTAACACGTTGTGAACATACTCTAAATTTACGAGATCTTTCATAGTTTGTGAACACCAACTAAAATAACAAAACTATATCTAAACCCACCACTTATGAATACCATCTGAATGCAATAAGAAAATTTTAAAAGTTGTTTATACTGTATCCACACTATTTTCTAAAAAAATGCATTAGTTCATATTGAGTAAATAATGTCAATAATAAAATATAATGTTAGTAATAAAGTTAATAAATTTAAAACCATGAGTACCGTTATCCTCCTTATCATGATGTTAACTTGGTGTTACATCAATTTTTTCTCTTTTTTACATTCCTTATCCTAAAGTGGAGTACTACTATCTTAAACTAACTTATCTTTTGAAGTTGGTTATATTTGGTTGTTTTTGAACTTATTTGTATTGGGACTTTGTTTATATTTGAATTGTATGAAGTATGAACTTTGAATTGTCAACCCGTTTATGACTCGTCAACTCGTTTATGACCCGTCAACCCGTTCATGACCCGTCAACCCGCCACTGACCCACCAACCCGTGACACGACCCATGACACAACCCTTCACGAGTAAGGGTTGAAGAACTCGACACGATTAGCTAAATGGGTGGGGTCAGGGTTGAGGTTTCTGAACCTCCAATCCACCAACCCGTGAATTGCCCTGTCACATCAGCTTTTTTTCAACCCCATAATTGACCCTCTCGAACCCTCTCTAATTAGTACCCAACACTCTCACACACCACACACACACACACACACACAAGTAAAGCGGTATGGCCAAGTCGCTTTTCACCCCAGCCTGCCCAACCTGCCCCCTGCGTACCCCATCCCGCCTAACCCACTCAAGCCGGCGGCTTCCAACCCGCTGAACCCAAGGTGCCGTTACGCATGGCCTAAGCTAGCTTATAAGTTAGTTTTTTGAAATGTTACTTTGAGTAGCTTTGTAGGAGCTTTTTGTAGCTTTTTCAGTTATAATCTTATTAAAATTAATTATTAAACTAAAAAAAATACTTTTTTTTGACTATTTTACATATTCATAAACTACTTTTTGTTAAAAAGTCAACTTATCAGTTAGTTTGCCAAACATCGCCTAAATCGCAAAAGTAAACTTTAGTTATTTAAAAAACTAAATTTAAAGTTTGAATTTTGGAAATATTAAAAGATGTTTGACTCGTTGGTCAATGATCACGTGACACCAGCATGGTTTAGCCGATGGAGCTGGATTTATGACAGTGTGAAACCGACTTCTCCATGCCAGCCAAGTCAACTATCATCCACCCTGTTTTGCTACTTGTTTGCTATATAGGTGTTAAACTTTTAAATAAATTTATTATTTAAAATATATGAGAAATTTATATAAATCATATTATCTTAGTTAGAGTGTTGTTTGTTTCTTAATCATACAATTTGTGTTAAACATATTAACAAAAAATAGCACAATAGATTTTTTTTTTCCCTTTTTTCTTTCTTTTACCCTTACATATATTTTGATAATTAATTAAAATCTTTCTAAACTAAAGAGTCAATGTTAGTCATTGATTAAAATAATACTAAAAGAATGTAGTATTGCTTAACACAATTTATTTTGTCGGTTTCTTGTACTCCTTTTTCTAGCTTCTTGCTAGTTCTTAATAAAGCTTCTTATGTGTGCTCGGTGGGGGTGATGACCATGCCGTAGCTCTTTGCCTTGTTCACCTTTGCTCTTCAAAAAAAAAAAAAAAAAAAAGCTTAACACAATTTACACTTTACACGGTTAACAAATGAATGAAAATACAAATTCGGACCGAATAGCATTGAATGTCGTAGTATTCTCAATCTGAATACTATATTATTTACCCTGAATAATGCATCATATTCGGTCTGAATAATCTTATATTATTATGAGCCGAACAAATCAGATGACGCCTCCTTTATCATCATCACATTTGCAATCGAATTTGAGTGTGCGTTCCAATCCGACCCTAAGGCTATGCGTACTGGGGGAACGGGTTGGGCGGCGTACTTCATTCCCCAACCCGACGGGCTCAGAAGAAGGGGTACACAACCATTGATGCCGGCGGGCTGGGGCTGAGCGGCTTCACCACACCGCTTTGTGTTGTGTGTGTTTTATATGAGAGGGTTGGGGTACGGGTTGTAGAAGGTTAAGAGAGGGTTGGAGAAAAGCTGATGTGTTGTAGCAGTTAGGTTGGAAGGGTTGGGATACTGATAGCCTAATTGAAAATATTCTAAAAATATGACTAAAACCATTATTTTAATTTTTTTTTTTTCCATTTTAAAACGGGGCAAAAACGATATCGAAACAGGTAGTGAGCGTGCGGTTGCCATGGCGGACGGTGTTAATGGCAGATGATAACCTCCATTTCTCACCGTCCACTCTCTCTCTTCTCCATTCAACATTCTTTCATAATTTTTTCACTTTCAATTTCACACACAAACCTTCCTCCATTTCAATCCATATTTGAAATCCTCCAATTTTCCGCCATTATCGTCATCTTCAATTCTTCATCCACAACAAAAGCGTTCTACACAAAATTCCGCCATTAACAGACAACTTGCGAAACAGAAGAGAGATGTTAATTCTTCCTTTTTTCTCGTTTGATTACATTACGGTACGTGATCTTAAATTCGTTTTTGAAATTGAATTCCGTTACGAATCGGATTTTTCTGATTTCTGAATACGTTTAAATGCAATTTGTGATTGCTATCGGATTTCGAAGAATTAGGTTATGGTTTTTGAGGTTTTGGTGTTTGCGATTTCGTTTTTTTTTTTTTTTTTTTTTTTTTTCAAATCAGAGATTTGAAGTTTGTTTTTGGATGATAACTGTTCTTCGATTCATTGATGAATGTGATTGAATTTTGATTTTTCTTATCGGTAAGTGAAGATTGTTTCGGATGATCTGTGTGTTAGGTTTGATTTCAAATTGAATTGATGAATGTGATTGAATTTTGGTTTTGAAAATCGATATTATATTCTGTAACTAGTTAATGCCCTGTGTAATACACGGACGATTTAAACATATTGTTTTGGTTTCTAATAAGAATTAACATTTGCATTATAAAGTTCACAAATAATTCACCACAAACTAAACGTAATATCCAATTAACAATATAAATATGACTTAGTTAATTGATAAAAGAAATATTAATGATTTAGTTTAATCATAATCATTTAGGAAATTATATATATAACATTTAAATTATTTTTCTTTCATTTTTTTATTCAAAGCTTTCTTTGAAATTGAGTAAGTAGAGAATTATTATTTATTAAAATAATTCTAATTAATCAACGATTTAAATGAAAAAAAATTACTCTTACTTTATTATTAAATATTTTAGTCATCTAATAGCTATTAAAATATATGAAATTCTTTTGTTGAAAGATTTGGATTTCGTGAATGATTCTAAAACGGGAGGGATTCTGCAATAAATTATTTATATAGTGTTTTTGATTTGTAGGGTTTTAAAAAAAAATTATTATTTATAAATGATCTATAGAATTAGTAAGATTAAAAGGATGAAATCTTTAAATTTCAAGAACATCAACAATAGCGTTTTAAATAAAATAAACTTTTATTATTTGTAAATAATCTATAAAAAAGTTTAGATTAAAAATAGGAATCTTTAAATTTCAAGAATATCAACGATAGAATTGTAATAAAATGTAAACAACTTAATTTATATCTATTCTTAATATTTACTAATATAAATAAATTAAAAAAATATTCAATATTATACTCATTTTGAAGGTATCGTCGAGACGATTATAAGGGTGTAATTTATAAAAAAGAAAAACAAAAAACTTAAATGGTTTTAATTCATATACATTATTTACCTTAATATGATAAGGATGTAAAGTGAAAATTGAAAACCTAAGGGGTAATAAGTAATTTAATCAAATAATTATAAGGATACAAAATGTAAATTATAAAAAGGAAACTAATAAATTAATGAGAAATTTTAGGTAAGTAAATTTTGGAAAAAAAAATGGAAATAAATTATGACATCATCTTTTGTTAGGATTTGTTTAATTGACCAATGAAATCACTCAATTTCATTTTGATGACATCAGCAAAAACCTTCTTTTAATATATATATAGATAGATTTCTGTGCATGAATTCTGGGAAATAGAGATAAAGTTAGGATTATCTGGAAATGGGAAATTGACTGAAATAGTTAATTCTATTAATCAACTTCACCTTTTAATCACTTTTGAGAGTCTCTTCTCAAATTAGCTTTTGCATAAACTATGGTTAAAATGGGAATTCAATCGAAAAAGTGGCTAAAAATTGAAGTTCATTGGGAGTATTTAGGATGCATTTGTTTTCGTTTTCCTAGAGTTGAGTTTTTCATTTAGAAAACGTGTTTGGTTGAAATGGTGGAGTTTTCGTTTTCCATTTTGGTAAATTATAAAACGGGTTTAGAAAATTCTAAAAACTACCAAAATCAGTTTTCAGATTTATTTAGAAAATAGAAAATTTCCATTTTATTGAAAAACTTCTGAAAACGGAATGAACCAAATGTGTTTTCTAAATTTTCGTTTTTCTTGAAAAATTTTCTTATTCATATCCATGAACATGAAATGCTTTTTTTTTTTCTCTATGATTACTAATTTAAAGCAACAAAAAAAAGGTTGATTACCAATGCCCGATCTGGCCCACACGAAATTTGTCCCTTAGGAACCACATGTGATGAGACATTTCAGAGTTGAACTTATTGTATATTTGAACAAAGTTGCTTCGTTCATTAACCACCGAGCTACAAGCTTGAGGCCTGTGATTATTAATTACGTTTTCTTTTTTGTTCTTCAAATTATGTGATTTTAGTTTTCGTTCTAGAGATTATTTGATTTGGGTGTTGATGTTCATATCCCCATCAAAACAACATTTTAATTTGTTTGAAATCAATTGAATAAATGCGTCCTTTAGCGTAGTTGTATTGAAGGGAAAAAGATTAAATGAAAACTATAAAAATCGTAAAAACCATGAAAACCAGATTACATGCATTGTTTCACATATGAAACAATGCATGTGAGATGCACAATGTTGTTTCTTACTTGAAACAATACTGTATGGTTTCGATCTTCATGCTTGAGACACTATAGTACTGTTTCATGCTTGAAACAGTACTATATGTTTCTAACCGTATTGTTTCATGCTAGAAACAATACGATACTGTTTCATGCTAGAAACACTAGTATACTGTTTATAGCGGTACCGTTTCATGCTAGAAACAATACAACATGGTTTCATGTTGTTGTTTAAATATTCTACTTTTTCATGCTTGAAAGTTGAAACAATGTTGTACTGTTTCATGCTAAAAACAGTACAACATCGTTTCATTTTGTTGTTTCATACATGAAACACATGAAAGAACAAAACATATAAAACAACTTGAATTCTAATCTTAAAATGAAACTTATTGAATAATTCAGATCGGTTTTCACGGGTTTATAACATTTGAGTGGTTTTTACGTGATTTATCTCCGATATAATAAATTCTAAGTTGGTATTTTTTTTTGTCTTTGTAGATTCAAGAATTCGGGTTCGAAACACTTTAAAAAAGTGAATTCCCGCACATTGTGATGGGTAAACCCGAAAAGGAACCTTTCGCTCAAATGTCACCAAGAAGCCCGTTAAGCACACAGACTCGAGAAACCGATTCGATCGAATTAGCCGTCAACACCAAAACTTCCCGCAACTCCATCGATCAGCTGTACAACAATATTTGCGAAATGGAGAGCTCCGATCGATCCCCATCAAAATTCAGCTTCTTATCCTATGGTCAGGAATCAAGAATCGACTCCGAGCTACGTTACCTTGCCGGCGGGAATTTTTCGAAAGATAGTTTTAGAAAAGAACCCGTTTCGATGGCCGACGAGAAAGAAGCCGAAGAGTTTCACGATCCTCCGGAAGGCGATTTTAAGCACGAGAAAGAGGTATCGGAGTCGGATGTTGCGATACCGAAGAAAAAGAAACCGAACCCGTCTTCGCCCGCTAGATCGTCATCTCCCGCTCGATCGTCTTCTCCCGGAAAAATCCCGAAGCCGAGCCCAAAAGGCAAATCCATCGTCAAGAAAACCGGATTGAAATTAAACACGAAGAAAAGCAAAAAGGGTTCGAGTTCGGGAGGAGAGAATAAGAGCGAAGATCCGAAATATCTCGGGCCGTATTTACTGAAACAATCGAGGGAATTGTTGGCGGCCGGGAACGACCCGAAAAAGGCGCTCGAAGTGGCCGAAAGGGCGATGAAATCGTTCGAAAGCTGCCAATCGGAAAAACCTGATTTGGAATATATAATGTGTCTGCATATCGTGGCTGCGTTGTATTGCATATTGGGGGAGTTCGATGAGGCGATCCCGATCGTCGAGCGATCGATCGAGATCACGAACATGAACGAGGGCCAGAAGCACTCGTTGGCCAAGTTTGCGGGATGCATGCAGTTGGGCGATACGTACGCGATGCAAGGCCGGATCGAGCACTCGATCCTTTGTTACAGAGCGGGTTTGGAGATCCAGAAACACGTGTTGGGCGAATACGATGCTCGGTTCGGGAAAACGTGCCGGTACGTGGCTGAGGCCCACGTTCAAGCAATGCAGTTCGACGAGGCGAAAGGGCTGTGTCGGTCAGCGTTGGTAATCCACGGGAAAAACGGAACGAGCGCTTCGTTGGAAGAAGCGGCCGACCGGAGGCTTATGGGGCTCATTTGCGATTCACAGGTAGGGGTGTAAACAAGTCGAGCCCATTCATAATCATTTCGACCCTTATGTATAAAGCTTGAGCTCGGCTCATCAAGTATTTGATAGGCTCGGGCTCGGCTTGTTTGTCAGACGAGCCTAAATGGGTCTAAGCTCGGCTCGAGCTCGACTGGTTTACTTGTAATGTTTTTTATTATTTAAGATACTTATTATCTAACATATAGAGGCGAGTTCAAATGAAAGTTCATCTTTCATTGCGAACGTGATGACAACCGAGAGCTCGACATGTGTCCGATTTAGTCTGAATAATATACAGACCGAATGTTGATGCATTATTCATGATGAATAATACAACATTCAGTCAAAATAATGCGCTATAATCGGATAGAATGTTGAGTAACATTATTCAGACTGAATGCTGTATTATTCAGACTAAATGGGACACGTGTCAGGATCTTGGCTGTCCTTACATTTATAATGAAAGATGAGTTTCTGCCAAACTTTCATCTTTAACGTGTGTGTGTGTGTGTAACCTTCCACCCATTATTATTTGCAATCCATAAAAAAACGTTTTTAACATTAAATTTAAAAAGAAAATTCAAAACGTACGGTGAGGATTGGTTCACAAAGTTTACACTCTTGGAGTTCACAAAAGAAACGTGATCTATATGTATATAATATATTAACCGAGGCTCGTTTAGGCTTAGTGAGCCAACTCGAGTTTAATCATAAAGGCCCGAGCTCGAGCTCGTTTATTAAAAGAGCCTAAATTGAAGCTGGGTTTATTAACGAGTTGATCCCAAGTAGCTCGGCTCACTTACACCCGTATTAATCGCAGGGCGATTACGAGACCGCCATTGAGCATTACGTATTGGCGCGGGTGGCGATGTCGTCAAACGGGCACGATTCAGACGTGGCCGCAATCGACGTCTGTATCGGCGACGCGTACCTCTCGTTGGCCCGGTACGACGACGCGATCTTCACGTATCTGAAGGCGTTCAACGTTTTCAAGACGACGAAAGGCGAGAACCACCCGTCGACTGCCTCGGTCTTTGTCCGGTTGGCCGACCTCTACAACAAGATCGGGAGGTTCCGGGAGTCGGAATCGTGCTGCAAAAATGCGCAACGGATTTACGTCAAGCCGATTCAGGGGAAGCAGAACCAGAACAACCACAACGACGAGATTGCCGATGGGCTGATTGAAGTGTCGGCGATTTACGAATCGATGAACGAGTTAGACCAAGCGCTCGACTTGCTTAAAAAAGCGCTCAAGGCTTACGGGAAGGGGCCGGGTTTGTTGACCACGGTCGCGGGTGTCGAGGCCCAGATCGGGGTTTTGTGTTACATGACGGGTCGGTATTTGGAGTCGTATGATTACTTTAAAGTTTCGATCTCGAAGTTCCGGGCGGCCGGAGAGAAGAAAACCACGGTTTTTGGGATTGTTTTGAACCAAATGGGGTTGGCGTGCGTGCAGATCGGGTCGATCGAGGAGGCCATGGAGCTTTTTGAAGAAGCTCGAGGCGTTTTCGAGGCGGAATACGGGCCTCAGCACCCCGATACGCTATCGGTTTATAGGAATCTTGCCGGTACTTGTGATGCGATGGGCAGGTATGAGTATCTTTTATTTTCGTCGTTCGATTTGTTGTGGAAATTTAGTTGATGATTTAGTTGTTAGCTGATAAAGTAGTCGTAGTCAGTAAAAGACTAATTCCTCCCTTCCAAAATAAAAGTTGATAATGAAAGATGTCGTTTTAAAATGGGTAATTAGTACATTTTTTTTATTGACTAAATGACAAATTTACCCTTGATGATATGGGTGTTATGTATTTTTCCAATCTTATAAATAAGGGTAGAATTGGAAAAAGTAGATACATACTTAGGGAGTGTTTGGGATTACTTACTAAAACTTCTTATTTGCTCATAATGGAGCCAAACTAGCAAATAAGGAGTTTTGGATGTTTGGATAAAAAGCCTACAATGGTCAATGGAGTCAACTAGCAAATAAGGAGTTTTTTAAAAAGTCAAAACAATTTAACTTTTCCAACTAGCAATAAGCAAATAAGCAGATAAGTTGTTTTAAATAATCAAATCCCAAACGGCCCGTTAGTTAGACAATGAAAAAATGCACATTTTTAGAATTATTTTACTTTTCAATTGACTAATTGACAATTTTAACTTTATTAGCGGAGAGTTATGGATTTCTCCAATCTCCCGATAAAGGGTAAAATTGGAAAAATGGACACTTTTCAAAGTGGATCTTGTCTTGGGAAAAAGCTAAAATAGAAATGTCGACACTTATTTTGAAATAAGGTCTTGCTGATAATCGAAATAATAATGTAAAATCAATCACATGTTAAAAACTAATTGAAACTATATAAGGGGCATAATTGGAAAATTAATAAGCTCAAATAATAACTTAGATTATGATTGCCAATTGTGAGATAAATCTGATGTTGTGTAGGTGGGACGAAGCGATTGAGATATTGGAGTTTGTTGTGGAGATGAGAGAGGAGAAGCTCGGAACTGCGAATCCGGATGTCGACAATGAAAAACGGTGGCTGGCGGAGTTGTTGAAGGAATCTGGCAGGGACCGGAGCAAGGGGTCCCGGTCCCTCGAATTCCTTCTTGATGGTTAATCTATATATACAAATCTGTGTATGTATATATTTTTATGTACCGAAAAGTAACGTATAACTTGGAGCAAATGATGTATAAAAGGGCCGTTAATTATCAACACACATTTTGACCTAGTGATGTCTCTGATAATCGTGTGTTTTTTAAAGTCAAAGGTTCAAATTTCATCAAAGATAAATATTGTATAGTTTTTAAAAAGGCTATTGCATTTCTCAATCTATAGGAGATGGGATGGATAGAACCGGTGTACAAACACAAACTGGATAACTCTTAATTAAGTAAGAGTATAGTTTAGGAAACATTAATTACGTAAGAGTATACTTTAGGAAACATTAATTATTGATTAAATGGTGGTTGTTTTTTAAGAGTTCTGACGTATGATTTCACATCTAAAAGATAAGAGGTGGACACTTAAAATTTCAGATGATGTTAAAGAGGTTTTCATATTTTTTTTTAAAAACAAAACAAAAGGTCTAAAGTTTGTGAACGTTTTAATTTTTACACTTAAAAAGGTTTTAAAAAGTACTTTAAAAAAAACTGCCCCTAAGAGTGCTTCGTTTAGCTTATATCATGTCTATTATTTGAGTTGTTATCAATTGTTTATTTCATGTGTTTAATAAAGTATATGTATGACATAAACGATCATTTTAACTTTGTTCTTGAACAACTTTAAAGTCCTACGATTTACATACTTTTAAGCAGTTTAGCAATCTTTGAACCCTTAAATAGTGGTGATCAAATATTCAAATTTTGTGATTAAACAATAATAAATCTATAAAAAAAGAAATAAGTTCTCAAATATTCAAATTCTAAGATTGAACAATAATAAATCTATAAAAAATAAGAAACATATACTCTCTTTCTGCTTCATAAATTAGAGAGAATATAAAAATCAAGGATTTTATGAATGGGACATAACCTTGTTGATGAATATCAAAGATCAAATAGAAATTGAAGGGTCGTTTACAAACATTTATTCAGTAAGCCGAAGCGTTTACCTTAGGCATGACAAAAACCGAGTTCATACGCAATAAGCGAGGGAAATGACAAAAAAGTTGTCCCCGCCAATCTATCTCAATGGTAGAGGTGTAAGGATAATCCATACAGTGCTCTATATTCTTATCGACTCTTTATCTTGTTCAGTGTACCAAATGCAGTTTCGAAACATAAAAGTTTCACCCGTATCCAAACCCAACTACCTAGAAATAGTGATGGTCAAACCCGGCCAATTATAAACAGCCCGTCGGTTAATCGATATCTGGCCTGGCCCATAACCGGTTATAAAGCGGCCCATCTAGTAACTAGTTAAGGGACCGGATATTACCAGTAGTTAAGAATTTCCTAGATTTTTGTATAACCGGCTATAACCAGCCCTTAACCGGTAATCAATTTTTTTTGAATAAATAGTTGTTTTTTATATTTAATTGATGTTTTTTTATATAATTAATGTAATTAGTTTAAACGTGTAATAAAATGTATTTTTAACGTAATTTGAGTGACCCAAATTTATTTATTTTAAAGTTTATAGAATTAATCGTTAATTTTATTAAAAAAAATAGAAAAAAAAACCTTAATAGATTATAACCGATCAAAGCTGACCAGTTAAAGCCTTTACCTCAAAACCCCCTTAACCGTAACCGATCCATAACCGGTTACGGCTTAACCGATTAAACCAATGTACTATTTTTAACCGAATCGGTCGCGAACCGATTATAATCGACCCATAACCACCACCGGTACCTAGAAATAGCCATCGGCCCAATTCGAGCCCAATTTTTTTCCCTACACGGACACGTAAGCATCAAAGACCCTACAACATTGTGCCACGTCACTACTACCAGAAAGAGTCGTTCAGTTAAACGAGAAAAATGCCCGGGCAAGGGTTCAGAAGTTCATGGCTTCCCCCCAACAAACTCCATCATCTTCAATCCATTAATCAAATCAATCGATCGTAAAAACTGGTTTTCAGAATCGCTAGACGAAGTTTTGTGAACAGAAATCGAGATCAGTCGTTAGTGTGTGTGTGTGTGAAGAAAAATGGGCGGTTTATTGTCGACTGTCAAGGAACCTCCACCGCCTATGGTGCTTGTTCCGCCGCTCTTCGATTTCCCGCCACTTGCTGCTCGTACAAGGTCTTTGTTTTTCTTCTTCTTAATTATACGTTCGATTATGATTTTTGATTCGTGATTTTTGTGGAAAATGTGGTGTGTTAGTTTGATTTTAGACGGTCGAGCTTCCGATGAGTGATTTCCGTCGGAAATTGGAGTCGGTGTTATGCGTTTTTAATGATGAATTTGTGTTATTTATTCATGATTTTTGTGGAAATGTGGTGTGTTAATTTGATTTCAGAAGCTCGAACTTCCGATGACTGATAAATTGGAGATTTGGAGTTGGTGTTATGTGTTTGTAATGATGAATTTATGTTATGTTACTATAATAGTTGATTTATTATCTAGAGTTGTTAGAAATTTCTTACTTCTTAGTTTTTCTAGAGCAAATGGTTTTTGTTTGGTCACTACTTTTATGTTATGTTCTGTTAATTTGATTTTAAAAGCTTGAAGATCTGAAGAATGGTTGGTTGGAATCAGAGTCATGTTTGGATTAATGCATATAGTGTTGATCTGCTCGGTATCCTATATGCGACCTAAGGGTTATTTATCTCTTCCGAGCATATCAACATTATACCCTCTAGATGCACACACATCATAAAAAAGAAGTCCTCGCTAATCTGTCCCAGCGGTAGAGGTGTGGGTGTAATCCATACATATGTGTGAGGTCCCAGGTTCAAACCATGGGCACCACACCTCTGCCAATAGGATGCATGCGCTGATTTACCTCCCCCATGATAATCGTGGGACCGGTGCGGTGAGGGCGCCTAAAGTGTGGCATCTACCTTTTTTTTTTTCATAAAAAAAGAACTCTATAGAATGGAGCTCATGAAAATGAGGATGTACAGTTCTAGAAACCCCTTATGTGATTATTTTTTGTAAGTATTAGCTAAGATAATGATAAGTGAAAGCTTGCAACAATATGTGACCTAAGGGTTATTCATCTCTTTTTTATGATAATGTGTGCATCCTAGTTCATTTTGATGCCATGACAAGCACACTTCCTTGTAACAATTGATGGTGTATGCTTCAATTCCTTACAATATTCAACAATAAGTGGAACCCTTTTGTTGTTCATATTCTTTGCTTTTATTGTTGTAGGGGTTTCCAAGAGCTTCTTCTTTTGCTAGAATATCAAGTAGATATTTGGTTTTGATTATAATCGATTCATTTTGAAGTGATGCAGGATGTTGGAGTCATCATATAATTTGTTATTCGGGAAGCTTGCCTTAAGAAGCCTTTTTGAAGATTATTTTGATGCAGCAAATCATTTTAGTACAATATTTTTGTTGAAGCCAATTGATGATCGTCATGTAGATTTAGTAGCAACTGTATCCATCAAAGTATTTCATTACTTACATGCATATGTGGCTGTTTTCTGATATCCTACTTGGAGCACACATTCTTTTTTCATTTGCGGTGCTTTTGTTTCTCTCTAAAATCCTTCTCTATCTTTGAAGTTACAATGGCAATTACCGTGAGATTACAGATAATTTTGCATTCACAAACATCCTTTGTGAAAAAGATTGTAGTAAATTGGGAAAATAAGACATTATTGGTTTTCGTAAGAAGATTTTCATCCTAACTTATATATGCCATCCATCTTTTTTCACTCTTTCGTGATGAAATTTTTGACTTGCATGACATGAATAACTTACTTTTATATTTTTAGTGTAAAGACTAATCAACTTATGTGGTTATGTTTTTCTTTTGATGATATGAATCGTAATAGTTTTGCATGTCTTGCATAACCTGAAGAAATCAGCAGTTGCTTATTTTCTATTTTCAGTCCTGGGCACACCTAAAGTTTTCCTGTTCCCTTTTGTTCATATGAATATGATATTGTCAAACTATGCAAATATTCTTATCATTTATTTATTTATCTATATTAACCTATGTTTCATTAAGAGTGAAGTAAAAAAAAATTATACCAAAAACAAGAATGAAAAGTTCCTTAGCTCCCATACAGGTTTCAGGTCCTCTTGATAACAAGCCTGAGGAGACAATTGTTGGTAATGCACTATTTCGCTGGCAAAGGTATTCAAAGAGACATATCCTTGATGTTTCTAATGATTTCTTCTTCCAGAGATTGTGGGTTGCTATTCACTTCGTTGCCATTCTTATTAAAAGAAATCTTTTGTGTTCCTCACAGTGATGCTGATGATCCTCACACATTCGCAGATCTTTATGTATCCAGTGTTGATCCGTAAGTAGCAATTTTCTCGTCCAACAAGAGTAAGGTCATGTTTGTTAAAAGCTTAATGAGACAACTTATTCGGTCAGCTATACATGACTGTTTGGTAGTGATTTAGTGATATAAAATGGCTTATTCAGTAAGCTTTTAGAGGGGAGCTTATTCAGAAAGCCAAGTTTTCCCATTAAAAACAAGCTCCTTCCACCTCTCGAACAAAAACTTCTCGATCTATATAGACAGATTAATATACACAGACAACTTTATCCATACAGGACTTAATGGAAAACTAACCAAACAGCCCCCAAGTTCTACTTTCCTCATGGTTTTCTTTTATGTTGTACATGCTTGTATTTGCAGGATTTTACTCATGAGAGCTTGTGCATACTACCCAAAATATGGTTTTGGAGCATTTGGGATTTTTCCGGTCCTTAAAAAGCAGAGGTTTATTCATCTCTTTCGAGCAAAATCACATGTTTTATCGTCTTTTTCGTTCGTATATATGGCTTTATATTCACTCACAAAGCTCACCTCTAGTGCAGGATGTCTTCAGAAGACTATGGCATAATGGGTTTGAGATATGGCTCATCAAATTTGTCATTGGGAGCCACACTTTTGCCATATTCATGTATGTGATGTGCATTGCATTTTAAGTTTTAATGAACTGATGTGTTTTCATATAGATTATGTTCCTTTCGGTTTCACTGGTTCTAGTTTCTATGATTTTGTTGTTCCTTTGCTGTGGTAATTTTTATATAATGTCATGGTTTAAATTTCACAACCTCATACAATACAGAAAAAGTATTATGCCATTTACTTTCCTTTTTCTTTTCCCCATCTATCCAATACTAACAGGGGTGGACCCTAGACCAAAAATAATTACAAAAAGCATGGATTTTATCGACGTGTCTTCATCTTTTTACTAACATTCAATATCGCCCGATGTGTTTTTAAGCCTAATTTGACTTTTTCAGTTTTTTTGGTTGATTTCATGAGGTATTTTTGGTTGATTACGGGGTTAGATGCTATCTCTAAAATGATACGGTTAACTGTTTTACCTTACAGTGGAGGACAACACAGTTAATTTGGTCCGCCCCTGAATACTAATGTAACAACTGCAGTCATGTCAATGTAGTTGATAACACCTAATTCTACTACCATAGAAAAGAATACTATTAAGACATGCTTAATGTGGAACATTCATAATGTTTAAGCGTGTTTTTTTATTTACCATTTCCTGAATGTAGTTGGAGACGACTTCCCGAAATCTGCATGGCTGGTGAGCAAGATAGGAAGGCTAACTGCTGGGGTGCAATATAATCCTCAATGTAAGATTCTTTCCCATGCATCTTTTTATTAACTGCTGGGGTGCTCTTATGAGAAATATGCATTTGGTATGATATATTGAAATGCACTTTTGGCTTGATTTTCTGGTTAAGGTTACTGTGTGTTGTCTTTGCTACTTCTACGATTGCTAGAGGATGTATGCTTCAAATACTTCATACTTGTTTCTTCTAGGTCTTTGACAACCATCTTTTAGCATACAACTTATGATATAATTTTATTAGATTTGTTTGTCAGCATCACTCAAATCTTTGATGGCTACCTGTACACTTGTTTCAATTCTGGACCTACTTTCACTTTTCACATTCGATAATAGGTTGCACGTTTAGAAACATGTGTGAAAAAGGCACTTTTTTTGGTATTAACAATTGCATCTAAGCTTATTGATTAATAATAAGATAAAGGACCGTGTGAGAATAAGAGTTAAGGTAACAAGGGAATCTAGACCATTGATCACTTCTAATCTCAAGCCCATCCCATGATTTGCACTTGATAGGGAATTGATCGGGTGTATCTCATCCTAATGTGCATTTAAGAGTGGAGATTCCTTCTTACCCTTCTCACGATAACTCCATTTCTCACCGGAACTCAACCCTTATTGGGCTGTCAAAGGTTTTTAGTCTCATTGCCATGCTGAGGAAAAATAGCATATTAATAAATAGAACACTGTTACCACTTTATAGTATGGTCTAATTCATCAAATTTCTGTCCTTCATCCTCCTGAAAAATCATGCCTCAATAAACATTGTTGCCTCCTATTGCTTCTTGTACTGAATAAAACTTGACATGTTCTTGTGGTTATTGTGCTTGAATAGTTGAAAAGAAGGACGGTGCAAAATATAAAAATTTGAAGAATTGGGATTGTGCCGTAGGCTATGGAATTGGATCAGGCAGCCCGTTGAGTCCATCGTTTAATTTTGGTCTTGAATTCAAGCAGAACTCCCAGGTTTTCCCTTTTTTTATGGTTTCTTGCATTATCGTTATTCCTTTTTACTCATTTCTAATTTTGGTTTCGCTTCTTCATCTGACAACGTTTATTTTTTATTTTTATGTTTTCCATCTCTCTGATAAACATCTGGGGCTGGGAACCACAAGGGTTGTGGCATAGTGGTTGAGACTCGGGGAATATCCCATGTGGGAATATCCCACAAGGGTTATTTTTATGTTTTCTATCTCTCTGATGTTAAACATCAGGGAATATCCATCTGCTCTGGGTTCAATTCTAAGCGTCCACAATATTGTGGCCACTAAGTTTACCAGGGCTGATGTCTTACGGCTATAATTTGTCGGGATTAGTCTAGGCATAGCCCAGGACACCCTTCCAAAAAAAATAAAATCAGGGGTTGGGCATGGTACTTCTTTGCTCATCATCTGAGTAGCCTCTCCCACTCATGTGCTCATTATTTTTGGCCGTCATTTATACTCCAAGAAAGCTTGAGTACTTATTTTTCTTTTGAACACCTCAATTGCAGTTCATAGCCTCTTTCTACCAGCATGTGGTGGTACAACGAAGGGTACGTTCTCTTTATCTTAGTGTCTATGAATGTGCATGCTTCTATGTCTAGATGAATGGGGTAGGGTTTGTTAGACTCCCACATCGGCTGGACTTTGACACTTTTTGTTCAATATATGTTGGAACATGCATTCTCTCCTAAGGGGAGAGTAATCTAATGGGTCCGCCATATTCTCACATAGTATCAGAGCCAACTTATGTCACTCTAGGTAGGGACGTTCCAATCTTTCTGGAGGCCTTGTTACACCCTAAAACTTTTGATTACAATGCAAAATGAGATAATGGAGATTCATGCACTAAAGTGGGCTACAACTTTACATTCGTCGATTACATCCCCTAAACAAAGTAAAATTAGGCCCCAAAATTTGTGGGCACTGTTCAAAACCATGCATTCAACATGCTTAAGAACTGGCCTGACTCTAGGGACTCGACACTCTAGGACAATCTTTGCTTGTCTAGTCTCCATCGGACAGGGCATATTAGATTCCCACATCAACCAGACTTTTTACACTTTTGGAGTTTTAGTATATGTATGGTGGAACCCTCTCCTTTCTCTCCTCAAAAGGGCTCTTTTGGAGAGTAATCTAAATGGGTCCCACATACATACTCTTACAGTAATGACATGATAAGATTTGGTATATAAGCTTAGAAGATGAAAGATTGTTCATTCGGTGAACAATTGGTTTTTATTGTGTTCCATTTTGGAATCAAGGAAATGATATATTAGTAGTAGTATTCAGCTAAAGTTTAAACCTCTTGTTGCAAGCCACATTAACTTTCCTTATAAGCACAATCCTGATCAAGAAGTGTAATAGCTTGTCCCACATAGATAGAAAATGAGATTTATGAGAGCTCCTTATAAACCTCATGTAATAACTTCCACCATGGTTGTAAGTTGGATTCAAAGTTGCTTTGGGCCTTGGAGTGTCGCAAGAAGTTTGGAGTCCCATAATTATTTAATTCTATCTTTATTATGTAGGTGAAAAACCCATTTGAAGAGAATGAAGTAATTGGCATTACTAATTACATAGACTTTGGATTTGAGTTGCTAACAAGGTAATTTAGAGCGTGCAGTGTCAAATCTATCCTCATATGTTTTGAAAAAGAAATCTGAGTCGTTATATCTTTTAACAGGATGGATGATGAAAAGGCATCAAACAACATCCAAGATTCCACCTTTAACGTTGCTGCATCTTGGCAAGCGAATAAAAATGTCTTGCTTAAGGTTAGCTGTTTGGTTCCAGTGAGAAGTGAAGTTATGCTGAGGAGGGATCTGGACCCTTGGATGCACATTAGGATAAGATGTACGAAGATAAGATGCACCTAATCAATCCTCGTATCAAACGCGATTTATGGGTTTGAGATTAAATGTGATCAACGGTCCAAATCCCTTCTTACGCTTTTCTCACCTTGACCCTTCTTCTCATACGATCCTTCGTCTTGTATGTGGGGCTATGCCAACTTTGACAAATTGTTTTCTCGTCTCTTGTAGGGCAAATTGGGCCCCCTTAGTTCATCGTTGTCTGTAGCTTTTAAGTCGTGGTGGAAACCTTCGTTCAGTTTCAACGTGACAGGTAACTTGCTAGCCACAAACTTCGATGCAGGATGTATCTACCCTAATGTCGTGTTTGCCAATAATAAGCTAGCTTATTTTTTGAGCTTATTGAAAAAACCATGTTTGGTTAGCCATAGCCCATAGCCTATAAAGCTAGTCTTTTGAAAAGATATTTTTTTTCAATAAGCTCAAGAAGCTTTTCCACCTTTTTCCAATTATGCCCCTTATATTTGTCTAATTAATTATTTAAAATGTCATTTTGGTTCATTACATGCTCATCTAGCTTATCACCTAGTTTTTACCAAGCATGACGGGTGGGCCCACTCTTTTGGAATGATAAAAAGTAGATAAATTTATATTAAATGGGATGATTATGTGTCTTCATGTGATTGGTGGGACAAGAAAGGGACAGTCTCTTTTACCCTATATGCAAGGAAAATAGAACTTATGGATGAATAATATTGTGAAAATGTGGTTTAATATCATGAACATATATCAACATGATGTGATTTCGATATTTGGCAGCTGTAAGAGACCGTAGTATAGGAAAGACATCCCTCGGCTTTGGTCTTCGTGTTGACAACGTTAGAGAAGCAAGGTTTGTGCTAATCTCGTGAAAACTTCTAAATTTTTTTATATGTGGTAAATACCTAGAGCATCTCTAACAGATTCTCCAATATTTTTTCAAAAATGGAGAATCAAAATTTAAAAACTCCATAAAAGATTGCATTCAACTCCAACACTTTCTCCATTTTGGAGATTACTACATCCATATATTAAAACATTCAATACATTTAATAATATATTATTTCTCTCACCTAAACATTTAGTTTCAAGATTTCTTATTGGTGGAATATAATAAAAAAATGTTTCTTTCATAGTAATCATTTTTGGATAATTCTCCAAATTTGAAGAGATTCACACTCTCTTTCCTACTTTCTTTATTTTAAAGAAAGCCTTGAGAAGTTTTTGGAGCAAAAAATTACCCAAACTTCCCATTTTCTCTATTTTGGAGAATCTGTTGTAGCAAAAAATTACCCAAAGTCCTCATTTTCTCCGTATTGGAGAATCTATTGGAACAAAAATTACCCCAAATCCCCATCTTCCCCATTTCGGAGAATCCGTTGGAACAAAAATTACCCAAAATCCCCATTTTCTCCATTTTCGAGAATCTATTGGAGCAAAAAACGACCCAAAATCCCCATTTCTATGTTTTGGAGAATCTGTTAGATCAAAAAATTACCCAAAATCACCATTTTCTCCATTTTGGAGAATCTGTTTAAGATGCTCTCCCACACACTCATCTTTGTTGAGGTTTGAACCTATAATCCACCACGGATACCATTGGACCAATGAACCTTTGGTCCGAAAGCTTCTCATCATTTGGCAATATTTGAAGCAAACAACTCAAATAAGATTTTGAAAAATGCAGTTACGAAAGGGCGGATCCAAATTTCGTGATGCTGACACCGAACAAAGAACATCTAGCAGAGGGAATCCATTGGAAAGTCGGCAAGCGGCCGATGCTGCAATCGGACGTAAATTCCGGCAACTTTGATGGTGTGCCAAGGGAACTCAGACCCTTGGGAAGAATTTTATGATCTCTCTTTTCTTTTTCTGGAAGAACAAACTGTAATGCAGTTGGGGTTGTTAGCTTTTGTTTACTTGTTTTCCTTTTCTTATTGCCTAAATAAATTCAAAGTTTAAAATGCTAGGAAAGCATCTGGTTTTACAGGTTTTTGTGGTCTATGTGAAAAGCCCCATATTACTCTCCAAAAGAGGGATGCATATTTTACCCTAGAGTTTCGAGTGTCTACAGTTATATAGATGTTGGTTTCTATACCATCTGAAAATCCCTAATTATTCCCTTAAAAAGTTTTAACATTTGTTGAGCAGAATGGGTCAAAGTAGAGATGCACAAAAAAGCCTGAGCCTAGTGAGCCTGAACAAGCCAAAATCTTGAGGGTATGCCTGGCCGGAAAAAGCCCGATGGAGCCTTTTTTTAAGTTCAACTTCAACTAGGCTTTTTCATTAATTGAAAACATACTTGAAAGGCTCCTGTGAAACATGGATTCATATATGTAATTCACATGTAAATATATATATATATATATATATATATATAGGGGTGGGTTCAAATGTGAACCACTTTTTGGTTTGTGAACGTGAGGACAAACGAGAACGCGACACGTGGCGGATGACTAGGCGCCACGTCGGATCCACGGCAGATGACTAGGCGCGATTCATGGGGAGGGCATTGAATTAAAGGAGGAGACCACACTTAAAGCCGACGTGGCGCCTAGTCATCCGCCACGTGTCGCTCTCTCGGCTGTCCTCACGTTCACAACCAAAAAGTGGTTCACATTTGAACTTTTCTCTATATATATATATATATATATATAGAGGGAGGATCATACAAGAACACACACATTTGCAAGAATGAGGGAACCAAGGAAATCACATGTGATTTTGTACTAAATCACATGTGATTCCCCTTTGGCGAGTGTAGTACACTCTCCCGACAAGGCGAGTGGGTCGTGCGAGTGGGCGAGCTTTAGTTGGAAATCACATGTGATTTCCTTGGTTCCTCCATTCTTGCAAATTTGTGTGGTTTTTGTTTGAACCTCCCTCTATATATATATATATAGGAAAGTTTAAATGTGAACCATTTTTTGGTTGTGAACGTGAGGACAACTGAGAGCGCGACGCCTGACGACTTTGAGTGTGGTCCCCTCCCCCCCCCCCCCCTAATTCAATGCCCTCCCATGAATCGCGCATACTCACCCGCCGTGGACCTGAGATGGCGCCTAGTCATCCGCCACATGTCGCGCTCTTGGCTGTCCTCACGTTCACAACCACTTTGACCCATTCTCAGGTTGTGAACGTGAGGCCAGCTGAGAGCGCGACATGTGGCGGATGACTAGGCGTCATCTCAGGTCCACGGCGGGTGGCTAGGCGCGATTCATGGGAGGGCATTGAATTACAGGGGGGGGGGGCACACTCAAAGTTGCCTTTATTGATTAGTCTCCGCCACGTGTTGTACTCTCGACTGTCCTCACATTTACAACCAAAAAGTGGTTTACATTTGAACTTTCCTCTCTCTCTCTCTATATATATATATTTCATAACTTCATATATAAATTACACTCGTTATTATATGAGTTTATTTTTCGTCTATTTGTAAAAGTTACTAAATTATTCCTCTAGTTTTGTCATCCCAAGTTTTAACTAGTTAAAACTGTAATTTTTGACCAATACTTCAATTTTTGGCTAATCAAATTTAATTTGATTATAGTCATATGAAATGGTTAAGATTACTTGTCTACTTTTTATTTTATTAGACTTTTCATTTAACTTTTGGTGAGATGCATATACATACATATTTTTATTATTAAATAACAAATTCATGTACTTTAATTTTGAGTCGGTTCCGATAAAAGTGCCAAATTTAATGTATCAATTTTTTCTTAACTTAAAGTTATTCATAAAAAATTATTAACTTAAAAGTTATCAATTCCTCACCAGAAATAACTAATTTATAATAAATGTTTAAAATTGGAGAAAAAGAAGACCAATAATCACAAATCAAATAAAAACAAGTCATCACTCCAAGCTCTGAAGCAAGCAGCAATGGCTGCACATTCATTCCTCTCCACACACATCTCTTCTCCTCCTCCTCCCACTCTTCTCTCTCCTCGATCTCCTTCTCCAACCTTCACTCTCTCTCTTTCCAGAACCTTCTCTTCTCGCACTCTCCACGCCACCTGCATCTTCGCTTCTCTCCGTCCAACCGCTCACCGTAACCACCACTCGCCGGCGCCGGAATCCACCGCCGCCTCCAACAAGCTTCTCGATTCGTTCTTCGTAGTTCTCACCTCCGTAGCGCTCTCCGTCGCTGTATTCGTCACCGATGTCGATTCCGCAGCTGCGTTCGTCGTCACTCCGTCTCGGAAGTTGCAGACGGATGAGCTCGCCACCGTTCGTCTCTTCCAGGAGAATACTCCTTCTGTTGTCTACATCACTAATTTAGCTGCTAGGTAAATTATATAATATCGAATCGATGTTAATAGTTTAATTGAATATCTGCTTTTGTTTTTGTGTTTGTGGAATTTGGATAGGAATGGTCGATTTTGAAAGATAATTGTGATGATCCAGCTTGTTTGGATAGATATTTTGCGTTTTTTATATGTTGTTTTACGCTGGATTACGTGATAGAAGTGTAGAAATGATTAATTGAATATCTGGAATGGTCAAATTTGAAGGATAATGGCGATGATCCAGCTTGTTTGCATAGATATTTTGCGTTTTTTATGTTATTATTAGTTGGATTAGCTGATAGAAATGTAGAAAGGATTAATTGAATATCTGCTTTGATTGCCTTCATTTTGGAATGGAATTGTCAGATTTAGAGGATAACTGTGATGAT
Source organism: Centaurea solstitialis (assembly GCA_030169165.1). NCBI lineage: Eukaryota > Viridiplantae > Streptophyta > Magnoliopsida > Asterales > Asteraceae > Centaurea > Centaurea solstitialis. Next base: position 78,730,522 of record CM058041.1, read on the forward strand.
CCAGCTCATTTGCGTAGATATTTTGTGTTTTTATGTTATTTTACGCTGGATTACGTGCTAGAAATGTAGAAATGATTGCTAAAGGATACGAGGCTAAATGTCGAGCGTTTTTTAACTTTTGATCTCATTCAGTTGAGATACTGTTTATTTTTTGTTGATTTATTCGCTTTTTCTGAGTGAAGTTATATTGTCCAGGCAGGATGCATTTACTCTGGATGTATTGGAGGTGCCTCAGGGATCTGGATCAGGCTTTGTTTGGGATAAGAAAGGTCATATCGTCACAAATTATCATGTTATTCGAGGTGCGTCTGATCTCAGGTTGGTCAATTTTTGCCTTTGTACGATCTCATGCAGTGAAATATTCAAGTGAATATTGTTTTTCCATTTTGGACTCTAAGGATGAATATTGAGTTGAATGATTTGTTGCAAGTTGTAATTTGACTTGTCAGTTAAATCTGAAGAGAGAATAGGTTCTGGACGTGAAAATGAACAACACATAAGTAATTGATTACTCCTTGTTAGAATTCACATAGGATATTGTTTTCACTTTTCATCTTCATGGTTATTCTTCTTCCTTTCAATCAATATGGAGAACTGTCTCCCTTCACACATCAATATTCATCACAATTATATGTCAACTCTAACATCTCAATCCTATATCAATTCTAGCACTCCTTTAGGTTCTTTAAATTCCATGGGTGGCATAGCTACCGAGATCAATGCAGTCAATTATGTCTCTCCTAGAGGTTGGTTAGCTATTTCTCATATTGTTGTAGGATTCTTCTTCATAGATCATTTATGGCACATAGGAAGGGCTACTGCAGCTGCAGCAGGATTTGAAAAAAGAAAGAGGGAATTGATCATGATTTTGAACTGTGTACAAGTCCACTTCTATCATTCTATGGCACTTCTCTGTGTACAAGAATATTGAAGTAGTCCATGATGTAAAAACGGACTCAAAAGCACATAAGAACCTGAAAAATGCAGTCTGTGGTTGTATTAAGAGATGTCTGCTAGATGTATCATATGATTCATATCTAGGAAAATTCGTCAACTGTCTAAGGAACCACATGATTTAAGTTTGGAAAAATGTAGTATGTGTTCACTTCGGATAACGTTTTTGAACGTAGTCTTTGTTTTTTTTTCCTTTTTCCTGTTCACCTTGTAAATCTTATTTGTCACCTGTGATAATGATAAATTTCTCCATCATTAGGTTATGTTAGCAATGCCTCTGGTATCACTGTTTTTTCTTCTATTTGCTTCCATTGAGTTGATTTATGTATATTCAGGGTAACACTTTCTGATCAGACAACATTTGATGCACAAGTTGTTGGGTTTGACCAAGATAAGGATGTTGCAGTACTGCGTATTGATGCACCAAAAGATAAATTGAGACCAATACCAGTCGGTGTGTCTGCCGACTTGCTTGTTGGGCAAAAAGTGTTTGCAATCGGAAACCCTGTGAGTTTTGCATAAAGTAATTCTGTGCATGAGGATGAGAATAATAGTGCATTATGTATGTGTATCGTGCTTATATGTTCTGCTAGTTGTATGCCTAAAATCAGTATTTTTGTGCAGTAGCTCTCTTCATCATTGTTTATGTGTGAACTTTTTATTGAAATGTTATCAAAACAGTGCTCTGATGCAGTGTTAACCAATTATGTATTGTGAATGATCTTTAACCAGAAACTTTTAGAGTTGAGGCTTTCCCAACCTGTAGGCTGACGCAGTTTTTCCATAAAAAAAAGTTACAGAATTATTTAACAATGAGCCATGCATCAAAGCCTTGGTTTTGTACTCAGAAATGAGAAACGCAAACCCTATTGAAGTTGCACAAACTTTTGAGTTTGATTGACTGCTGGATACCTCTGGCATCTGTTGCTCAAAGTTGAGTTTGTTTGTGGTGTATAGTTATCCATTTATGAAGTAAATCTTAACTGATAGGACATTTTAGCTAATGGAAACCACCTACAATACACTTGCACTTTTTTTAGCAAAGAATATACTTGCACTTGGATGATGACTTGATTTGATGGTTCATACTTCATATCTCTTTTGCAGTTTGGGCTTGATCACACACTAACAACTGGTGTCATCAGGTATGAGTTGCTACTTCAAGCGCAAGTAGTTACATTTTATTACTGTAACTCTTAATATTACACACATCAAAGATAAGATCTGTTCATACATTTTGTAGCATGCCATGCTACATTTTATTCCTTAATTATAGGCAGAAACACAATTTAGTGACGTTTTTTTGAATTCTACACATTTGCAATGATTTAGGGAACTTATTGTACCTGGCATGGTTTTTGTAATGATATGGTGAGTCATGATGGTGGTAGTGTGGTACCAAGCCACTTGAGGGGACATGATGAGAATTGCCTGTCATGACATATATATGGTGAAAAATCGACCAATTAGAATTTATTAAGTAAATATGAAGAAATTAATTTTTATTGATTTGTGCAATCCCACTCTATAAAATATCTGGCAATGGCATATTACATGATAGTTATTACCTAAAGTATTAAAGGGCATTTACAAACATATTAAACAGCACAATCCTAGCTTGTAAACGAGCCTAAACTCTAGTCATAATAGCTAGGAATATCACTGATTTAATAGAGGAGATGCACCTCAATGTTGAAGAACTCTGTGGTAGCGATTCAGTGACTTCAGCAAAAAGAATTATTGATTCCCATTGTGCACAATACTATATAAACACAAAACATCAAAATCTGATGTTAAAAACTGTCAAAACAAGTCAGTATTCAAACAGACCACATGATAATGAAGTATCATCCAAGTCACCATGCATTGTCGACATGTCTGCTAACCAACAAAATCTACCACAAAGCAAGCTAAAAGCCTAAAATAGAAGCTATCTATACCCCTAAGTTACTGAAGTATTTAAAGTGTAGCTATTTTAATCTCGGTAAGGATGGATCACCACGATGATTACTTTCAGGATGGACAGCACACTAATTATGGTGAAAATTATGAAGCTTATCTGATCATAAGTGCAGGGATACGGATAAAGCACTTGGCTTATTTCCTTCTTAATAGGACTGCTGTTAAGCAGGGCCTGCTGCAAATCCCAACCTAAAGAGACAGATACAATTACCAACAATTATACATCTATAATGCATTTGTGATGAGAGCCATTGCTGTACATTGTAGGCATTTGGGTTTGACCTTTTAAGGTATTCGTTTCCTTATTTATAGTGGGCTAAGGAGAGAAATAAGCTCTGCTGCAACTGGCCGGCCAATCCAAGATGTTATCCAGACAGATGCCGCAATTAACCCTGGTAACAGTGGTGGGCCACTGCTTGATAGCTCAGGAAACCTTATTGGGATAAACACAGCTATATACTCTCCATCTGGTGCGTCATCTGGTGTTGGATTTTCCATTCCAGTTGACACGGTGAGTTACCTCTCTCTACCTTTGTTGGATTTTCCATTCCAGCTATATAATCTCATCATCATATAATTGTTCAATGATATGTTCAGGTTGGTGGAATTGTTGACCAATTGGTTCAATTTGGGAAAGTTACAAGACCTATTTTAGGAATTAAGTTTGCACCTGATCAGTCTGTGGAGCAGCTGGGAGTCAGTGGAGTACTTGTCTTAGATGCTCCTCTAAATGGTCCTGCTGGAAAAGCGGTAATTTTGTTGCCATGTCCTTTTACCAACCAAATTCGTGGATTGTGGAAATTTAGGTGTATGTATATAATTATCTATATGCATGTGTTACCAATGCAACTTAGTTCTGATTATCTCAATCTGCAGGGTCTGCTACCAACGAAACGTGATAGCTATGGAAGGCTCATACTTGGTGACATCATTACATCTGTAAATGGGAAAAAGGTTGTTAATGGAAGTGATCTGTACAGAATTCTTGACCAGTGCAAAGTGGGTGAAACAGTAAGTTGCGACTAAACTTTGTATGTTGTTATTTGTATAATTCAGCTTCTTTCTATAATGGGCATTTTCTTGGTAGTTCAAACTCTGTAGTTCGTTCTTTTACATGAAGGACCGTAACTGGGCACAAATCAGGCCCGAAAGCCGGATCAGTCCTACATTTTCAGATCTTGGTTTATTGGCTTGGTCAGGCCAGGTCAAAGGCCAGTAAAAAACGGCTATTTTTTACTTGAAAGACATTTGTGCCCCTTAGTTATAGAGGGAGTAATGAATTTCCCCATCTTATTATCAATGGTAGAACTGGAAAGTAGGTACTTATTTTTGAAAGAGGACATTTATTTTGGAACAAACTAAATTAGAAATGTGGACATTTATTTTGGAGAGTGAAAATTTAAATAGTAGTTAGGACAGGTTAAGGACCATTTTGGATCCAAATTTCAGGACCATGACTATTTAAGGCCCGGATCAGGCCTTTGGAGAACCGGATATGCCATCTTTTTGATGAATTACACTTGGCAGGACCGAGCCTGAGACCGGTTTTATGCTCCTTGTGCATCTTTACTCCCAACTTTCCAAGTATGAAAACAGCATGCTAATGGATTTAACAAAATGATATAATTGTTTTACTTGATATGCAAGAATATCTATTGGAGAGATTGCAGAGCTGCTTTGAAGAACATAAGATTTAATTGTCATTTGAACAGCACCCACACATTTGGTAATATAAGCTGTTTCTTTATGGTCAGGTCACTGTGGAGGTGTTGCGTGGTGACCATGTCGAGAAGATCCCTGTGCTACTTGAGCCGAAGGCTGATGAATCATAATTCCTCAAAAATGAGGCCAGGTTGTGAATTTCTATTCATTACGAGAAATATCTCGCTGTATGATTCGACTTATTGTTTCCTTACTGGGGTCATGTACATAATCTACACGCCTGTATTTACATAAAAGTTAAATACTATATAGTTGTAATCCTTTGACTTTGAGAATGCTATTATAGTTACTTTACCCGTTTGACCAACATGTATTGCTTGTAACTTTACCGTGGTCCATGAATATGTCTCTAGCAAAGTAGCAAATGTTTGTACCTGACTTCATGATTGATTTGCCACTTTTTAGGGTGAAATTTTGTTTCTCTCGTGCTTGTTGATTATGATTCAATTTTTTTTTTGATTTGGCACATTGTCACTGGTGTATTTGGTTCAAAGGCCCAAAACTATTTTTCCGGGAACGCCAAGGGGGTTGCTTGATTGGGGGTAACAGGGTGGGAATGGAAAATGGAAATTATCAATGGTGTTTATGAAATGGGCCACTACCAGATACCGGTAATGAAGCATTCGTCAACAAAATCGGGAGGAATGAACCTCTTCTAACTATAGCACAATTATTCTGGAATAATCTTTTTAGGAGAAACTTATTCTACTTCCACTCCCTGAAATGAACCAAGGGTCCCCTGACTGTTCTTCTTCCCATCTTGATAAAGCGGTCTACAAAATTGGGAGCAAAGAGACCGGTGCATATTTCTTATTTTATCATATGATGGGAGGAGCCTCTAAGATGATACATGATGTAGGAAGATTCATGTTTCTTGGTGAATCAGAGTATGGATGCTTTAGCATCATGTAAATGTGTTTGTATGGGATAATGGCAAAGGATCGTGTGAGAAGTTGAGTTTAACATGAGAAGTGGATCTGACCATTGATCACTTTTAATCTCATGCCCTCCCATGAATTGCGCTTTATAAGGAATTGATCCAGTGCATCTCGATGCATCTTATCCTAATGTGCATCCACTTCTCATCCAACGTTTGATAACCACTTCTCACGCTTTCTCATGCTAACCTCAACTTCTCACCGGAACCCAACCCATGGGATAATACTAGGCATCATTTGAAAGTAGGTAGGGTCGGAGTGATATGATGTATGTACTCAGACTTTTCATCTACCCCAAGGGGTAGAGAGGCGGTTTCCATGAATACATCCGGCCTAAAAAAATGTTTTGAAGAGACAAGTTACTGAGAACCATCTTTATCTTTATTTGCTTACCATTCTGATTGAATCTACGTGATTATGATGTATTTATGGAAATTGGACTTCTAGGTGACCAACCATACATAATCAGGTTGTTTGATAGAAGTTTGCTTTTACAAACTAACCTTTTAGCGTTTTTTCGAGGTTTTACAGAGGTGGTTTGTTTTACAGCAGAGGCATCAGGCATGGTGTTTGACTCCCAACATATGCCATTTGAAGGTTATTGAGTTGATTTAAAAAAAAGGTTATGTTCCTAACTGAAAACTCATTTAAGGTCGTTTACCTAAATAGCCCTATATATTGAGATCAAGGGTAGACATCTTAGAAGAGCTTCCATTGTAGTATGATGGCAACATTTTATACTAGAAGGGGTCGGGTTCAAATGAGAATAGTTACCAAATAAGAAAACATGAAAACGGCTGAATCACATGTGATTCTACACTAAAATCACATGCAAAATCACATGTGATTTGGTCCGTTCTTGTGTTTTCTTATTTTTGGCCTTGTTCTCGTTTGAACCTTCCTCTATACTAGAAAAGGAACAAGAGCAAGAAGAGAAAAACCATATTTTACATAGTAAACCACTTGATTTATTATATAAGAAGTCATGCAATTCACTTTTTATTAGGGGAAATACATGTAGAGATCGTAGGTAAAGTTTGGGTGGAACAAAAGAGTTGGAAAAGGGTTGACGATATATAAACAAATTGTAACTCAATCAAGCTGAGGTAGGAGGAGAAAGGCCAAAGTCAAGTCCCCACAACTCAAAGGTCCCGTTAACAAAATCGTAGTGTCCGCCCTTGAGTGCCAGTGTTTTCTTCACCAATCCGTCTACTACAAACGGGTAAGTCAGCAGGTGTGCAAGGGATACATTCACGGCCTCCTGCATAGTCAACATCACAAACATATCTTATTAGGCCTTGTTTGGCAAAATAGTTGATAAGGTTGCTGTTGGCTGATAAACTAGTCATGTTTGGTAAAAGCTAGATGATATTGTAAAATGACCTGAGAGGACATGTTAATATACATTACACATAGATATTATTAGGCTATGTATGGCAAACTAAGTTAGTCATGTTTGGTAAAAACTAGTTAGATATTGTATAAATACCCAAAAGGACATGTTCAATCAAGACTAGATACATATATTATAGGCTCTGTATGGCAAACTTGATGATAAGCTAGTCATGTTTGGTAAAAACTAGTTGATGTTGAAAAATTAATAGAAAATATAAAGGGCATGCAGCTGATAAGCTAGTCATGATTGGTAAAAGGTACTACCTCCGTCCCAAAATTATTGTCCAGTTTTGACTTTTGAAAGTCTTTCTTTTGCGACTTTGACCTTAAATATTTTTGTTTGTGCTATATAATACTTGATGAAAATTATACCAATGAAAATACATTAAAAACACAACTATTCATATATTTTGCATCAACTATTATATAATACAAATAAAAACATTTAAGGTCAAAGTCGAAAATGAAACACTTTCAAAAGTCAAAAGTGGACAATAATTTTGGGACGGAGGGAGTAGCTGATAATGTAAAATGACCAAAAAGCACGTGTTAAAAATGTTAACTGGAAAAATATAAATAGTTTACTTGGAAAAATGTTTCCTCAGCTTATTGAAAGGCTACTTGAAGTAGCGTGTCAAAAAGCTAGCTTATGGGCTAACTAAGCTGGGTTTTACAATAAGCTAAAAAATAAGCTAGTTTATGGTGGCTGAATATGGCCTTAGTAGTTCTCAACACACACAGGAGCTAACTGCTAAGCAAGCTAGTCAGAAGATCTACTCTTTTACCTTTTCACAATACACACACTGATCATCGACCGATGTACCACTATGCTCTGCTACCACTTTTGACTTTGCAGGGAGGCAGACTTTCACCCAGTCCTCGATGAAATCACTGCCATCACGTGAAGAAATATGACGTATGGAATCAGAATCGGACACGAAAAAAGAATGGTAAGTAAGCTGCATCTTAACCGTTTTTTTAGATAGTAAGGTGTAGTTTGTTATTTTTGAGGTCTAAAGTCTGAAGTCTGATTTCACATCTAAAAAATAAGAGGTGGATGGTGTACCTCTTAAAATTTCAGAGGATGGCAGGAGGTTTTCAGACCTTTTCTTGAAAATAAAACAAACTGTTTTAAGTCTGCAAACCTCTTAGGCTGTGTTTGGCAAACTACCTGATAAGCTAGTTGTTGACTGATAAGCTAGCTTATCAGTAAATTATGTTTGGCAAAACTAGCTTATGTATGTAAAATGACCAAAAAGGTGTGTTGGAGTATAATAGTTAATATTAATAAGGGTATAATTGGAAAAGGCTACAAAAAGCTCCTAAACGCTACTCCAACTAGCGTTTCAATAAGCTAGCTTATCGTCCATCCAAACATGTACTAGCATATAAGCTAGCTTATAGCCAAGCACAACCTTAATTTTCAGACTTAAGAGGTTTTAAGAGGTATTTTTTAAATCAAAAAACGGCCGCTAAGTGTACTTACGTGGTGTGAGGTCCTTTATCTGGGAAAGTCATCAGACCCTTGATCCCACCACAACGGCTATGCCCGATGACTACTATCTGCTCCACCTGCATCATTCAAACACATAACTTTTTAGGGTGCATTTGGTACGCAAAACACAGAATTTATGTTGTCTCATGTTTGGTGTGACATTAGATTGGGAAACGACAGATATAAATATGTCGTCCCAAATTCACTTGCTCATTCCTATCCAACCTATGAAATGATGAGGAATCAGATTTTTATATGTTTTTAATTTGTTTTATTCTCTCTCTGATTGATTGGTGGATATGAATGGGACATTCGAATTTAGGATAAGTGATTTTTATCCGGAAAGGACAGGACCTGAGTGGGACCAAAATGCAGTTTTTTTGTTTCCTACCAAAGTAGGTGGAACAAAAATCAGGGAGACTAGACAAGATGGGTAAATTACTAGAATACCCTTGTATTTTAAACCTCAAAACCTGCCACAATACAATCCTGTCTAGTCCCATTCGCGTACCTTACTTTGAATTGATCTCACTTCATTAATGTTTTCAAAATAATGATCGGCCTTTTTGGAGTCGAAAACTGCTATTTTAGGTCCTAATATTCACATTGTCTTGTTTGAATGTTGTTGCTTACTTTTTCTAACTAGCTTTTTTCCAAATTTTAGGACTGTCTTTCTTGTTTTCAAGTTCTTTTTCCACAAATTGTTGCAGAAACAAACGCTCTACCCTTTGGGGGTAAAATGGGCAAACAAGACACCGCCTCCAGATGGGTTAGTTTCGTTTGGTTTACTCACATAATTACATACCTCTTGTCGATGGTTGATTATGTCTGATTAAAAGAGATTTCTTATGTGGAAAATGTGAAGTCCTGCAACAGGATGGTGTGGATTTTTACCTTGAGATGCAGAACTGCATACTCAACAGCAGATCCTACTCCAGCATACTTTTCCTGTTTATTACAGGTAATTAAGAAAACTATTAATCAAATTATGATTTAATTAGATGAAAATGATGATTATGAATAATGACAACTGAGAGTCAACCTTGTTAAAGGGAGGGACAATGTTGGCTACGTTACGGACCACAAATGCCTCGCCGGGTTGGAAATCCAGCACGTGCGATGGGCAAACTCGTGAGTCCGAGCATGCAAACACCATAAACTGCCACATATCATCGGTATGTTATATATTTGCAGTAGAATTAAATCAGGTTCAAATGAGAACTCATCTTTCATTGTGAACGTGAGGACAACCGAGAGCGCGCCACGTGGTATATTCAGTCTGAATAATCATGTATTATTCATACTGAATATGCCACATGGCGCGCTCTCGGCTGTCCTCACGTTCACAATGAAATTTTGAGTTCCCAGCCGAACTTTTATATATATATATATGTATATCAAAGGCGAAGGGTCGTGTGAGAAGTTGAGTTAACGGTGAGAAGCAAGAGAAGTGGATCTGAACCGTTCATTGCTTTTAATCTCATGCCCTTCCATGAATTGCGCTTTATAAGGGAATTGATTCGGTGCATCTCGCTGTATTTCATCCTGATGTGCATCAATTTCTCATCCAACGGTTTGATAACCACTTCTTAGTTCTCACGTTAACCCCGACTTCTCACCGGAACCCAACCCGTATATCAAATGCCCAAATAAATTGTAGGATAATACTCCCTCGAGCCTCAAAATAGGTGTTCACATTTCTATTCAGTTTGTCCTAATCTACTTTCCGTTTTTACCCTTAACTATGAGACGAAAACGCGTTGCTTCCTTTATTGCTAAGGGTAAAATTTTGCCATTTTTATTGGTTAAAAAGTGTAACAATTATGTAATTTTAAAATTGTGCCGAACATTTATTTTTTCGCGAGGGAAAGCAAAATAAAACCCTTAATTATGAGATGGAGAAACTTTTGTTCCCTCTCTTGTTACGGGTAATGTTGTCATTTAGTTAATTAAAAATTGTAATAATTACATAATTTTCGCATGGCTAATTAATAGTGTTCTAGAAAGAGGCTAACCTTTGGGCTCTGGCCTTTGGCAAGTTCACCATACAAAGCTGGATTTGTTCTGCATACAGTTCACACAACCACTTAATGTAAGAGTAACGTGTCTACTTTCCAATTTTATCCTTGATTATGAGATGGAGAAATACAATACTCCTTACGTTTTTAAGGGTAAAGTTGTATTCTAGTCGATTAAAAAGTGTAACAGTTACACATTTTAAAGACCATGTGTCTTTTTCACCTTGGATATTATATCTATTTTGGGACAGAGGTAGCATTAGATAATCGTAAAACTTACGCATATTTCTCTGTCTTGAATTTGGCAAAGCCAGTTTTGATCCTCTCGACAGGGTCAAATCCCGATTTGGATCCGGGTGTTTGAAGTTCGGCCGTGATCTGGTCGATTTTTGCAGCAGCCACAGGTGCCAACTCCCCTTCTCACTGTACAATAATCGTTAATCGTTGATTAATGAATTATAATCGTTAGAATATGTGGAACCTTCGATTAATATCCAAAATTCCCGTGTGGAGAAAAAGAAAGTTCCAACATATACATCAAGGAGAAACGGTTGAAATCCAGCCATGCGGGACTTCAATATGCCCCCTCCGACAGGTATTTCGCTTTTGCAATTCTTTTTTTTTTGAAGGCAGTTCTACAGTAACATATTTGAGAAATTATATATACATAGGGCCAGGTACAAATGAAAAATCATTTTTATTGCGAACGTGAAGACATCCAAGATGGCGCCACGTGTCATTTTTAGTCTGAATAATACATGATTATCCAGACTAAATGTTCATATAATATAGCTTTAAGTCTGAATGTAGTATTATTCAACATGAATAAAACATGAACATTCAGTCTGAATAATCATGTATTTCTGAATGTGACACGTGGCGCGCTATCGACTGTCCTCATGTTCGCAATCAAAAATGAATTCGCAGCCAAACTTTTGTCTCTATATATATGGGGAGAGAGAGAGAAGGAAAAAGGTGGGTTCATATGAGAATGCTAACTATTTAAAAATACAACAAAAACCTCGTTAATGTACAAAATCATATATGATTTACACGACTTTGCTCGTAACTTTAAGTCGCGTTCAAAGTTGACCGCGTCCAGTTTTCTTTCTTTAGTGTAAAATCACATGTGATTTGAGTTTGTACATGAGCAAAGTTTTTTTTTTTGTTTTTTTAAATAGTTAGCGTTCTTGTGTGAACTTTTTTTCTCTCTATGGCTGTGTTTGGCAAAAATAAGCTAGCTTATAAGCTAGTCCATCCAAACATGTACCAGAAGCTAGCTTATAAGCTAGCTTTTTGAAACGCTACTTTGAGTAGCTTATGAGGAGCTTATTGTAGCTTTTTCCAATTAATATTAATTATTAAATTCAAAGATACCCTTTTTGGTCATTTTACATACTCATAAGCTAGTTTTTGCCAAACATAATTTGTTCATAAGCTAGCTTATCTGCTACTAGCTAGCTTATAAGATAGTTTGCCAAACATAGCCTATATACATGTTATAGATGGAGAATCATGCCATAAGTTGACCAATTTATAAGGAAGGTTAGATCACATGTGATTACAGAGTAAAACTACACATGATAAAAGTAAAACACGTCAAAAAGAAAGTCTCCTGTACTACGGCCAGCACAACATATTTGTATCACATATGATCTGACCCTTTCATTTTTCGTAAATTTATTGCATTATGGTTTCAACTACTCATATCATTATACATCAATTATATTAGTTTATCTAATTTTTAATTAATGTAAATGATCAAATTAGGATAAGGTGGTGTTTTGATAGAGATGTGATACGCAATCATCTGGAACAACCCAAACGTCACTATAGCTTTTTAATCGGACATTATGTGATTTGATATAAAGTGATTACAAACAAATAAATAAGAATCCATGATAAATGTGATGATATCCTGAAATTAATTTTTTTAATAACAAAATTTCAAGGGTCGTTTGGTCATGAAAAACTGTTTTCATAAAATGGAGTTGAGTTTCATTTTCAGTTTCCTATGAAAATTTTAAAAAACACGTTGGGTTGAAATGGTTGGGTTTTCATTTTCCATTTCAGAAATTTAAAAATTGCGTTTAGGAAACTACTAAATTTGGTTTTCTAATTTACATAGAAGTTAGAAAACATAAAGTTTTCATTTTCATGGAAAACTATTGAAAACTGAATGAATCAAACACCAAACACGTTTAACAAGTTTTTGTTTTCATTGGGAAATTTTTTAGAAAAATAGAGAACTTTCCACCAATGCCCCCCTAAGCCATTGCGTATTCTATCTCGTCAAAGTTAACAAGCAAATATTATTTTTCAAAATTAAAAGAAAAAAAGAAAGAAGATTGGATCAAATTAGATCTAAAATTTCAACATCTAAAATTGAATCAATGCAGTTTAGCATCCAATAAAACCAAATCGACATAAATCAATGACCATCCAACAAATAATTATATATTACTAATAATATGTTTACAATATTGTTTTTTTTAGTCATATTTATAACTAGTGGTCTTTAATAAATTAAAAAATATATGATATTTTATGGGGTTAGACTTCTACTTAGATAACCCTACTTAGATATACCTATTTATGGATAGAAAACCTTTTTATTCATGTGGATCCTTTAAAATAAAGAATAGGAAAGTAAGAGAGAATATAAAAAACCTCTACTGTCTATGTGAAAAAATTGTTTCTTTATTGTTTTCAATCAATTAGTTACTTTATAATCATCTGGAAAAATCCAAAAAAACCAAACAAACTATTCTATTTTGAATGGTTAACTCCTTAAACAATTTTTATAAACAAAAAAACCATTAAACTTTCTCATTTTGAATAAGTAAGTCACTAAACTATTCTTTTGAATAAAAAAAAACCATTAAACTTTTTCATTTTGAAGGATTAAGTCCCTAAACATTTTTTCCAACAAAATAAATCATTGAATTTTTAAAAATTTAGTACTTATATTTGTTTAAACTAAACTAACATAGTTATATTTTACCTCTAAAACCTTTATTAGGGGGTACAAATCTATTAAATATTTTAATAATTATAATATAACTAATGCTGTAACTTTTAAAATGAAGAAACTATTGTATGTAAAAAAAATTCTTGTTTCTTTTTTGAGATTTGATTTTTAACTATTTGTTTTGGACAAGTTTTAAAAATTGTTAGAAGTGCTCTAATACCTTTTTATACATCCTAATATCCTATGCCTATGAAGATAAAAAATATATATGAAGTTCAAGTTGGTAATTACCTTAGAAGCTTCTTGAGTCCAGCAATTGCCTCCTCATATGATTCTCCCATGTCTCCTCTCTGCATATATTATTTCACAAGGTTTTTTAGGATATGAGAAGTATTGTGCACAAAGGTTGATACCGACAACCCCAATCAGTACACAATCGACTATCAATTTTGTAATGTTGGGGGCATTACTGACTCACTCAACGGTTGTGGTTTATGGGGCGCCTTGGGCTCGTATTCAAGACCATTTGATATTGTGCAAACGCACCACCCATCCATTACCAACTGCGCTACACGCCATTGGCTATGATTTGAAAAGTATACATGCTAAATTTTGAGGGGTGCTCCAACATATTAAAAAAAATACAAAGGATATCAACCAAAAACTCGAAAAATTCTTTTGAAACTAACCAAAAAACTTCAAAAAGGTGGAATTTGACTAAAAACACATTGCAAGACTTTCTAGCTTTTATCAACCTTTAGTAAAAGCTAAAAACTAGTTGATAAACTAGATAAAAGAAATATAAAAATAATCTAAAATGAATTTCTGATTAAATTAATTGGTAATGGTATACCTAGAAATAGTAGATGAAAAAAAACTCACGAAATTTATTGAAATGCTACTTCACTTGCAATTAGCCCAAATTTTTTTTTTTTTACCGTAAGCTCAAAAAATAAACTAGCTTATAATTATTAAAATTTAAAGATGGTCTTTCTTGTTTTTTTCGATGGGAGCTGATCCGTACACAACAAACTTTTACCATCCACATCGTTTCCTTTTTTTAGTAAATTTTCAATTCAATTATATCATTTCCTTCTTTTTAGTAAAATTTCAATTCAATTATATATTTTCCTTTTTTTTTAGTAAAATTTTCAATTAACCCCTTTTACTTTTTAATTCTTTTTTTAGAACTCCCTACACCAATCTCCAATTTTCGTTGATGATTTATCCACTATCCAATCCTTTTTTTAGGCATTGATGATTTATATCGGCAAACATACTTTTGTTTTCCTTTTGGAATCCTATTTGGTTTTTTATTTTGGTTTGTAATTTTCTGCATCAAACGTAATTGGAGTTGAGTTTGGTTATTCTATGTCATTATAATTTTTCAGCAAGACAAGTTTATTTATGGAACAAATGGTTCATCTTATTTGGTTTTCAATATTGTTTAAGTTGGTGTAAATTTGTGAAAAGTAATTTAAGAAGAAAAAATGGATGGTGTACTATTTTTAAAATAAAAAAGTCGAAACAAAACATTGAAGTAGAAGTAAGTGGGACTATTTTAGAATTACAAAAAAAAAAAGATGAATACAAAATTAAGAAAATAAAAGAAATTGAAGGTTAAAAATATTAAAAAAAATATGAAATTTGGGGATGGTGTAGGCGTTTGAAAAAAATTTAATTAAAAGATAGAAGGGTTTAATTGAAAAGTTTACTAAAATAAAAAAAGGATATAATTGTCTATTAATATAAAATTGTTGTAGATGGAAAAAATTGTTGTGTACAAATCACCTCCCTTTTTCGATACAGTTTACGAAACTATAGCATGTTCTCTTAATTGCAATAATTGTCGTTTGAAACTTAAGAGATGGGGCAGATGGGTAACCTTCAGTTTGCTCCCGAAAAACCATAATGCAACAAAATGTCTATTTTCTTTAGATCATTTTTAATAAATTTTTTAAAATTTCTTTAAAAAGAATAAAAAGTCAAATTCTTTATAAAAAATTGCTTTCAAATCCAAAAGATTTTCCCTTTTTGGAGACTTCAACATTGATTACAACATTAAAATATTTCATTCATCTATTAAAATATCATTCCTCCATCTAAATTTTTATCTTAAAAGTTTCCTATTGGTAATCATTTTTTTGGGTTATCTCCATATTTTGAGAGAAAAAAAATTCTCTCCTTTTCTATTTTGATGTTAGTTTTGTAGAAAGCTTGTAGAGCAAAATATTAGCTCAAAATCCCCATATTTTCTATTTTCTTTATTTCAGTGAAGCTGATCTTAACGTGTGAGTGAGAGAATGTGTATACCCAAGTAGGGGTGATAATCGGAGTTGGGGCGGCAAACACCGGCCGGTTACGAATGAGGCTTGGCGGAGGAGTTGCCGACGACGGTGAGTTGTTGCTCAGCCTTGCAACACAGTTAAAAGCGGAGGAAGTTGACAACGGTTTTCGGTGAGCTACGACGGTGAAGGAGGGTGTAAATGCGGCGGCCGTTGCAGACATGGATCACCAACACCACGATAGAAGTAGGCTGATATCAATCATCGGAGTTGTGGTTGGGGGTTTTATAGTAATTCCATTTCACTAAATTAAGTGTTTGCATGGATAATCCGAGAGATAAAGTTTGGACGTACCACAAGGCTCCACGTGTCTCCCTTCCATGCATTTTTACACGTATTTAACTTTTTGTCATTATATTATCTAAAGTAGAATACGTCTACCAATATACGAAATTTAAACTAAACGGCTATATATTATATTATATATAAGAACATTTTCTTTAAAGAAAATGTTAAGGGTTGGGTTCTGGTGAGAAATGGGTATCAACCGTTTGATGAGAAGTAGATATACCGAGATAGTATATGTCGAGATACATCGGATTAATTATACTTTAAAGCGTAATTCATAGGAAGACATGAGATTAAAAGTGATCAATACTTTAGACCTGTTTCTAGCTTTAAACTCAACTTCTTATACAACCCTTTGTCTGGACGTCAAAATCTCAACAATAACAAAAGTTACATACAACTTCAGCAACTTTTATTTTACATTTTAAAAATTACAAAATTAGTTATATTATTAAAATATAATAATACAAAATTTTGTCTCTGCTTCGGTTTAATTTTATCGGTAGATTTGAGAGATTATAAGAACTCCAAAGTTTTCATTTTACTACATTTTGAACTTGAAAAGTATCGAACTTCAAAAATAAAGTTTTCACTCGATTAATATTTACAAAAAACAATCGATCTTCACACTGTTGCAATAACGCTTTCATATGTATAGAGACAAAATTTGAGCGTAAATAACAAAAGTAGATCAGACTGACAGTATCATGCATAGAATGTCATTCGTGTATTGTATTTAGGTTCATATGATATAGTTCTGTTTAATTATAACCATAATAAAATTAAAGTTTATTGGTATATAACGAAGTATCAATCAATAATCATTGAATCTATAGGATTTATATTCGAAAATGGAGTAATATATAATAATAAGATGGGTGATAATAAGAGGGATAAGGTGTTATCTATACAACATGGTGGGAGATGTAGATGCCTAGATGGTGTCATCCAAATGGTGTTTTCTACCTTCACAAATCTATGGATCACCTTCATTTCCATTTCTTGCCTTATCCCTTCTCTACAATATTCAAATAAAAGTAGATTGAATTTTTTAAATTTTCAAAACAAAACAAAATCTGTAATCATATCATCATTAATTCATCAAATTTAAGTATGATTTTACAGTTAAGCATGCTTGAACAAGAATAGTATTAAAATGGAACAACTACCTTATGAGTTACATACATAACTGTGAAATCAAACATCTCAATTTGACTAATGAAAAACATATACATACTAATTGTTTTCCTCTTGAATCTTTAAAACTGATGTAGATGTAGATTATTCTCTCATTCTCTGCAGTTAGCACTGTTGCACCTGCCACTGCCACCATCTCCATAACGATCACGACCGTCTCCACGACCTTGGTTACCAACTTAGCAACAAACAGCGATAGCTCTAGAAAGAATTGTCTTCGGCAATTTCGGTTGTTCCACAAGAAGGGCTTCTGGAGAGGGTGGCAGTGGAGGCGGTGGTGATCGTTACGGAGATGGTGGAGGCGGCAGGTACGTCGGTAATGACAGACAGAGGACAAGAATATTTTATGGACACATGGAAGAAACAATCAAGGGGGAATAGGAATTTCCAGACCGCCACACTCTTGGAACCAAAAAATATTTTTGATCAGCAATGCTATCGAAAAACTACTAAATCCCATATTTATCTGAGTTGCCAAAATGACATAATACAGATCAAGAACTAAAATCCGGAACCCGAAAGGATACCTTTCAGTAAGAATGCAGTATAAATCTTACATCATAATTGTATCCAAAACATACATACATGTTTTTGGTACAATCCCAATGATAAGGTAGTGTTGTGTATGATGATTGATGAGACATTGTAGGAATATATAAGTGGGAGAAGTCCTTATATGTACCGTTTGCAATTGGTGGCATGTCGACATTCTTTTGCCATTGTTACGAAATATATTTTTGTTTTATTGCTAAAAATAAGAAGAATATTAAATTCATATATTTAAATAAAGTATTTTTGAGCATAAGTGGGTCATATATTTTTATTAAAAAATACGTTGGATCTATATTGTACAAGTCTTAATGCATTGAATATATTCTTTTTCAAACTTTTATTAAGAAACACATTGGATCTATAATGTACAAGTCTTGATGCATGATTTTTTTTTCAGTTTCTTATTAAAAAACACATTCTTAGGATATTCCTAGTTGATTTAACGTTATTAAATCTAAACTTTTTATCGATTTTTTTTTTTCAATTTCCTATCTACCATGGTAGTTCCATTGTCCATATTTTATTGTGATAAAAGCAGCCAATTTGTAGTAATATACTTTTTGGAATCCAATTATAACTTAGTGTCATGGATGGGAAGCTTGTATATGTTTATTATCTGAATAAAATGTTTTACTTACTGTTTTCGTACCAATTGTATGAAATATTCATAAAATCTGATTGCTTTACGAAGCATTATAACAAAGGTTTAGGGATTTTTGGATGTACATTTAAAGTGATAATTGGCTTATTGCAACTTGATTATGATTTTTATTTTTGCATGGTCAAATACTAATCAGGCTTAGATAAATCATGTAAAAGATTGTAAAAGGCAAATAATAAAAATAAATGTAAGATGATATTTTTGATGATAATTTAGCTTGTCAAGTTATAATAATTACTTCAAAAACAAACTTTCAAACATCCACTAGAGATCGCAAATAAACAAATTTGAGATTTTGAGTTTGTTTTTTTAATGAAATTCCCAAAACATTAGTTAAAGTATTAGAAAAGAAATAAAAGGGGAAAGAATTCATATCTTAAAGACAGTTAAAAAATTCCAAGATTAAAATATTGGATGCAAAATTATAAACAAATTAAATTTATTTTTTTACCTGGAAAAGTTTGTTAATATATTAAGGTTATGTTCGGTAAAAATAAGCTATCTTATAAGCTATTTCATTCAAACATGTACCATAAGGTAGCATATAAGTTATCTTATACCTTTTTGAAATACTACTTTCAATAGCTTTTTGTAGCTTTTTCTAATTATACATTTATTAAAAATAAAAATTAAATTCAAAGATACATTTTTTGGTCATTTTACATACTTATAAACTAGTTTTTGCCAAACATAATTTATTCATTAACTAGCTTATCAGCTACTAACTAGCTTATCAATCACCAGCTAGCTTATCGGCAGTTTACCAAACATAGCCTAAATCTATTAAAGAACAAAGAAACTGTTAAAAAGATTTTCTATCCGTACCTCCTCATACGAGGTGTAGGTATGTAAGGAGTTGGGTTCCGGTGACACCAAGCTGTTTCCGTGATAAAAGGTCGAATTCAGGAGGACTGTAGGCGCGAAATGTCGATCAAATCCGTTAAAGGAAGCCTAATCAAAGCGGGTTACTCCTACATAGGGGCGGAGCCACGAGGGGGGCAGAGTAGGCAGTTGGCCCCCTAACATTTTTAATGTTTCTTTAAAAAAATCTATATGTTAGACATATTTGGGTAATTGCCCCCTTAAAATTTTAAAATTGAAATTTATATATTAGGGATATTTGGATAATTGCCACCTTAAGAAAATTTAAAATTACGATTTTTATTGACATTTTGGAGGTTTTTTTGTATGAAAAACTATTTTTTAGATTTAAATTTGTTGTTTAGAGTTTGCACCCACAAAAAAAATTTTTTTTGGCTCCGCCCCTGCTCCTACAGCATGTCCTTGTACAATGCTTAAGGCTCTCGGCTGGGTAGCAAGTATTCAACTTCAATGAGTGAATTTTCACGTTCAACGAACCCATTTTCAAAATATGATATGCGAGGTGCCCTTATCTTGACATGGCAGGTACAAGATCCTTTCCAATCAGGTTGCTCTATCAAAGGACTATCTCAAAAGCCGGAGAGAATGATTGAAGAAGAGACCAACATCTTTTACATGAAACTTCACATTGAAACAGTGTGAAGGTAAAAAAAATTGAACATTCATAGTAAAAACAATGTAAATGTTACGTTCACGATGTTTTATGATGTCAAATCTCGATTTTTTTATACCTTCACAACATTTCCGCCGTGAAGGTTCGCATTATTTATTTGTAACCTTCACAACATTTGAGCTTGAAGGTTTCGTTTTTTACCTTGTTTTGAATTTGTTTTTACCTCGAAAGTTTTTTTTTAGAATTAGTATTCGAGTTTTATTTACCTTTACGGTGTTTTTCTTTTTATGAAGTTTTATACGTTAGGTCTTGGTCTCACGCGCTCTCACGGACAAAGCTTGATCTCACGTGAACCTAAGCCGGTATGTAAGTATACAAGTAGAACCCAATACAAAAGAGGTATAGATTTATGAGTGGAGAGTATATAAGAAGTATAGATAGCAATAACCCTCTTAAAATGCTAATACATCTCTTCCAAATTGTATTCAGGTATTTGAAATGAGACATTCTTGCCCAAAAGGAACCATATTATTTTCTTGAACATATGAACCAAAAGATACCATGTTTGCTTGGTCCAAAAACCAAGTTAAAATCTGTTATTAGAGTAGATGTTTGTTTTATGATAAATTGTACATAATTTGATGTAGTTCCATTTAAAAAAAAAAGTATACTTTTTTCATTAAATAAATAAGCCTATAATCTAAAAAGGTAGTATTATTTAAGGTATATAGTTTGCAAAGAGATCCCATTTTGAAGAAAGTAAATTTGTAGAACATGTCAAACTTTGTTTACGTTAAGTCAATATCATATCACTGTTAGATACTATATTATATATATCTTTTAAAATAAGAACTTAAATAATATAGGTTTTTTTTCATCCATTTTGCTTTTGTTTTTACTCATTTGTAGTTTCTTTTTGTTGTTTTGGTCGACAATTGAGTGTTTTTCATAAGTTATGAATGAGTCAATCTTGACGATCTTGTCTTTTTTTTTTGGGATATAAGGAACACTAAAAAATCATTGATGCAATCTTTAAATGGAGAGGTCAATGGACCGAATTAAACTATAGTGTGAATGTCACATTCAAACCCTAACTTAAAATCAGGAGAAAACGAAAGTTTGGTTGTTATGGGAAGGGATTGAGGGTTTCGAGTTTCCTCGACATTCAAGCAACGAATTAAGGACTTGTAAAGTGGATTGATTGCTCTTGTCAAAAATGCAAAGGAGTTTAAGGACCTTGTGTGATTTTAACTTCCCGCTTTAAACATTTTGCAGAAAAAAGAACAATCTTCATGTGATTCAACATGATATTGCAAATTAAAGATGTTAACTATGCAATTACATGTTATAAGTTTTGTAACATATTGCGAGATGTACGAGTGTCATTTATTCGAATAGTGTAGTTATAGTACTTAGTGGCGTAGCCAATGGGGAGACAAGGTGGTGCCAATCCTCCCCTAATAACATCTTATTTCTTAACTAAGCCAGCAATAGCAAGAATAAATAGAGCGATCCATTTTTCAACTCCTATGTTTACAAGGAATTTTGTAATATCACTTTTTGTCCCTAAAGTTACGATTTTCATGTTTCACCTCTCTATCCATACAAACACACCGTGCCTATTATTAGCCAATATCTCCTCATCCCTACAATTAGGGGATATAATTTGTGAGTGATTGATATCACATTTAGAGTGATTGATATCACACTTATGGTTGATTGATATCAATCACTCTAAATGTGGTATAATGGATTGTCAAATATCCAATATCTCCTCATCCCTACAATTAGGGGATATAATTTGTGAGTGATTGATATCACATTTAGAGTGATTGATATCACACTTATGGTTGATTGATATCACATTTATAGTTGATTGATATTGTATTTATTGTTAATGTGTATACCAAAGATAGTTCTAGGACTAGTATAAATACCATGCATTGTAATCATATTGAGACACACAAAAAATATACAGCTTTCATGGTATCAGAGCGGGTATTACTCTAGCCATATTCCATCTTCTCCTTCATAATTTTACCTTCTCCATCTTCTCCATCTTCTCCTTTGTCACCTTCCACCCTCTTCGTCAATGGACCCCAAAACCCACCCCGCCGTTACTGTTACCAACATCAAAAACTTCATCCCCTTCACCCTAGAGATGGAGAGCGGACAATATACTTCTTGGGCGGAGCTCTTCCGAATTCACTGTCGGGCTTTTCAGGTGGCCAACCATATCAATTCTTCAGCCGCACCTCCCCGTTCAACCCCATCTTCCTCTACCGCCACCGAAGCAGATAAAACCAAAGTCGCATCCGAGTTTGAAGCATGGTCACGACTAGATGCCATTGTTCTTCAATGGATCTACAGCACCATTTCTAACGATCTTCTTCATACTATTCTAAAGCCGAACACCACGGCTTCCCAAGCCTGGACTGCACTTGAAAACATTTTTCAAGACAGCCGCAATACCAGAGCTATCTATCTTGACAGCAAGTTCGTATCCACTCGTCTTGATCAACATCCCAATGTCTCCTCTTACTGCCAAGCAATGAAGATGATCGCCGATCAACTCGCCAACGTGGGCAATCCCGTCAACAACCAGCGTCTTGTACTCCAGTTGATCGCGGGTCTCAATGACAGCTACGAGGGTGTCGCAATGCTCATCCAGCAAACAAATCCATTACCGGATTTTTACGAGGTTCGATCAAAACTCGTTATGAAGGAAGCCCGCAAGGCTCATCAAGCCGCCGCCATCGCTGCTTCTCCCAATAACACCTTACAGCCTCCTCCCCGCCTCTGCACCAGTCTTCTGACAACGGGACCCGCTACAATAACCAGCCATGGGAAAATCCACGTGGCTGAGGACATGGCCGTGGCGGCGGACGTGGCCGTGGCCGCTCCTCCGGCGGACGAGGACGCAACAACACCCAACAACCGACATATGGTCGGGGATCCCCTACGTACTAGTCATGGGCATCTATTCCGCCTCCTTGGGCTTACCCAAAGTACACTTAATGGGTATATCCACCATGCCCACACCCGATCTAGCAGTCCAACTTCCGCCCACCCCCTTCTCCATCTGCTGGAATTTTGGGCAATCGTCCACAACAAGCTTATGCGGCTTCCGAAGCAAGTTACACACCCACGGACCTCGAACAAGCCTTCCATACCATGGCGATCCATCCACCCGATCAGACATGGTACGCCGACACCGGAGCAACTTTGCACATGACCAACAGCTCAGGTAACTTCACGTCTTATGTCAATAATGGTCTTTTTCGGAATGTAATTGTCGGTGATGGCTCACCTATTCCAATCCGAGGTATTGGCCATCAAACCCTCCCTTATCCTTTTCCTCCCTTACTTCTCAAAAATGTCCTTCACACTCCTAGAATTATCAAAAATTTGTTGTCTATTCGTCATTTTACTATTGACAACAATGTTTCCGTCGAATTTGACCCATTTGGTTTAACTATGAAGGAATACCGAACGCGGACACCCATACTCCGTTGCAATAGTACTGGCGATCTCTATTCGTTCAAGTTAAATTCGTCTTCCCAAGTCACACACCCTTCTACCTTTGCTGCAATAACAAGAGACTTATGGCATCATCGTCTTGGTCACCCTGGCGCGGATGTTTTGTCTACTTTACGTTCAAATTTACGTTTTTCTAGTTCTAAACATTTGTCTTCTAATACTTTTTGTCATTCTTGTGTGTTGGGTAAGCAAATAAAATTTTCATTTTCTAGTTCAAATTCTCTTACTCATCTTCCTTTTGATATTATTCATACGGATGTATGGACTTCACCTGTATTAAGCTCAAGTGGTCATCGATATTACGTATTATTTTTAGATGACAAAACCAATTATCTGTGGACATATCCCTTAGCCAACAAGTCCCAAGTCTTTTCTACCTTTCTCCACTTCTTTTCTATGATAAAAACACAATTCCATTATACCATCAAAACCATACAATGCGATAATGGGCGCGAATTTGACAATCAACAATTCCATAACTTATGCTCTCAAACCAGCACTCAATTTCGGTTCTCTTGTCCCTACACCTCACCCCAAAATGGCAAACCGGAGCGTAAGATCCGATCCATCAACAACCTTCTACGAACCCTCCTAGCTCACTCTAATGTTCCAATGTACCTTTGGCATCATGCTTTACAACATGCCACCTATCTACTAAATATTCTTCCCACCAAAACGCTTGCCAATCTCACCCCCACCCATCTCCTCTAAAATCTACAACCAACATATACTCATATTAGAACCTTTGGTTGTCTTTGCTATTGATGCGGTAATTATTGTATATAAAAAGCAAAACAAGTTTTAACCTCTAATGCCTAGCCACTGTCTTACCACATTCACAGGCAAGCGTACCTGATCGCGAGTAATATAGTGTAGGAAAGTCCAGGTATCGTATCTACCACTGGGAACGGTCAAGTTTTCGTAGACTATTAATCTTGACTAGTTTAATTAACCTAAAGCTTTGGGGGGGGGGGTTTATGAAAAAGAGTTTAATTAAATGAAAAGACAACTAATTAACTAAGACACAAGAAAACAAATAAAAGATTGATTAAAACTTATAGGGATGAAAACATTTGTACTTATTATGGTATAGTGATTCCCCAAGTGGATGATTTAAACAGGCCAAAGGTTTGGTTGTTTTGGTTATTGTAGGAATTTAAGTCTGAGACACCCTAACATGTGACTATTATGGTTATCAACTAGGTCTTGGTCCTCCTAGTCTCAATACATAGACTGTTTGTCAGACAATCTAGTACCGGTCACCCAACCCTATCTCTATTGCACGGTATTCTCCTACCTGGTCGCTCTCGGTCCGAGTAACCACCTAACACAACTCTCCGGGTTACGAAGGGAAGGTCAAGAAAGGTTGATTATCCTATCGGAGTCTATCTATCTTGGTCAAACAGATACACCCAACCAACGAGTTCAAATAACCAAACAATATGAATCAGATCGGAACCATAACACACATTCAATTAACCAAAAACAAATCAATAAACATTAAATCATAAAATCATCATCCACAATGGTTCATCAACCATAATAAGTACCACCACTAAAGACTACTCAGTAAACATAATAAAAACAGAAAATACGAGAAAAGAAACATACATTATACCGACAGTACAACGACGGATGATCGAGAATCGAACCCCGCAGCGTATCGGCACAATAATCCTCTCTCTTCCTAACACTACAGAACTCAGAACTTAATACAAATTCAACTCTATGAAAACTAAAGGAGGAGGCCAGTATTTAAAAGGAGAGATCAGAGCCCGTTTCGCGATCGCCAGACGACACTCTCGCGGCGCGAAGCACTTAGGTCAAACCCTGGATTTCGAACTTGGCGAACTTGGCAGCGCCAAACTTGAATCTTCGCGAACGCTAAAAGGCTACTGGATTGAAATTGTGCAATTTTCACGTTTTCTCGCCTTTTTCCGTACTTTTCCGTTCCACGGCCTCCAAAACCTATAAAAGTAATAATAAGTTCCAAATGTGAGTGAATAGACCAGAAATGGGTGAGAAATGGGGTTAAATCAATCAATTAAGCATAACCAAAACATGTATAATTTTGGTGTTATCAGCTATCCTCTCACCCCCTCACTCTCCATTCACAAGCTATAAAAATGTTCCCAACCGTGCGTCTTCCTTGGTCACCCTTCTAACCACCGAGGATATAAGTGTTACGACATCAACTCCAAAACAATAATTCTTTCGCGTCACGTGGTCTTTGATGAAACAAATTTCCCATTCTCTCAATCCTCATCCCCACCTAAAACAGCCCCTCCTCCACTCTCGTCGGACCCACACCCACTCCTTTGGTCCGGCTCCACCCCTTCGGTAGCCACCACCCCCCTCCTACTCCGACCGCAACTACCACCCAAACAGCCCTTCCGCCACCTTCGCTGCAAACATACTCCCATCGATCTAGACAAGCCCCACCTCCTCCGTCAGTTGCACCATCGCTTCCCTCGACAACGAACACTTTGGTGCCTCCCTCACCAACACCACCAGTATCCTCTACTCGAACTATTCATACCCGTAGCATGTCGGGTATCTCAAAACCCCGTCAACCACTTAACCTTCACACATCTACCTCCATATCTCCTCTTCCTCGAAACCCTCTGGATGCTCTTAAAAACCGGATTGGAACAAAGCCATGACAGACGAATTCCGGGCCCTTATCGATAATAACACGTGGGAGTTAGTCCCAAGGACTCATGATATGAACATAGTGCGTAGTATGTGGATTTTTCGTCATAAAACTAATTCTGACGGGTCTTTAGAGCGATACAAAGCTCGTTTGGTATGTGATGGCAGGTCTCAAAAAGAAGGCATTGACTGTGGGGACACTTTTAGCCCCGTGGTCAAACCAGCAAGGCAGCAACAATCAGAACGGTCTTATCCATTGCCCTATGAAATTCATGGGAGGTTCATCAACTAGACGTGAAAAACGCCTTTTTACACGGTCATCTTCACGAAACAGTCTACATGCATCAGCCTCCCGGCTTTCGTGATCAACACCTCCCGAACCATGTTTGCCTTCTCAAAAAGTCTCTTTATGGCCTAAAACAGGCACCGCGAGCATGGTACCAACGTTTTGCAGATTACGTGTTCACCTTAGGGTTCAAGCACAGCAAATGTGACCACTCACTGTTCGTTTACAAGAATGGCAAACAAACGGCCTTTCTACTCTTATATGTTGACAATATACTCCTAATCACCTCCTCCCCGACTCTCCGTCAAGATTTCATGGCACTACTAGCAAAGGAGTCTGCCATGAAAGACCTTGGGCCACTCAGCTACTTTCTCGGCATCTCGGTAACCCGAGAACACGGCTCTCTCTTTCTCTCACAACAGCAATATGCAAAAGAAATTTTGGATAGGTCGGGTATGTCTTCGTGTCACCCTTCAGCCACACCAGTTGACACAAAGGCTAAACTAAGCAGCACCGATGGAGACCTTCTAACTGATGGGGGTACCCAATATCGTCAACTTGTCAGGGCCCTTCAATACTTGACATTCACCAGGCCAGATATAAGTTACGCAGTTCAACAAATTTGCATGCACATGCATGCTCCCCGAACATCTCACTTCAACGCTCTCAAAAGGATCCTACGCTACATTAAGGGTACGCTCGATCACGGGCTGCATCTCGCGAAGTCACCAGGGAACAAACTCATTGCATACACCGATGCTGATTGGGCAGGATGCCCAGACACACGACGCTCCACCTCGGGGTATTGTGTCTACTTGGGTGACAACCTTATCTCTTGGTCCTCCAAACGACAACCAACCATTTCTCGCTCCAGTGCTGAGGCTGAATACCGGGGAGTAGCGAATGTCGTCTCGGAGACGTGTTGGATCCGAAATCTACTTCTGGAACTTCACATTCCAACTTCCACAGCTACGTTAGTCTATTGTAACAACGTGAACGCTGTATATTTGTCGTGCAACCCGGTTCAACATCAACGAACAAAGCACATCGAGATCGACGTTCACTTTGTTCGGGAACAAGTAGCACGTGGTCAAGTCCGCGTCTCTCATATTCCCTCTCGCTATCAAGTTGCAGATATCTTCACCAAGGGTCTACCTCTCGTGCTCTTTACAGATTTCAAGAACAGTCTCAACATTCGTCCTCCTACCGTTTCGACTGCTGGGGGTGTATTAGCCGATATCTCTTCATCCCTACGATTAGGGGATATAATTTGTGAGTGATTTATATCACATTTAGAGTGATTGATATCACACTTATGGTTGATTGATATCACATTTATAGTTGATTGATATTGTATTTATTGTTAATGTATACCAAAGATAGTTGTAGGACTAGTATAAATATCATGCATTGTAATCATATTGAGACACACAAAAAATATACAGCTTTCACCTATTATTGTTGAACTGATAATACTCAAGCATATTCACAAATTTTCATAATGCTTAAAACAGATTAACGATTTTTTAATGAAACTGAGCTTCTAGAGATACTTTGACCTTATCTTTAAAGTGCACCTGAAACATGATCAAAAAATTATAGCTTTGTTTTTTGAATTTTTTTGATAAACCTGATACAGTTTTCAATTTATGTTGTTCGTTCACAAAACTTTACCCCAATAATAAATGTATTAAATATTATAATATTTTAATAATTCTAAAATATCATAACTTTAACTTAAATCGAATTTCTTTTACAAATATTTTAGTATCGTAAATATGTGGAATATTCTCTTATAATTATATGATATTTATTATTGCAATTGGTACTTTGGATGGTGTTGAAGACCCTAGAAAAGAGGCAAAGCATCATGAAATGCAGAATCATGTGGTTATGTTAATATATTAACACATGTTTTGCAGCTTAACTCTCATTTTTTATGTTCAGTGTTAATTTTTATAATATATATGACCACATAAATTACGTGTTACGTTCCAGACATGTCGAATCATAATGTTACATTTTAAAAGTTATTACCCATGTGGAACGAGGTTTTGACTTGGGATAAGGAGTTGGAGTCAAACATGACCACTACTGGCATTTTTGAAGATTTGACTTTATATTACTATTCTAGAAGACATGAAATAAGGGTAGCACACGAATGGTAAAAATCTGTGCTAGCATAGACCTAGGGGGAGGGATCTAGAGGTTTGGTTTTTGTTTGTTACTATCGTTGTTTGTCTATCTGTTTGTATGTTGTTGCTTACTCATAACTTGTTTTCACTTTTTTAGCTAGTCATGTTCTTTCTTTTTTTCATACTTTGCATAGAAAGCAGTCATATAACTCATTAAGGTACATGCATGTTAAGTTTGCATACATCTCACTGTCGATCAAAACCCACCTCCTATTACGTTTATTTGTTTTGAACTGGACATATTTTGATAAAGTCAGTTTACACTTTCACGTTTTAGGTGGGTTTGGACTCAATCGTTGATCGAACATTGATATCGATGGCAACTCGTTGACTTCTTCATATCACGAGTACGTGTTGAATCAAAAGATAATACATTACAATAACATTTAATATATTTTTATTGGTTTTTATTTATTTGAGTTAATTAATCGACTAATTAATGGGGAGTAAGATTGCAAATGAGTATTTAATCATATCATAAATTAACTACAACAAGTAATAAAGATAGATCAACGACCTTTGATTGTCTTAATTTTAAATAATATGGTTGAAAAGCATAGCAACCTTTTTATGACCAAATGATAGTAAAATACTAAAATGTGAACGTTATCTTTTTCTTTAAGATTGGTTTAATATTTAAATGCTATTTCTTTTTTAGTTATTATTTATCTAAACCGTGTTGTTTAAGCCTTGATTAACGTAAATGATTCTTTTTATCATTAGAAAATTGACTTTCTTAAAAGTGATTAAATGCATCCAAAACCATATGAACGTCGATCCATTTAATTTATAGTTTGAGCTTTATACAGCAGAATCAAGGTTCCAAATAGCGCGAGGCGTGGCGTGGCGGCAAGGTCAAGCCTCAAGCCTTGGAAGCCACGGCGAGGTCACGACGTTTTTCAAGGCGTGACTTATAGCGGCAAATCTCTATATTATATATAATATTATACACATTAACATGCGTTTTCCTACTATTATTCAATGAATAAGTTATAATAAACAGTTTAAAGTAAGTTATATATCATAAACTAACAAATAAGGCATTAAAAAGATAAGTTACATCAAAATATTGTGTTGCAAAAACCGCGCATTACCCCATGGCGTGCCTCAGGTATAACGTGGCGTGAGACACAAGCCTTAAGCCACGGCGCGCCATGGCGGCCGTTGCGGCGAGGTTTTTCGAACATTGAGCAGAATGTGTCCGAAAACAAAAATAAGAGAAAAGAATAAGAGGTTGTATGGTTGGTTTTTCATGAAATCTTTTACGGATAAAGTTGTCTGTATAGATTAATATGTTTGTATAAATTGGAAAGATTTTTGTTTGTAATGGTTTTTGACTTTTTTTTTATAGTTAAAAAAACATGTTTTGAATTCGGAAGGACAAGTTTTGAACCAACTAGGATTTCTCCGTAAAGTTGTCCCCTAAAATTAAAAGTTGTTGTCCAACGGTAACATTTAGTTAACTAAATAAGCTCTAACCAACAAGCCCTAGCTAGTTGTAACTTTACTTTGTTACATTAATCTAAGTGAAATTACTCTTCAAATAATTTGTTAATTTGCATATTGAGCAAAAGTTTTTTTCGCTATTGCTTATTTTCAAATTTTTAATTTAAAAAAAAAAACATGCTATTTCCTTGGTTCAAGAAAAAAATGAATTATTACAATAAGGTTGGATTCAATGAGAAATGAAGTTATTATAAGGCTATCAGTACTCAACCTTTTCAATCTCATTTTCATATCAGTTGTCACATCCGCTTTTCTCCAACTCTCCCCCATTAACCCTTTGGAACTCTCTCTGATTAGTACTCAACCCTCCGAACCGTCTCATACACATAACCCTCTCTTTATCCTATCGGTTTCAACAACCCGGAGATTGCTTCAACCTGCCTAAGCCGCCAGCGGCGTATCCATACCTGCCCAGCCCGCCTAGGCTGACGGCTTCGAAGCCGCTGGCGGTACGCATAGCCTAAGAAGGTAATAAAAAACCTACATAATTGGATGCATATTAGGATGAGACATCTGGTTAATTCCCTATCAAACGCAATTTAAATGATGAGATTGAGATTAAAAATAATCAATGATTAAGTTTACAGTTCTCATGTTAGCTTTTCTTCTTACAAAATCTTTGGCCTATACTGCAGGATAAGTAAATGAACATACTGTTATTTTATGTGCAAAAATGGATATATACACTATAACTTTATGAAAGAAAAAAATCAAATTTTGAAAAGAAAAACTTTATATTTCTTGTTTGTTTGAGTTATCTTAATGTACATCAAAAAAGAAGTTTAAGAATAGGTTTCCCAAAACTTAAAATTCATAATAAAACTCTGTGGAATTTCATTGAAATTCAACCATGGTAATAATGTGAAAGAACTTGACCAACTAATATTTTCAAACATCTTCACTTTTTTTTTTCGTCTAACTTCTTTATATTATGATCAGAATAACAAGAATTTCGTTTCAAAGGCCAATAAGAAGATTTAAATTGTATTTGAATAACAAGAATTTTGTTTCAAAGGCTGATAAGAAGATTTTAATTGTATTTGGCAAAACTAGCTGATAATTAAGCTAACTCTTAACTAATAAGTTAGTTAGTAATTGATAAACTAGTTTAGAACCGAATTATGATTATCAAAAACTAGATTATGAGTATGTAAAATGACCAAAAAATATATATTATAGTATACTAATTAATATAAACAAGATTATAACTGAAAAACACTATAAAAAGTTCCCAAAACGTTACTCCAAGTGGAGTTTGAATAAGCTAGCTTATGGTACTTGTTTTGTTTGGAGTTTGTCTGCGAGCTTATTTTCACCAAACATAGCCTTTAATGCAAATAAAGATAGTAGATGAAGATTGAAGACATCAATGAAATTTTTATAACATCGATCACAATAATAACAATAACAGTAAGTAATTAATATATCTTTTAGATAACACAGAAATCCGACTTATTGATTATTTAGATTTTAGAATGGTAACTTCTTATTTCCATTTCCGTTAACTTTAACGGAAAATCCTAGAAGATCTTGCCTGTACGGTAGATACGATCTCATCTTCTCCCCTTTCTGCTCCGCTCTCTTCTGCACGTAAAACAGCTCGTGAAACGACGGAGACGACGCCGGATTAACCTTCGATTTTCCGTTCACCTTCCTCACCTCGTTTCCGTTTCCGTTGCCGGAATTTCCGTTTCCGTACCGTTTCCGGTTAGAAGCCTCGACTCTCTTAGGACACAAGAAGAACACCGTCTCCGATCCCGTACTATTACTCCGGCGAAGCAAATCCTTAATCTTCCACGTCCTGGATCCGGATCCGGATCCGGTAGATCTGCTCTTCTTAGCGAGATTAGGCGATTCAGTAGCGTTCGCCTTACGCCAACTCACACAGAACGTTCCAGAAGCTTCCGATGATCTCTCATCCAAATCACCGATTTCCGACGACGACGAAGACGACGAATTCCATCGAGATTCGTCGCTATCGTTGTTAACAAACAATTTATGCAACGGAATGATAACAGAATCGATATCAACATCGTGATCGTGATTTAGATCTAGATGATCTATGTGATCTACCTCATCCTTCGTTACGAGATCGCTGTTGAAGATCGGAAACAGCAACCGGCCGGCGCGAGCGAGCTCCTCGGCGGAAAACTCTTCTCCGGCGAACTCCAGAGAGAATTCGAAGTCCTCTTCGTCTACCTCGCTGAACTCATGCAATTCGTCGATGATCTGTTCGTGTTCGAGCTCACGGCTGACTCTGGCGGCGGCCTTGGAGGTGAGGCTATCGGAGGAGTAGCAGTTGAAGCTCGGAGAGACTGCTATGTCGTTGATTTCTCCGGCGAGTTGCATTTTGTTCTTCTTCTTCTAGGGTTTGTATTTTTGGATCTTTTGAAGAAATGGATTGATAGAAGATAATTTGGACCGAAGAGGTATTTATAGGTGGAAGAATTTGGTTTCCAGCGCGTGAGAATTTTTCTTCTAGAAAGGGAAACGGTCACGCGCTTGCTGACGTAATGATGACGTCATTGTCAAATTTAGTTATTGTACGATCTGCTGTGATGGTTGTACCTACTCTTTACTGAACTGGGTGTGGGTCCCCTACTTATTCAACAGGTGAGAAGATAATGGAAAACGTTTTTCCTTTTTTAGAAATTATTTTTCCTCCTACTTTTTTAACCTACTATTTCTCCTACCCACTTCATCATTTGACAAGTGTAATACACTTATTCTCTTTCTTCATATAATTCATAAATTTGAACACTTGTCATATGATGAAGTGGATAGGAGGAAGAGTAGGCTAAAAAAGTAGGAGAAAATATAATTTCTCTTCCTTTTTTAAGTCAATTTCGTTCTTGGTCCCTATGGTTTGTTGAAAGTTGATCATTTAGTTCTTATAATTTTGGAAGGGTGTTGTTAAGTATACCCCCTTTGACCCTTCCTCCTCTCACATAAATGTAGACCCCTTGTACTGGGTCCCACCTGTGTACTCACACAAATAACCCATTGACTTAGCAAGGGGGTCTATTTATAATTCCCCTTTTGGAATTGCCGTTTTTCATCTTATTATTTTAGGAGTAAATTACGATTTTAGTTCATGTTGATTAGTTGTTTGTTAGAAATTTGGATTTTAATCTCTTGGCTTAGTAATTGTTATTTTCGTTCTTATGATTTACATTTGTTGATATTTTTGTTTCTAAAAACTAATTTCTATATTTAAGTAATAAGGGATCAAAATAATAAAGCATTATAAACCACAAAAATCTAAAAACTAATAAATTGTAAATATAAGAATGAGAGTAGTAATGATTTACAAACTATAACCATAAAGATGAAAATCAAAAATATTAAAATATCCTAGAAACAAAAATCGTAATTTACTTTATATTTTATGATTTTTTTAATTCTTGTTATTTACACTTCATTGATGGTTTTTCTCTGCACCTAAATGTATTTTTTTAGAGTTAGTTGTGATTTAACATTCTCTCATCTAATAGGAGATAAATTAGCCTGTTATTTGCTCTTTAGTTGTTCTTCATATGCTAAACAACGATGTTTCCTGATCGATTCTTTCTCTCAATCGATCCTTTCCAAATCCATTCTCACCTCTCTTAATCCGATTGATTTTAATCGATCATTTCTCTCCAACGTTTCTTACTGAACCAATCCTTACCTTTCTCAATCGATCCTTTTCATTTGGATGAATGTTGATTCTAAACATTTTATGTAAATTTCTTGATGATGGTTAATAAATATGTAAAATTGTATTAAACCCAACACTATTAATTTTGATTGGGTCAAATAAACAACTTAAACAAATTTAAACTTTTACTAGTTTACAAAAACAAATAGTATTATTTAGGGGTGCTTAAAAACCCAACAAACTCAATCGGCCCAACCCAACTCGATACAAACAACTTAACATGAAGCAATCTGACGTCTAATCGGGTTGAATTTTTTTTCAAACCATAGGTATTGGTTTCATACCGTGTTAGCATCATGTTAACTCAACCCAACCCGATGAAACTATTATCCCTATATTTTTTTAATTTAATTTGATTGTTAAGTCATTGTTAATGTGTACATTAGACACTTACACTATCACATAGCCTCTTCATATGCGTACAACACTTTAAATCTCTTCTTCATTTTTGTATAACTTGTACATATATAAGTTCAGTAAATTATATATATAAACACACACACACATAACACATACATATGCAAATCAATAAAAGTTGTTTCATGTACAAGTGTATTAACTAATTTACCAACCTGTATGGTTTGGTTGGGTTGCACTTTGATTTGGGTTAACATTTTTCAAACCGTAAACATTGGGTTGGGTTGATCAAAAACTTCCAAACCGATCAACCCAACCTGTAACCACCCATAGTCTTATTAATTCAAACTTCAACATCATGTTTATCAATCAAAAATGAAATAAAACTTTAGATTTCAACACCATATTTTATCTATACTACATATAAAAGCAAATAACTCATTTTGGCAGTTTCTTTTGTTCAACAATCAGAGTTTTTACACAGTACAACTCAATTAAGCTTGTTGTACAACATCTTAAGGGTGAAGATCAGTTATCGCTTCCCAGCTTCCTAATTTCTCTCCTTATCTCCAACTTCCCCAAAACCAACTTTCACAAATCCCTATTTTCTTTCTCGCCTACCTAAATCTCGATTTCTTCTTCGCCATCGACACTGCCACCAACCTCCATCCACCAGTCGCTGCCCTAATCCACCGTCCTCAAAGTTGCTGAAGATCTTGACACGCCTCTCCAGGTTCGTTTTCAATTCCCCCTTACTCGTCGTGTTCTCCTTGCCGTTTTCACTTTAAAGTTCCTTGTTCTGAATTCGTTTACAATCTGTTGTTCTTGACACACCTTTTTCCAGATTTTGGTGGATTCTCAAGATTCACTATTGGTTAATGGTAAGACACTGTTACTAGAATAACATTATTCCTTTTCTTTTGATTTCAAACGGTTCGTAGTCAAGCATTTTTTCAGTATTACTGATCAAGCGTCTCTCATTCTTTGTGGAACATTCTCAATCGATCAGAGAAACCACACGGGGTTTGCGATATGATGAAGTTATTTTAGCATGTTTGTTAAAAGATGATGAACAAACAGGTATGTGACTCAAGTAAGGAGATTGGCCCTGCCACAGACTCAATGAAATTTATGGTTATATTTGCATGTTTTAAACAGAGCCCAGATGGGGGATACTCTACAATTGATTGTGTACACATCTCTCACCAGCCAGCTTTTGATCTCCCATTTATCGGTTTGTAACCACTTTCAAGATTTTCTTCAATCATTTTATTTTTTTCTTCAATTTACAGTCTAATTTTTCTTTTTCTATTTTGGGTTGATGTTAGATGAGACCTAACTATCATCCAGAGGCGCTTTATGATGAGAACAAGACACAGAGTCCAAAGAAAGAGTAAACAGTATCAACCAGTTGTGCCATGTGAATGCCATGTGCCCTGAAGACACTATACCCATAAGGAGAACTAAAGAAGATAATGTTTTGAGAGCAAGTTTAGTCAAAAGGTATGGAAAAAAGAATCAATCTTTTTAGTAATTCATGTTATGTTACAATGTTGTGTGTTGGATTTTTGAACAATTTTGTCTTTCCTATTAGGCTGTATTGAATTTTAATTTTTCTTGTCACCAGGAACAATGAGTCGCTCTAGCAGAACGCTGTATGTTGGTAATCTCCCTGGAGATATTCACGAGCGAGAGGTGGAGGATTTGTTTTACAAGGTAATTAATTACATTTGGTTCTGAATTTAGCTCATTTTGGTTTCAAATCGAACTTCAGCGTGATAATTCTTGTTTGTTTTTTTATGAATAGTGTTGTGGACGTTACTTTCATTTGTTTCATTAATCAGGCACTTGGTTAGCATCTGTAGACGTTACTTTCATTTTCAGCGATTTTGTTTGGTTGTGTAGGACTATACCTGTACTGCACTTGTCAACCACCAGCCATGACCTTTCTTTGTTAAGTTTTTTGAGTCCAAGAGATGAAAAAATCCTATTTATGGGGTACTCCATATATAGTTTAAAACCTTTAAGATTCATATGCTTTAACTATTTTGTGTCACTGCATTTCACAACCCTAAAAATTAATATAAGAAAATTGAGTTTAAATCATATCTGTAGAGTATCCTTTGCCTTTGCTATTAAGATCTCAATGTGTATTTACTTACACCTCGTATGCATACCAATACATATGTATCATTATTGATGTGCTAAAAATGGGAATATATGAATTATTGTAAATGCTATATGTCAACATATGTCATATGTTGTCTCTTGAATCATGTGTTCATACAATCAATATGTTATGTGTTGATATATACTAATACCCAATATGCAAAAATTCATACCAATGCAAAGTATGTGTATGTCCATTGTCTGGAGTAATAAGTTTGGTATATCTTTTCTGTTTTTATTTGATTGCACATTGCAGTATGGTCAAATAGCCCACATTGATTTGAAAATTCCACCAAGACCTCCAAGTTATGCCTTTTTTTATTCATTCTTATCTTCATATAGGTTGATTCTTATCCTCATATAGGTTGATGTTCTTTGTTTTAGTTCGAGGAGGCTCTTGATGCTAAAGATGCTATTCGTGGTCGTGATGGCTACGATTTCGATGGACACAGACTAAGGGTTTGTTGCACATACGAACGAAGAACACACAAAAAATGATTTTGTTTCGCTTGGAAGTTGCAGCAATAGTCGATACATTTAACATCAAATTGTCTGACCAGGTGGAACTCGCTCATGGTGGTCCTGGTAACTGATCTTCTACAGATCGTTATAGCAATCATGGCATTGGTCGTGGTG
The DNA here is from genome assembly GCA_030169165.1 of Centaurea solstitialis. Taxonomy (NCBI): domain Eukaryota; kingdom Viridiplantae; phylum Streptophyta; class Magnoliopsida; order Asterales; family Asteraceae; genus Centaurea; species Centaurea solstitialis. The sequence goes on from CM058041.1 coordinate 78,767,556, forward strand.
GGGGTGGTGGTGATGTTTCTAGACGCTCTGAGTACAGAGGTGTGTATATTATCTTATTTTTGCATGTTGTACGTACTAATTATCAAGAGTTTAATTCTCAAATATAATTGGTTTTTATGATTGACACAACTATGATTAATGGGCTACCTTCTTCTGCATCATGGCAAGACCTTAAGGTCAGTATGATGTAATGCATGGAAGTTGGGTCTTTGAGATTTTGGAAAATATATTGGCATGTATCCTCATCAAAATTCAATATTTTGTATACATAGAAAGGAAATAAAGGTATTATCGTTTTTCTTTTAAGTGAAATTTTTGGAGAATATTCCGTGAGCATTACAAGATTGAAAGTGTATGTATGCATCGGACATATTCAACCATAATACGCATATCTTTGTTTTGTTTTTAAAAAATGAACCAATATGATATACACTGATTTGAGTTGGCTAGCATTTTATTGGATTCTTTGTCCAAGTAGCTTCATGTGAAGCATATATGTATTTGAGATAAGAAACATGATGCTTGGATAAGCATTGAAAGAATTTTAAGCATATTATTCACCTGATACCATCATCAACAAATCTTGATTCTTTTTTGCCCTTTTATTTTATCCAACTTAGTTTTCCTTTCTTCCTTTGATTACATTGGTTAAAGTCAAGGTAATGTTATTTGTTTTGGTTTTTAAACCAGTGAATGATTGCATCTTTCTCTTCAATTGTCTTTTTTCCCCAATTTACGTATAGTGATACTTTACGAGTAGAAATAAACTGCAAGACTCAAAATGATGGAAAATGATATAAACTGAATAAATCATAGTTTGCTATATGATCTTGATGAATGTTTAGTCAATTCCTTTTATGAACATGCTTGACCTAAAAAAATGTATGCTCAAAGAACTTGCTTTGACTCTACTCTTAAGAACTTATTTGACTTTTCCAATCTTAGTCGAACATTTGTATTGTGAAACTCGGCTTGTTGAAGTTGAGTTTTATGTAGAGTTGAAGATCGAGTAGATTTAAATACTATCAATTCGCGATGTAAAACGATATAGATTCATAAAAAAATGAAACATGATTTCCCTTTCGAGTTCTCGGTTTCGGTTTCAAGATGCTCCGCGCTGCATCGCGCGCGGGTACGTATCTAGTTAATAAAAAGTGAAACAAGATTTCAGATTTCAACACCTCTTAAAATGTTAACGTAGGAGTTAGCATCATGAACAAAAACAGTAATAAACTATAAAAGGTATAATTTCATAATAAAAAAGGCAAAATTTGTAACTTATGACAAGCTATAAGTATGAAAACATCATTTACCCTAATGTTTTCTTCAAACCAAATTGTAACTTATGACAAGCTATAAGTATTAAAACATCATTTACGCTAATGTTTTCTTCAAACCCAAAAATTACTTTTAACTTTTATGGATAAATTGGATGGTCTTTTACTTCTCGTAATTTGTTGAAATTATGATGCATGAAGTTATGATTTGTGATTTACTGCAATTTTTATTAGACGAAAGCAACAATGATTTTTTAAATCGAATTTGTTAAAAATTAAAACCGTGATGATAATAGAAAAATGTAATAATAGATTGTATAGAAAATATTAATAATTTTTTATTGAGAAAGTGCTTTTGAAACAATTATTATCGTATGAAAGGTCACACCACAATCAATATATAATGATTTATTTCATGAATATAATATAAAGAGGAAATGGACAAGAAACACGAGAATGAATAGTTAAAAGTATTTAAATTAAGAGGATAACAATTAAATGGGCATCATAAAATAGTAAAAATGTTATATAGATTTGTACGATTCTCTTTGTAAAATTATCATTTTACATGAATTCTTTTGTAAGATATGTAATTCATAATTTAAAACATTGTTTCATAGTGTTTGTGTTTATATTAAGAAAATAATATACGTGAGACGAAAAATATATATATTTAGAAGTTTAATATTGTGAAACAGATTTATATGAAACTAAGAAATCAAAGACATATACAACAATAGATTAAACTCTAACCGTAGATAATAAAATAGGATTTAAAAACATTTTTACATTTGTTCTCAAAGATATTATAATGTTATTTTCATTGAGTTAGCCCCATGAGTGTCTATATATATATATATATATATACTTATATAAAGATGGTTTATTTTACAACATATTACGGTTATACAACTAATGTAAACTCACCTTTACCATTATAAGTTCATTCATGGTACGTTTGATAGATGGAACAAGATAAAACAAGCAGAAACAAGAGTTGATGTCCCATGTTTGGTATGACTTAAGATGGAACATATAAGAACAAGGTGGAACCTAAACACGACACGCGTGTTCCACTTAAATATATAGAACTAGATGGAACAAACTCTTTATGTCCAAATACTTTCTCCATCATTGCTTCCTTTCTCCACCTAGAATGATTTCTTCCACCCATCATCATCTGCTTCTTTCTCCACTCAGATCGATTTCTTCCATGGTTTCTTCCACCCATATCAATTTCTTCCACGCATCATCATCTGCTTCCTTTCTCCACCCAGATCGATTTCTTCCATGGTTCCTTCCACCCAAATCGATTTCTTCCACCCATCATCGTTTGCTTCCTTTCTCCACCCAATTTTATTTCTTCCACCCATCATCATTTGCTTCATTTCTCCATCTAGATCGATTTCTTCCACCCATTAATTTCTTCCACGTCAAGAGCTTCCATCAATTTCTTCCATCTTCCAAATCAAGAGCTTCGTTCCTTTCTTGCATCTGTTTTTCACCATAGGTTCCTTCCTTTTCTGGCTTTAAACACCCTATCAATTTTTGTTTTTGAAAATTGATTTGTTGAAATTGATTTCTGCTTCTTCATGCCTTCCATGGAAATTGAATTTTTTTCTTGAATGTTGTATTAAAATTTTATTAGATCCATTAAAGCTTCTACCTTAGAGTTTTGTTTTACATGGTTTGTTAATTGTTATCATATAAGAAAAATATTTAATGTATAATTAACATATATTTGTGTGAGTCCCAAATAGAATGAGAATAAAAGATGGAGAGAAACTAAAGCTAATGATAAAGCTATGAAGAACAATAATGGTGAGAATGTTGGTGAAAATGATGTAGAAGACAATATGGAGAACAAGAGAATATCTTGGGATTGCTTCTCATTAAAAGTAGGCTACCAACATCTACACAAAACCCTAGGCTATAGCAATGTTTATATAACACTAGGTATAGAGAAATTACAAGACAAGCCCTTAGAGTCTATGACTCTTTACAAAAGAGGGCAAACATAAACTAAAGCTAAATACTAGAATAAGGAAAATACTGGATAGACCCTTGACTTCTTCACAACCTCAAAGTAGGGTCTAACAATCTCCCCCTTTGGGAAGAAGTCAGAAGGGTGGTGGAAGCTCAAGCGCTGGTTCCCACTTCGACATCTGAAGGAACTCCTCCCATTCACCAATGATCCTAGCTCGCATCTGCATAGCCGCTTCCACTCGTCTGTACATGAGCCTCTCCTTGAGCTTTCTCTCGATCAGGTTCATCGCCTCCAAAATCTTTCCCTTTCCGTCCACGAACTTCCGACTTGGTACTTGATCAGCTAAGAGTCTACTCTGCATTCCGTTGAAGACGTAGAGAAGGGTTCCGTCGCAGAATTTAGCAAGTTCGCTAAATCGCATGAATCTTCGTTCCCTCTTCTTCATCGTCACATAAAGAACCCCGTGCTCCGGTATCCTGGTTGGCATATATGGAAGGTAAGCATCAATGCCAGGTACGAGCAGGTTCGGGCGGAGCAGGTTGACCTTCGGCTGGCGGCTATCGATAGCTAGCTGGTAGTCCGTCACACGCGCAAGGGTGATCGCATGACGAACATACTTCTTCAGGATTTCGGTGCCGTCTCTGTAATGCTCAGGTCGGAGAATCGGGCCCTGGAGGTACTTGATGAGCGTCAGAAGGTCTTCAAGGTGAATTCGGTCCAGATCTGCTTCCGTGAAGGTCCAGTCTTGCAACACACCACGAGGAATACCGGTCCCGTACATACGGACGTCGTACTCAAGGAACACCTGATGGCCATGTCTGTAGGGGCGCATAGCAGTTACCTTGATGAAACGACGTCTGATTCTTTGACGTCCGTGGGTGGCCCAGTTGCACATCCTCTGGTGCACGTATGCAGTCCTTCTCCTCTTGTTCTTGATGTGCGAGATCCCGAAATAAACATTTCTTGACCAGACGTGCAGGTTCTCCTGCTGGAAGATGCGGCTGAAGGATTCCTCAAGGAATGGCCTGAATATGACTGAGTGGTTCCAGTTGAGCTGGATGACGACTGGAGCGGAGGTCTCTGGATCGGTCGAGTGAACTGTGCGAGGAGCGTCCGGAGTGGGAAACTCGAACGCTGACAAAAAGCTGGTGTAGTCGGTGTTTTGGAGAATATCGTCCCCCTTCTTGTATATCCTGAGGCTCTGAGCGAGCGACCGAAGTATTTCCGGGCTTCCTCCGGAATTTGAAAGTCTGAAGGGTCTGTCGGTGCTGCTTCTGGGGGAACGACCTCTATCCCTGCTGTCTCGGTCAGATGAGGAAAGTCAACTACCTCACCTGCCGGAATTGGCTCGTAGCGCCAGCTCCCCATGTCGGGAATCGCCTCCGTATCTGAATCTATGAACGAAGTATCGGCGGCGGCTGATTCTGATGGGGCACTCGAGCTAACAGATCGTGAAGCTGTAGTAGCAGGCGCGGAACCCAAGGCTTGAGCGAGGCCGATGCGAGGTCGTTTGGCTCCTTGCATCTCCCCCTCATGAGGACCTGCGCCCGGGTCAGTGTCATCATGTCCTCGTTTTGAGGACTGAGCCTGAGGCCGGCACGCTGCCTCGAGTTCGCGGATACGTCGGTTGGCGGCTTCCAACTGCGCTTCCCTCTCTCGCAACTGAGCATCCCTGGCGGCTAGACGTTCTTCCGCGCGCTTGAGCTTGGCCGAAAGCTTGTCATTCTGAGTCGTCAGCGCGGAGACCGTCATGTTGAACTCATCTTCGTGAACATAGCCCGGAATGGCTCCCTGAGGTGATGGTTGCGGAGGTTGTAGGCGGAGGACTGGCTCGGTACGAGGAGGAGCCACTGACTGTTGCATCTGAAGTTCGGTCGACTTGCCCTTGGCTTGGCGTCGAAGCTCTTGCAGTTCTTCCTCCCGTTCGGCGTCGCGAGACTTTAGAGTCTCGATCTCTCCCCTCTGCTCGTTGAGAGCACTCTCGAACGCCTCAAGTTTGGCATTACGAGAGGCCTCGGCGCGGTCGAGCTCCGCGAATCTGGCTTGGACGACTTTAAGGATGTCGCCCGAATCCGTCGGACCCAGTCCCGGTAGTACAGTACCCGGTGCCACTTGAGCTCCGGTTGACGAGAAGAGTCCTACTGAGGTGCTCTCTCGGCCTGAAGTCATAGCTGGAATAGGGTTGACTATGTCAGGACTTCCGGTGGATCCTCGAAGGGCGTCATCAGACGCACCGACTCCCCCCGTTCCGGCCAGGCCACTCGAGCCGGCTGATGATGCTCCAAGCAGTGTCCTATCCAAATGAATGACGGTAAACGTCTCAGTAAGTGGATCTAAAACTACTGGTGCACGAAAAGAAGTCGAGAGGGGGGCAGCTCCTCTCTGATATCAACACCGGCAGACTCCGAGTGAGTGGCCGGTGGAAGTTGTGCTATATCCCCGTGTGAAGATGAAACGACCATCTGTTGAGAGATGGCCGAGTGGGTGGCAAGGGTGTGCAAATGCGCTGGTTGGCTGCCAGCGTCTTGACCCGACGTCAACAAGTGACCGGTCTGAGTGTGGGTTGCCTCTGTAGGGGAATGACTTGGGGTAGACGGGAGTCCTAGGGTGTCTAACCTAGTGGGTTCTTCTTCTCCTCCCTGTTCTTCTATCCTTAGCCATTCTTCGTCTAAATGGACCTCTTCGTCGACGGTCTCTTTTCTTTGACCCTCACTTACACCCTCAAGGTCTTCATCACCTTGTCTCTCCACTGCCGTTTCCTCTTCATCTTCTTCACCATCACGACCTTCAGTTCGGCCGTCTGAATCAACATCATCTTGCTTGAGGATGTCCACGGAGTAGTCTCCGTTGAAGGATGACGTCTCCTCATCTTCTTCTCTTAGAGCTTTGCCGCTCTTGAGGTTGTCCACCTCCTCGGAAGAACCATCACCGAAGTCCACTTGTTCGGACTCGGTGGCCTCGACATCAACAACCTCACGGTTGGACGGAGTGTGCTCGGAGGAGGACTCATCACGGCCTTCATCACGACCGGTATCATCACTGGAATCGTCTCCGGAGGGTTCGCCTTCTGGATCTCCTTGTGGTCCGGGAGCAGCGTCGGTTTGAGGAGGCGAAGGGACGTGTGCTTGTTCTTGTGGGGAAGTTTCCACGTCCCCACCCTGTACTGCCGGTGATAGTGCTGATGGCTGCTCCGGTTCGTCAGACTGGTATGGAGAAGGCGGCGAGTACCTCTGAGCGCCGGTGTACCTCTTTGTTCTGGCGCGAACGTAGTACTCGTCGGATTGCTCATCTATCAACTCCCGACGTGTGCGACGACCTCTCGCTTGACGCACCCGTTGGTAAAGTGCGCTCGGACCGACCTGTGGCACATGTGGAACCGCGGAAGTACCGACTACTCTACCCGGCGACCCCCTCACGTCTACTCGAACCACACCCGATCCGGAGGCACCCCCAGTGGCACCCCGGGGCTCGGCACCTAAGGCCCGAGCCGACTGATGGACGGCTTGCACGTCCTGGGCAGGGCTCCTTGGCTCTGAGGAGTCCGTGGACGTGTCTCCTAGACCTATGGACGCCCTATAGAGTCCTACGCTCGCTGCTTCCCTATCCGCGGTGGCCAACACATGGCGAGGTATCGGCATCTCCTCTTGACCAGGCTTGAGTTCTCGAGTCTTGGATCTGGTGATCTGTTTGCTCTTGAAGAGCGGGTGTCGAGAACGAGGGTTGACTTCTGGATGACGGCTCATGTGGTCGCGAATCATCAGGGCAAAGAACCGCATCCACGGGATAGAGGAATGTTTGCTGCGTTGGTCGTTCGGATCTACATCCCGTGTGACGTCAGTCCAAAGCTGGGCCGCATCGTCAATCCTTCGCCCGTAGATCACTGAGTGGATAACATGCCACAGATGAGTCGAGGCTTTGTCCAAGCCCTTGACTTTGGCAGACAGACATCTGTTCAAGATATTGAACAGAGTCGCCCACAGAGGTGGCAGCATGTTGTTGGTCACCTGAGATATCCCGTTGAGTTTCTGACCAGGATTTGCCATGACACCGATGGCGAGGATTTCGCTGAACAGGATCGGTGTGTCAACAGTTGGCTCGAATGGTGCATCAGTAGAGTCAGCAGGCAGATGCAGGATGCGACGGAAGTCATCAAGTGTGACAGACATCTCCGTCTGATCAACGCGTCCCACAAGTGTTCGGCCTCCAGCATGATGGACAATTCTGGAAGTGTTCCAGAATTGTTGAAGGTAGATCATTGGCACGCTGGCAGTGGCCTCGAGAGCATAGGCCAGAGGGTGCACCTTCAGGATTTCCAGGATGACAGGCTCCTGGGCTGGGAAGCTGGTCAGATCAACGTACTCGTTGTTCTGAGTAATTGGTTTGAGATCCTCCGCGGTGATCAGTGCGCGGTCAGCTGCTCCGTTGACTGGAAGGGCCATATCTGTTTAATGATAAAGCATAAACGAAGTTAGAATGGTCAACGAGCAACTAAGTGTTGAGAAGAACTGAAAAACACTAGTGTACCAAACCCGATTCGGGTTTTGGCAAAACCCGAATCGGGAATGTGTCAAACCCGAATCGGGTAAGACAACACTCATGATCATCCAATTTTCTAACACTTGAAAAAATTTTGGGCAAGACCTCGACTCAACACGAGTCGAGAAACACGAGTACCCGAATCGGGTTACTCAGTTTCCCGAGTCGGGAATTGAGATCAATTAAGATGAGTGAAATTTCCTCAAGAAACCCGATTCGGGAATGGTGTATACCCGAATCGGTAAAGAGTGTAACATAGAAAAATATTTTTGGATTTCCTATAGAAACCCGATTCGGGTTTTGAGTATACCCGAATCGGTAAAGAAGAGTCTTAAACACTTAGAGATTTGAAAAACGAGTTCAAAAAGTCCACCCTTAAGACGGATGCGGGAAACACGGATACCCGAATCGGGTTAACCATGTTTCCCGGATCGGGATTTTGAAAAACATGAGAACAAGGGTTCCACGAAGGATCGATGCGGGAATCCCGAATACCCGAATCGGGTTATTAGGTTTCCCGAATCGGGACTTAGAATCAACAAGGACATTCAATATACCCGAATCGGGTATTATGAACATTCAAGTGACATTCAAGATACCCGATTCGGGTATTATGAATACCCGATTCGGGTTTCAAGAACAGACGCCGACTGTTCGACTTCAACAGGCCCAAATCGGCTCAAAAACACGATCTATGAACAAATAAACTAGTACATTATGATTTAAAACAGTTCTAGACTAGTTTCTAAACAACAAACGATCGATTAGACGTCCCGAAAACCCATTCCAAGGAGTTTGGGTTTCGGGTTTATCCAAGAAGCTTTAGGCTTCGATTCGGTAAAGAAAACGCAACAGATAGGTGTTAAGATTAGTATCATTGTGTCCGAAATCTTACCGTGATCGTCTGGATGTAGTCGGATCGTAGAACGGAGGTCGGAAAGTTGCCGGAAAGTGGCCGGAAGCGGGAAAGGTGGCGGTTGTGAGTTCGTCGGGGAGAGAGAGAGAATTTTGAAATCTTTTGAAAACTGTTTTGAAAGCATAAATTAAGAAAAGGACAAATGTGCTTTTTATATTTTTGAGGTCAACTTATCAGTTTAAGGATAAGTGAGCTCACTTTTCACTCTCAACTTTCAACAATTACACAACTACCCCTTGGACTACAAGTTTCACTAAAGTTGCAAAACGAGCCCCTGAACTTGAGTTTTAGAATAATTTCAAAATCAGTCCCTGAACTTATGTTCCAGGAGATGACAGAGTTAGTCCCCGAACTTGTAAGTTCAGAACCTTGTCACATCCACCCCCTGGACTTGCAAGTTCACAAAAATGCACAAGTTCAGTCCCTAGACCTCAACGTAACGACTAACCTGGATATGTTTTCATCGGGTATTAACTGTTTAACCCCGGTATCGGATTTAGCGCGAGTCCTGATCTGAGTTAATCAGAAGTCGTAGTGAATGTCCACACCTACAAAACAAAGACCAGGATGGTATCCATTGTAGTGTGGATCCGAGAACCTTAGCACAAACAAACATATGAATATAACAGACACTCCCCCTCGAAAGATGATATATATTCAAGTCTCCCCCTACACACATGCATCCTAACAGATCCCTAGCTCCCCCTAGACTTTAGGCGGGAGGTCTAACATTCCTAACTTGCTCAGAAGAAAGAAATGGCGTTTCTCATCAAAGGCCTTAGTGAACAAATCAGCAAGCTGAAGGTCACTCTCCACAAAATACAGTTCAATATTACCTTTTTCGACATGATCCTTGATGAAGTGGTATCGGATGTCGATGTGCTTTGTTTTGGAGTGTTGAACTGGATTTGCGGTGATCTGAATGGCACTTTGAGAGTCGCAGTAGATTGGAATCTGGTTCATGGTGTACCCGAAATCCGCCAGTTGGGTTTTCATCCATAGAACTTGTGAACAACAACACGCGGCCGCAATGTATTCAGCTTCGGCCGTGGATAATGACACACAGTTCTGTTTACGTGACGACCAACTCACCAACTTGTTCCCGAGGAACTGGCAGGCTCCGGAGGTGCTCTTCCTGTCCAACTTGCAACCTGCATGATCAGAATCTGTGTAGCCAATTAGCTCAAAACTAGAACCCTTTGGGTACCAAAGGCCAAAGTCTGGCGTGCCCTTCAGATACCTAAGGATTCTCTTCACAGCCTTAAGGTGTGAATCACGCGGGTCGCACTGATAGCGAGCACAGACACCCGTGGAGAATACAATGTCAGGTCTACTGGCCGTGAGGTATAGCAAAGAACCAATCATGGCCCGATATTTCTTTAGATCAACCGGCTTGCCAGACAAGTCGGCGTCCATTTGAAATGATCTGGACATTGGTGTGTAGCAGCAGAGTTTGAGCCAACCACATCAAAACGTTTTAATAAATCGTGAACATATTTTGATTGGTTTATGAAAATGCCTTCAGGGCATTGACGGACTTGAAGTCCCAAAAAGAATGTCAATTCACCCATCATACTCATTTGAAATTGGGATTTCATAGTGTGCTCAAACTCTTTGCACAACTCAGGCTTTGTAGAGGCAAAGATGATGTCATCCACGTATATCTGTACAATAATTAAATCATCACCTGATTTACGAAGGAATAAGGTGGGGTCGATTGTACCTTTCTTGTAGCCAGCTCCTAGCAAATAGATAGTAAGAGTTTCATACCATGCTCGTGGAGCTTGCTTGAGACCATAAAGTGCCTTGTCTAACGCGTAGACATGGTCGGGAAACCTCGGATCTACAAACCCCTCGGGTTGTTCAACATACACCTCCTCACGAAGGACACCATTCAGGAACGCACACTTGACGTCCATTTGGTAAACCATCATATTCTTGTGAGCAGCGTACGCGAGAAAGATCCGTATGGCTTCTATCCTTGCAACCGGCGCAAACGTCTCGTCGTAATCGATACCCTCTTGTTGGCGAAACCCCTTGGCGACCAAACGAGCCTTGTTGCGAATAACAAGGTTGTTTTCATCCTTTTTGTTCCGGAAAATCCATTTTAAGCCGATGATGGACTTTCCCCATGGTCGTTTTACCAGGCGCCAAACCTTGTTCCTTTCAAACTCTGCCAATTCATCTTGCATTGCTCTTACCCAGTCTGGGTCTAACAGAGCTTGATGGATTTCCGACGGCTCGAATTCGCTTAAGAAGCAGGCGAAGAGACCTAAGTTGTCGGATTTCTTTGATGATCTAGTCTGGACAGTCCGAGAGGGACTCCCGATGATCTGGGATGGAGGATGACTTCTTGACCACTTCCTTGAATGAGGAAGAGTGATGTAGGACTCTTGGTTGTTCGTTGTGTCGTTCTCATCTTGCACGACGAAGTTTCTTGACTGGATTTCTTCGGAAGGACCACCTGCAGTCTGGGCTCCCGAACCACTTGAGTATACGATCGTTGAGAGGTGCTCGGAGATGGTTGCGGAGTGGCTTCAGTGACCGGAGTACGAACAGGCGTTGAATTCTGTGCTACAACGGGTTCTGGTGAAGCTCCTGAAGGTTGCTCGTTAGATGAGTTCTGAGGTGGTGAGACCACTGGTTCTGTAGTCGTATTCTGAGTGGAAGTAGTAGCCTCAGAGGTGCTTTCCGTCACGAAAGCATCCGATGATACAGACGTCGTGGAGTTTCCAGGTGCAGCAGGTACGATGATCGGACCGGTTAAGATCGGCAAATCATAGTCTGAAGGATCTATAAAATCTGAATCAAAAGTGTTAGGTCTAAAATCTGTGCTCGGTGGTGCATTAGGCAAGTCAGGCAGAATAGCATCAGGATTACTAGAGCTAGCATCAGAGAGAGTTTCGGTTTCAGAGAAATCTACATTGGTACTTTCTAGGATGGTTTGGGATCGTTTGTTGTAAACCCGATAGGCCTTTGAGTGTGGTGAGTATCCTATGAAGATAGACTCATCAGCCTTGGGATCAAACTTTCCCAAATCGTCCCGGTCATTCAGAATATAACACTTACAACCAAATACCCGTAGATGCTTGATGTTCGGCTTGCGCTTCTCGATCATCTCATAAGCTGTCTTTCCGGTTCGCTTGACGATGAGAGTGCGGTTTTGCGTGTAGCAAGCTGTTGCTACTGCTTCGGCCCAAAATGATTTCGGAACGCCGGAATGAGCCATCATGGATCTTGCTGCCTCGACTAACGTCCGATTCTTCCTTTCCACTACCCCGTTTTGTTGAGGGGTACGTACGGCGGCGAAGTTATGAGAGATCCCCACATGTTCAAGGAAGGATTGCAACTTCGAGTTGCGAAACTCGGTTCCGTTGTCGCTTCTCAACTTCTTCACCTTTAGATTCAAGGAAACTTGGATCCGTTTGATGAAGGCAATGATTCGATCCGCAGCATCAGATTTGGCATGAAGAAATTCAAGCCAAGTGAACCGAGAGAATTCGTCAACCATGACTAGCATGTATTTCTTTCTTGCTAGACTTTCAATCCTCATCGGTCCACATAGATCCATGTGTATCATGTCGAGTGGACTTCGACAGTTAGTTTCCAACTTGGGAGGATGGGAACTTCTTTTCATTTTTCCTAACGCACATGCAGGACAAAGTGTGTCCTTGGAGAGGCGTGTCTCAGGAAGTCCACTGACCAAGCCTCTTGAGACTAGCTTGTTCATGTCTTTGAAGTTCTGATGACATAGCCGTTGATGCCATAACCAACTGTCCGCCTTGGTAGCTTTCGCGAGCAAACAGATTTTGTTGCCTGGTTGTGATAGATCTTCAAACTGAGGATGTGATTGGGGAATGCATCTGAAGACTGTGGTGTACAGATTCCCAGTTCTGCGTGCAACTAGAACGGGATCCTCATCTTCCGTGTTCACAGTAGCTCCGTACATGAATTGTTTGCACCAGTAGCCATTGTCACAAAACTGGCTGGAGCTGAACATGTTGTATGCCAAACCCCTCACATACCTCACCTGCTTGATTATATACTTCCCATCTGTGATGCTTCCATACCCCTCTATCCTTTTAGGTCTTGAATCAGCCATCTTGACGTATCCCTCAAACTTTTCAACAAAGTCAAAAAGGAAGGACCGATGACCAGTCATGTGTCGATGGGCTCCTGAATCTATGTACCACACATGACTGACCTGCAAAAGGATTAAGCTTGTTTAGGGACCCATTGCCCAATGGGTTCCTTAGGGTTAGATGAAGCAGGTAAAACACTCGGTGCAGTCTCCTTTTCGGATTGCTCCTTAGGCATAGGGGACTGCACTGAGGAGGAGGTTTTAGAGTTGCCTCTTCGCCTCCTTCGTCTCTTATGAGACCTGGCATTCAAAGTATGAGCATTTAAAGAACTAGCCACACCAAAGCGCAAGAGATTATCAAACATAGTACACATGTCATTCCTAAAAGTAGCAAAAACATTGTTCAAATTCCCATTACGGGTTACAGACAAGTTTGAATCAAATCCTACGCTAGGTGGGGCATGACCAAGATCCGCACGAACAGGGCCACGCCTCTTAGGGAAAGCAGAAAAGGGTTTGTTCCTTCCTTGATCCTTTCTTGGTGGCTTCACATCTTGTCCACCATCTTCTTTCCTCGCAACTGCATTAGAAGCAATGTGTGAGTTAGAGGACGGCTTGTGTGAAATGGATTTACCACCTTTTCCAGATGACGGTTTTTGAAAATTAGGTTTTGTGGAATTGAAAGGTTGTTTCTGATTAGGTTTGGCCCGAGAGTTCTCACCCACTTCAAAGGAGCTTGAATTGAGCTCAAGACTTTTTATGGGTTTGGCTGAAACACAAGCATCAGTAGACTTGGAATTCTTGTTCTGGAGACCTTTGGGTGCGTGAGGCTTAACTGACTTCCCTTTGTCAGTACCAACACATTTTTCACCCGCGGGTATGTTTATCCCAGAACTGGATGCAGGTGTAACAGTGGACTCATCGGGTTTGGTTGGAACGCTTACCCTTTCTTTAGGAACAAATCCGGAAGGATCATCACCCTCATCCAAGAAGATCTTAAGATTATATTCAACAGTAGGGTCTTGGACGGTCTTAGGTTCACTGATCCTATGGTGTGTGCTAAGGACAGTCTCATCATCATCTGATTCTATCGAGCAAAGGTTTTCAAAATCAAGGACTTTCTTTTTCAAAAGGGAATTGGACACCAGTTGGTTGGTTAAAGCTTGACGATACTTAATCCTCTCATCATGAAAAAGTTCTTTTGTTATTTCAAGGTGAATGTCTGTGAGGATGTACCGAGTTTGAAGGTCTGCAACCTTCGTTTTGAAGATAGTGAAAGAAGAGGTTGCAGTTTCACACTCAGAAGAGAGTCTAATTATTTCGGCATTAGCCTCAAGAAGGTCCTTTTCGAGTGTGAGAACCAATGTGTCCTTTTCCGAGACAATCGCTCTTAGATTCAGAATTTGATGTTGACAGGCATCTAAGTCCATGGCCTTCAACCTAAGCTCAAAAATCTCCTTCTCCAGCTTGACTAGGTCCGGACTCTTAGTTGCGGAAACATCCTTTGGGGGGATAACCAAGACGTCCTCTGAAAGTTCCATCTCCCTAGAGTCATAGCTTGAGTTCAGGTTGGAGTAGTCTATGGGAGGCATCGCTACCTTAGGAGTTCTGGCTTTGATACTTTCCCAGTCTGATTTGGTATTCCTAGGGTCCTTAGCTGGAGTGAAGATAGGTCCTATGGGAGTGGGACTGGTGGGAGGACTAATGGAGGCATTATCAGACAGACTACTAGTCCTAGTTATGACTTCTCCGTTAATTACTTCACTAAAGGTCACAGACTGTCTAACAAATTCCTCAGTGGTAAGTCCTCCTACAAAATCAGGTTTGGGACTAGATGCAGACATGTTCTCAAAGGTATACAGATGTGATGGTGCTTTATCTAGGATGTTCTTGTCTGAGTGTCCTAGACCAGGTTTAGCATGATAGAAAGGATTATTGTTGGCATGAGCAGTGAGAATATGCAGAGTCTGTTCAGATTGACCCCTCTTAAGATTGTTGTCTTCAAGCTCTTTGATTTTTGAAAACAATTTGGTTCTTTCTTTCGAAAGCAATTTAAATATAAGCTCGAGTTCTCCATGACTACTTTTCAGTTCGTCGTGAGATGTATTAAGGGACAACAGTTTGTTCACAAGATAGGTTTCTCTGATGCTAGACTCGAGAGTTTCACTATTATAGCTAATTAACAAGTCCTCGTAGGAGCTCTTATACACCGCACTGTCGGTTCTGAATTTCGTGACGAGAATTCTCTCCGTTTGGAGTTCATTCTCAAGTGCACAAATTTTAGATTCCAACATGGATGTGCAATCAGATTATCGGGAGTAGAAGATACCTCGAAGGCGTCGTTGTTGTATTGCAGGCCGGCTTCAGCATCAAAGTCGACCACTTCGGTGTTGCTACTGTCCGGCGCCTCGAAGTCAGCCATCAAACACGGTCCACCGACCATATGATCCTCCTCATCTGAGCTCTCCTCCTCACAAACCCAGTTTTCTTCGTCAACCAGCAAGGCCACGCCTTTCTCTTTCTTTCTCATAAGAGCGGCCTTCTTCTCAAAGTAAGCGGCATCCTTGTACACCGCTTTGCAGTCCTTTGCATAATGACCAGGCGTCCCGCACTTGAAGCAGGTAGGACCGTGGCCATTAGTCTTCCCTTGAGAAGATGACATGGGTTGAGGATTCTGGACTTGAGTACTGCTTGTTCCCGACTGCTGTTCACTGATCTGAACACCCTTGCCATGTGGAGGTTGCTTGGGGTGACTCCCGCCACTGAAGTTTCCACCATGATTGTGTTGGTCTGCTCCACCAATCCTTCCTTGTTCAAAGCTTCCTGAATGATGATAAAACCTTCCATCATCATATCCAGCACCGTTCTTTCCTTCGTAACCTTGCCCAGAGAAGGTTTGTCCGTATCCACTGCCTTGACTGTTGTGGTTTGAACCATGCTGATTGTATCCAGATCCCTGATAGTTGCCTTGATAGTTGTTTCCATTTCCCGAGCTTTCTTGGTAGTCCAAATATGTGTTGTCACGCCTGAAGTTGTTCCCGAATCTTCCACGACCACCTCTTCCGCGATCAGATGACTGATACCTCCCTCCTTGTGAGTAGTGACCTCTTCCTTGATCAAATGACTGATGTCCACTTCTTCCCGGACCAAAGCGGTTTCCACCATGAGAGCTTGAACGGTTGAATCCCCGATTAGCAGTTAATCGTTGCATTTTGTGTGAGATCAATGCAAGGGACTCATTCATGTTGTGCAGTTCCTCATCAGTGACAGTGATGATCGTCGGATCATTAAAGTTGTCACTGTGTTGATAGTAGTCTTGGCTCACATCATAGTGGTAGTCTTGGTAGTGATCTTCCGGGTAGGGATTCACCGGTAAGTTTGATCCTCCATGGTGCACGGCAGCCAGTGCAAGAGGGTCAATTGCTTTCCTTGGTTTGTTGCCGGTGATGTATTCCTCATGTTGAACCATCATACTGAACAGGTCATGAAGTCCCATGTGTCCAAGGTTCCTACTCAACTGGATGTTAATGGCCAAGTTTCGCCATTCAGGGTTTAAGTTCTTCAAGAACTTCACGTTCACCTCGTAACGCGACTTCTCAACCTTTAGTCGACGAAGATCGTTGACTAGGGAGTTCAAGCGTTGGTATGAGTCGTGCAGTTGTTCGCCTTCTCTTGCATGAAATCCTTCGTAGGCATTCATGGCAGATTCCTTTTGGAATTCTGAAGCAGTGTCTCCCCCTTGCATTTGCTGTTCTATTTCATTCCAGATGTCCCTAGCATTGTCGAAGCTGTCGACGCGGGAATACATGTCATTTGGGAGAGACATGATGAGAAGAGACATTGCACGTTTGTCAATCTCATGACGTGCACGTTGTTTTTGGTTGTACAAGTGGTACGGCTTTTCCACTGTGTACGAGGGTAGAAGCGGACAGGTGTCGGTTTCCGGTACTTCTGCAACGGTGACTGTAGGTCTTACTGGACCTTCCCTGATTGATTTCATCAGGTTCCTATCAAGCTGATCGAGAAAATGGATCATCCTAAGCTTCCATTGAGCATATTCTTCCATGACGAGCACTGGGGGACGTGACTCAGACCCCATGCTGACGATTTCTCTCGACATCATATCCTCACAGATAAAGATCCCCTTCGAGTGGATGACTTGGTTTTGGAAAAGTTTTCGAAAAAGACCGTTCGGGCGAGCACTCGTGACACAATTAGCCTCGAAAGATTAACGGTTTAGTAAAATAGCTAAGTATCGGATTTGACGCGAAAATTGAAAATTTCCGGGTCAAAGAGTGCGAGACCCAATTCGGGATCGTGAGATTCCCGATTTGGATCTGGCCGCGAAACCCGATTCGGGTATTGTGAAAACCCGAATTGGGTGAACAGTGGAGTCCCGATTCGGGTATTGGTAAAACCCGAATTGGACTAATTTGAGCAAAACCCGGTTCGGGGAACCCGTTGCCCGATTCGGGAAACCGAGGTTTTCCTGATTGGGTAACGTGTAATTCCCGGATCGGGTATGGTACACTTACCCGATTCGGGTTTTGAGCTGATGAATCAGTTCAAAATACCCGATTCGGGAAAGCTGACCAGGAGCTCCGAAAAACAGCTAAAAATCATCAAAAACCACTTTTTGAATCAGTGAAAAATGTTCCAATTTGTGTAAAACAAGTGCAAAAACCTTTTGAAAACACTTATCACTTAAAAACAATAAGAATGGAGTGGATTTGAGGCTCAAAGTGAGCAAAAGTTGGTAAAACCAAGTTTTTCAAAAACTTTTCAAACCATTTCAAATAAGCTAAAATCTCCAAGAAATCCACCAAAGGTTTTGCTCTGATACCAAATGTGAGTCCCAAATAGAATGAGAATAAAAGATGGAGAGAAACTAAAGCTAATGATAAAGCTATGAAGAACAATAATGGTGAGAATGTTGGTGAAAATGATGTAGAAGACAATATGGAGAACAAGAGAATATCTTGGGATTGCTTCTCATTAAAAGTAGGCTACCAACATCTACACAAAACCCTAGGCTATAGCAATGTTTATATAGCACTAGGTATAGAGAAATTACAAGACAAGCCCTTAGAGTCTATGACTCTTTACAAAAGAGGGCAAACATAAACTAAAGCTAAATACTAGAATAAGGAAAATACTGGATAGACCCTTGACTTCTTCACAACCTCAAAGTAGGGTCTAACAATTTGAAAGATGATCATTTCATATGTATTGGTTCAAATTGTGGAACTTTTAATGTATTTTTTATTTCACAAATACCTCAAAAATATTTACATTGTAAAACAAGTACATGTGAAACAAACTGAACACATAATAATAAAAACATATGTTAATCATCAATATTTAAAATCTTAGTCTAAGATAGAAAAATAAATCATATACAACAGTGCCCTGTTCTCGAGTTTAAAATTTAAAGGAGAGAAAGGGAAGCAGAGGAAAGGAAAAGAAAGGGATGGAGAGAGTTATCCTTCCAAATCATCCCACTTTTGGAAGGAAAGGGAAGGATAACTTTTAAGAGAAAAATAAGAGAGAGTTATCCCTCCTAATCCCTCCAAATCCTTTCCTTTCCTTCCTTTAAAAAACTCGAGAACACATATATCCCTCCAAATCTTTTCTTTTCCTCCCTTAAAAAAAACTCAAGAACACACTTTTGTTACTTTCCTTAGAAATCCTTTCCTTTCCTTCGTTAAAAAAACTCGAGAACAGGATGGTGCACTAGATTATCACAACTTTATAGGTTCTCGAAATAATATCCTTGTATACAGATACACATACACATAAGTGGGTTTTGGTAAGAAGTTAAGGTCAACATAGGAAACGTAAAAACTAGTTATAGATCATTAAATGAAAAGTGGATGCACATTAGCATAAGATGCACGAGATGTACTAGAATAGTTTCGTTCTAAAAGACAATTCATAAGAGGACATAAAATTTATAGTAATCAACGTTCAGATCCACTTCTTACATGATACCTCAACTTCTTAGGAGATCATTCTCTCTCTCTCTCTCTCTCTCACTCTATCTCTATCTATCTATCTATCTATCTCTCTATCTCTATTTCTATCTCTCTCTCTCTCACACACACACACACGTATATATATACACAAACGCATACACCGAGAGAGAGAGAGAGAGAAGAGAAGAGAGAAAGAAGAAAATTCGGTTGCAAACTCATTCTCGTTACACACTTGAGTGTGAATGTTCATGCATTATTCACGATGGATAATGCAACATTCAAGGTGAATAATATATTATTCAGTCTAAATAATGATGATGAATGTTCTCATGCATTATGCATGAGAACATTCATCATCATTATTTAGACTGAATAATGCATTGGTAATATAGCATTGAGAATGAATAATATATTATTAATCATAAATAATGGATGAACATCCACCTTTGTTATTCGGACTGAATGTGACACATGTTGCGCACTCAGTTGTTTTCACGTTCGCAATGAAAAATGAGTTTTTATTTGAACTTTGAACTTGTCCCTAGATGTGTGTGTTTATGTGTGTGTGTGTGTGTGAGAGAGAGAGAGAGAGGGACAGAGAGATCATGTGAGAAATGTCATCTTTTGTGAGAAGTATTTTAAAACATCGATCAATTTTAATCAAATACCCTTCCATTAATTGTAGCTTAAAAGAGAGAATTAATCCGATACATCTTATTTCGATGCATCTCATTCTAATATTCGTCTATTTCTCATCCAACAGTTGATAATATTTATATATATTTCTCATCAAACAGATTTATATATATCCTTTCCAGCTTGGACAATTTTGCCCCTGGCGTGCAAGGCACGTGATAACCCTTAACGGCCAAAAATTGACGTCGTGAGGTCGAGGGACCAAAAATGAAACAAAGTGGTAACGTCAGGGACTATTTTTGATATTAGTTTGATTTAGGGACCAAAATTGAAAAAGTGTGATAACCACGGGGACCAAAAGTGTAATTCACTCTAGTTTATATTTATAGAATGTTAGTTGCAGCTTACATTCTCACCAAATTCAACACTTCTCAGTTCCCATTAAAACCCAACCTTTTTTTCTGGAAGAGATATCCCATACCACATTAGGCCCAGACTAATACTTGGCAATTTTAGGCCGAAACCCGACTGCTAAAGCATGCAGTCCGGGGTCAAAGCCCCAGTACCTCCAGAATGCGTCCCCCAAGGCTCGAACTCGGGTTCACCACCATGTATTGCCCAAACCTTACCACTAGGCTAACACTCATTTGGTATTAAAACCCAACCTTATGATCAATATATATAATATTTATACAATGTTAGTTTATACAGAACACTTTTATTTATTTTTCGAGGGAAAAAGGAGTCCTAACTATGAAATTTGTCTCAAAATAAAGGTTTTCAATAAGTTTAATGGGTGGCTATTATAGAACCTTACAATTATCAGGAAAACATTTTTATAAGAAATTTTTTTTAATAAACTATAGTTTCAGTTCACGTGGTTTCATATTTATAATACCCTGATCTTTAAAAAATACATTTTTATCCCTATGGTTTTTATTTTCATTGCATCTCTCCATCCAAACTTTGTTAAATTAATTGTTTAACTCATCCAAAAAAATGTTTGATTAAGTTACATATTCTGATTTTATAGTGGATAATTTTTTATATTTTTAATTTCAAGTTACATAATTCATATTTTGTTACTTTTTACTTTATTTATTTTATCAATACATTTTTTATTGGTTAATTATAAACGATTATAACTTTAATCAACAAAACAATAAAATAATTTCATTAAACTATTGATAAGTAAATGATTTTTTTTCAAAGCTTTGGTCCCTAAGGTTTGTCAAATATTACGAATTTGGTTCTTAAATTATATTTATTACAAAATAAATATCCAGATATGCAGTTTGTTATGAATTTTGTCCCTCATATTAACGGTCATCCATTAATCAATTGTATACTTTTTTTACTTGAATGTAACGAACGATGTAAAATAGACACCGGTTGCACTATATACCACTTTTTTATTGTGAGCAACTGAACATATAGGTAAACACTCAACACAATGCATTAAACACTTACGTTTCATATAAATCAATTTTACTACTTACAATAAAATCTATCACACTTTATAACCCGACTCAAAATCCCAAGCTCTTAATAACTAGTTACCAACATTTTGGAAGTAAAATGATCAAATCAAAATTTGCATCCAAACATAAATAATTAAAATTTCTATTTTATTGCAAGATTGAATATTCATATATACATCGAAATCGAATTCGAAAAAACACCTGATTACAATAATCAGTATGGTTGATATATCAAAATCAAATCAAAACAAAACAAAATTGAATTTCATAAAATCATAATTTAGAATGTTGTTGATTTCTTGCTTCCAATTCGGTTGATATTAACAAAAAACCCTAGCCTGTACGGTAGAAACGACTTCATCTTCTCCCCTTCCCTTTCAGCTCTTTTTCGCGCGTAAAACACCTCGTGAAACGACGGCGGCGACGATCCGGCCGCCGACGACTTCAATTTCCCGGCGACTCTACTCGCCTCCAGTTCCACCGGACTCACTTTCCGATTCTTCTGTTTAGACGCTTTAATTTTCTTATTAGATCTCGAAAAAAATATCGATCCGCCGTTGCTCCGCCGTATCAGATCCAGAATCCTCCTCCACCGCCGGCGAGATCCGGATCCGGAATTGCTCTCCTTACATTTTGTTAGAATTGGTGAAACGACGCCGGGCTTCGGCCTCCACATACAGAAGCTTCCAGAAGGTCCGTCGTTGTTTGATTCAATTTCCGATTCCGAAGATGAAGAAGAAGAGTTAGAAAACGACGACGCTTCTCCGTCATTAACGAACAATTTCCGTATCTGAATGTTAACAGTATCGAGTTCTCCAACCGGAAAACCTACACCGCGGTTAACAGAGATCTGTTTACCTGAAAAAACTTGTTTTTCATTATCGTTGTCGAATACCTGAGAGAATTCGAAATCGTCTTCTTCGTCTAGGTCGCTGAACTCGTGAAACTTTGCTGATTGTTGTTCGTGGATGAATTCACGGCTGACTTTAGCGGCGGCCGTGGCGGTGGCGGTTAAGCTATCGGAAAAGTAGCAGCTGAAGCTTGGAGAAAGACCTAAATCGTTGATTTCCATTTGCATTTCCATTTTAGGGTTTAGTTGGTTGGTTTGATAGTTTGATTTGAATTTTGGGGCATTTTTGGTATTTATAGGGTGGTGGACTTTGGTCACGTGAGTTTGATTTTCTAGAATGCGAAATAGGCACGTGCTTACGCTAACATTATTGTTTATGTTTACGTGTATTTGATAGTTTAAGTGGACTTGTAGTATCGTAAACCCCAATAGCATCTCTAGCAAGAGTTTTTATAAATTTTCTTAAAGTTGGAATTCCGACGGTACCATTATTGTTTTTGTTTACGCATTCGTTAACATATTCGGTCTAAATAATACACAAATATTTGGTCAGTGTTAATAATTTATTATTCACTTTGAATAATACATAATATTTGGTCTGAATAATTATGTATTATTTAAACTGAATGTGAGTTGAATAGGATACGTGATGCGCTTTCAGTTGTTCATTTGTCTTCGTATTCGTAATCAAATTTGAGTTTCATTTTAACTTCACCATATAGGGTTATGTTCATGTGACACCAAGTTGTTTCCGTAAGACCGGTGATACCAACACTTTTTATATGAAACTTCACAGCAAAACTCTGTGAGTTACAAAAGAACCCAAAAATGTGTATCAAAATCGATGAGAACCCAAAAATGTGTATCAAAAATCTGTATCATATATACCCTATTTTAGCATATAAAATACTAGCATAGTTGTTGCCTTGTTGGAACAAAAAATGACTAAATCTTTTTTTTTTTTAGCATAGCTGTTGGAGATGTTTTTATAAATTGTTAAATTTATCACACATTATCATTAACACTTGTTTGTTACATTATATATCAATGTATGATCTAACATGATTCTAATATAAAAGAATGTGAATTTAACATATTTTTTTCAATAGACATATTTAAATACCAATGATAGGGAAAAATCTCCATTTAAAAGTATAAACTTTGACATGTATTTGAGCTCTCTAAAATATTTGTCTTGGGATTTATAGATGTTTAAATCAATATGTTTCTTAAGTTTAAATTAATCATTTTACAGCATTTTGAATATATGTATAAAATGACAATAATTAAATGTAAATACCTACATTCACTTTGCCATTCGTTAAATTATATATTATTTATTACATATTTGCAATAAAAATATATATAATTATTGAATAAATTAAAGTTTTATTTTGCAAACAAAAACATCAACTTTCATCTGTGCACATTGTACCACAAATGGTATTTTATTTATTATAACAGTTAGTATTGTGCGTGTTTAGATTAATTGGTACTACATATATACTAATTGCATTAAAAAAAATACATATAAAATTATATATTAACAATTTGAACTCGTTTCACACTCACATATTTATTAATGAACATGATACAAACATAAAATAAGTACGCGTTATTTTCTTTTAAATACATCATTGTAATTAGGTCTTTGATTTAACGAAATCCTATTTGTCTATTGAAGTCCACCAACAAAAAA
This sequence comes from Centaurea solstitialis, assembly GCA_030169165.1. Classification (NCBI taxonomy): domain Eukaryota; kingdom Viridiplantae; phylum Streptophyta; class Magnoliopsida; order Asterales; family Asteraceae; genus Centaurea; species Centaurea solstitialis. Next base: position 78,790,994 of record CM058041.1, read on the forward strand.
GACAAAAAAAAAAAAAGACGAAAGTCTGAATCATTAGACTAATAGACATGTGTTTATTTGATTCCCCTATTAAAAAAGAACAAGTTGTTACATGAGATCCTTAATTTTTTTAGGTTTTTTTCAATGTTAATCATAAGTAATTTTTTTTTTTTAAGAGGTATCCCAGACCACATTTGGCCCAGACTAATCCTCGGCAATTTTGGGCCGAAACCCGACTGCTAAAGCATGCAGCCCGGGGTCACCCTACTTGAGTCCATTTTACCTTTTTACCGCCAAAACCCGTGCTCCAAAATAAAAGCCCCCGTACCTCCAGAATGCGTCCCGCAGGGTTCGAACTCGGGTTCACTACTATGCAGTGCCCAAGCCTTACCACTAGGCTAACACTCCTTTGGTAGGTAATTTTTTATTCACCGGTTATTTCATATATATATATTATTTATACAACTTTATCATATAAAACTTTAGCAATAAAGATTAATAAACATACTATTAAATTATCTATATATCATAATTGTATACATTTATGTCGCTAAAACACACAAACACAAACACATATCTATCTATATATATATATATATATGGGAGTAAGGGTCGTATCAAATACAAACTCGGTAATTCTTACAAACTATACAAACAACTATATTTGAAAATATTAGAGTTATTATCATGGTTCATTAATTAATCTGAGATATATATGGAAGATGATAATATTCATTAATTATTATCATGTTTTATATTAAGAAATTAAATGAAATAAAAAAATTAGTCTAGATCAACGGTTATGATTGGTTTGTATTATTTGTAAGAATTATAGGATTTGTATTTGACATTACCCCTGTGGGTGTATTCATTTAGAAACTCAATAAATCTTATAAAGTTATAGAAACAATTTTCAAGTGTTGTTGCATATGTAAAACAACAATACATGTGAAAGAATGAAGTGATTATACAGTGTTGTTTCATATGTGAAACACTCAAAACTGTTTTTTGTGTGAGAACATTTTGCATATGCAACAACATTGTATAAGCACTCCATTTTCGTACGTATTGTTGCGTATATGAAATAAAATAAAACTGATTTTTAAGTCTATACAAATTATTGTGTTTAAAAATAATAAGACTCTCTCTCTCTCTCTCTCTCTCTATATATATATATATATATATATATATATAGTTGTATTGACGCACATGCACTAAATAAACCAACATAAGAAATTATCATTTATATAACTGATAGCGTATGCTATAGAAATAACAACACGCTTGGGATGTATTCAACAAATTTATATTTATTTATCTACAAAGGAAGTTTCGCTTCTTGTATGAAACTTCGAAGCTCCCATAATCAATTTAAATTTTATTAGTTGTGAAAGAGAAACTTATGACATAAGATCACTGACATAATTTTCTATATTTGAAAGAACTTTCATTTGTCACAATCAGATTTCGACCCATCTTTTAATTTATATATATAATTAGTGTAAATAATAAAATAAAGACAATTTTGCTTGTAGAAAGACAAATTTTAGCTTGTTAAAGAAATTAGTTTTAAATTAGGAATAACTATGATAGTAAATTAATAATTAAGCAATAATTAATATATTAAACTATAATAATTGTTATTAAAAAAAGTTTTCTAGAATGTAAACTAGCTTGTAGCAACACGTTGTTGACTCATCAAATGGATTTATGCACGAAATTACATATCGTGTACCAAACCTTGATTCTCTATTGGATTTAGCAAATCTTTTTTACATATATAATTGTAACACCTCGTTTTTGGATCTATTTTTGAAAAAACTCAAGAGAAGGACTAAAGTTGTAAGATAGTGAGAGTGCTAGTTTAAGGACTCAATAGACAATAGTACAGAAATGGGACTTGTTATGTAATTATGGAATTCAGTTCAAAGGAATAGAGAAAATTACCCTAGTATTTAACCAAGGGGGACAAAATGTTTCGAAGGATTTATGATGAGTAATTTTTTTTATGATGAGTTATTATATTGTAAGTAATTGATTATTATAAAATAAATAATTTTAACATAATTTAAAATATTATGAAATATTTAAAAACGTTATTATAATGTTGTGAGATTTTATTGGACTCGTAGGATTGTAAACTTCAAACTTTTCTTTATACCAAAAACGAGATGGTAATGAAATTGTTCAATGGTAAACCTTTATGTCCTCTTCGAACGGCGAACGATATTCAGTCTCTTGTCTTTTCCTGGGTTTACAATAGAAGTAAAGATGGTTTTTCGTTAAACTGGTATGATTGGACTTGTAACCCAGGATCGATTTGATCTCGTTTTTGGTTGGGCTAGCGTCTTGTTAGTCTCAGTCTTTTAATGAATCGCCAATAAAAAAATCAAATTTTGAATCACATGATTCCCATCAAAAATTTGGAAACTAGAAGAGCCCTAGACGAGGATTTGTTGTATAAAGGATTGTTGAAAGAAATCAGAAATCAAAAGTATCTCTCATCATTCCCATTAGTTATTTCAAAAGTTAGGAGCAACTCGGATTACATCAAGAATGTGGTGAACTTTTTGTGTTTCCTTTAAGCAAAAACATAGCAAATTCGAAATTTTGGGTAGAAATCAGTAAGTTGAGGTATGATACTTTTAGTAAAACTTTGTTTTCACAGACATTAATAACATAACATGTATAACAAGAGTTTGGCATCCTATTATGTGCAATGGGAGGCTTCAAAGTCATTGAGGAAAGAAAAATAAAAAATGATGCCGTTATTTCTAAGCCAGTAGATTAACATAATATGTACAAACAATTGAATAAAGATGCCAACTGAATAAGGATGTTAGCAAGCTAGAAATGAGCTCTAGAACAAAGAGAGCTAATGGGTGCCCTAGTCGTCAAATAAGTGTTAGTAAGTATTCAAGGATTGCAAGATATAAATTACATAGAATTACTTGTCTAGATGGTTTTGATGCAATATTAGGAATGGATTGTTCTCGAACAAAAATACACATATCATATGCAATATAAATAGTGATAAAGATTAAAACACCAAAAACGTAAATCATGCATTTGTATGAGATAAATGCCAACGAACACCTTATGAAAGTGTGTTGCATAATTACCTTATGCAATCAACATAGAGTAAGAAAAGAAAGATTGGCCAGTACCACCGTATCATCCTTCATATATCCATCCCTTTATTAGAAGTCACATGAATTATAAGCACATCTCTAACAGATTCTATAAAAGAAAATTTTGGATTTTGGACAAATATAGATGTTGTCGAAGCCCTTGCAGCCATGAAGGTTCTGTTGTGATTGCTCCAAATTAGTTATGCCGTATGGGGTATTGGTCAATGTTGTAAGTTGGTTCGGAGACTGACGGTCACCCAAAAAAAAACAATGAAGACAATTTTTTTTTGCTCCAACTAATTTTTTAAAATGCAGAAAATATGAGTGTCCAAGATTCTTCAAATTTGATACTCTTCAAATGATTATCATGAAAAAGATTTATTTATTACATTATATTAACAAGAAACATTGAAATAAGACATTTAATATATCCAAAAAAATATCTTATCAAGCGTATGAGATTTTTAATGATATATTACTGTTATAATCTCTAAAATGTAAAAAATGTTAAAGTTAGACTATTATTATTAGATTTTGAATTTAGATTCTTTAGGCCCCTGTACCGCATGGCGGGTTCCATGCGGACTTAGCGGCTTCATGCGGGTAGTGGTACGCCAAGCAAGGGTAAGCATTGACGGGTAGAGAGGCGGGCTTACCCTCACCTCTCTCTCTCTCTCCGTCTTCCTCTCTTTCTCTCTCTTTAAGGTATGAGGGTATGAAAGTAGGTAGTACTCGACTTGAGGATTCCAAAGTTAGAAAAAGAAAGTTTAATGTGATACTGATATAAAGAGTGACGGTATAAGGATATATATGAAAAAAGACACTACTCATAGTCCTAGGAGGAAAGATTCTATTGCAACGTACTTTCAAAATTATCTAAAAAATATTCGATTTATATAAAAACTTTAAATAATTTACCTATTGGTATTTAACTTTTATCAAAGTCAGAAAGGTTGACTTGCATGGAGGAAACCATGCAATACAAATGGTTTATGTGTAGAAGAGATTCAGTTTGTGTATGAAAGCACTTTTACTTGTTACAACAGAATATAGTTGACTTTATGGTCTACCTAATTAATTATTCACCAAAATTTACAATAAACGATTATGTAAAAGAAAAAGACAAATTTGAACTTGTTAAAAAAAAGGAACATTTTCTTGATTTTTCTAGAGCAAGTCATAAATTACCTTTCTAGAACAAAAAACATATAACTTACATATGGGCTACGTCAATAGATTTACGATCGTCTAGTTGTTTTATTATTAAGTAACGTATGAAAAGTTATCTATATGAATTTGTCTGTCGATATAAATCAGAAATATTTTTGTTTGGTAAAGATTGTTCATAAATAAAAGGAGTGTGCTTTTAACTTGGAGGGATAAGTATGGAAAAAACTTGGCTTTCTGCATAAATTCCGTCCCTAAAATCTTATTGAGTAAGTCACTTTCAATGTCATTAAGTTGCTATCGAAAAGTCATGTATAGTTGATTAAACAACTATGCCCTTAATTGTAAAATGTACAAGGTCACTACTTTTTGAGTTTTGACTAGGGCAGGATTCTAAGATTGTAATAGGGTTTAATCGACTCTTTTCTGTCCCTGAAAAAAATTGGTATGATCATGCTTTCACGTTGTCTTCTCGAATTTGTGGAGAAAAGTAGACCTGACAAACGTGTCGTGTCGTGTTGAGTTCGTGTCGGGTTCAAAGTTAAACGGGTTGAAAAGGCTTGATCCTAACCCGACCCGTTTAATTAAACGGGCCAGAAATCCAAACTATAACCCGACCCGTTTAATAAACGGGTTGACCCACTTAACCCGTTTAACATTTATAAAATTATAATTTTAAAAATAAAAAATTCACAAAAACATAGGAATCCAAATTTTATAATTCAAACATATAAGTTTGAACCAAATCCATTAATATTATTACATTATAAATCCAAATAAATTGTAAATTAGTAAAAAGTTAAAAAGAAACTTTATATATATACACAAACATACACATATATGTATAAACGGGTTAGTCCGGTCATTTTTTAGTTGATATGTTTGACCCTAACCTTACCCGTTTAGTTTTCGTGTTGTGTCGTGTCAACCCATTTACTTAAACGGGTTGAAGTTTGTTACCCAAACCCGTTTTATTTCGTGTCGGGTTAGCGTGTCGTGCCAGTTTTTGCTAGGTCTAGAAAAAGAAAAGAGATAAGAATAAACGGAAAAAGGTGAAAAAAAATAACTTTTTATTTATATATTCAAGGAGAAAGAAAGAAAATATTTTTTTTGATATTATTGAACATGAAAGAAATGAAAATAAAGATGTCAATTTTACATAATACTCTCAAAGTACATTTCTTTATTATAAAAGGCTAGATAATTTTGTAATTTTCATGATCTTTAGTTTTTAAAACCGTTTTTTAAATAAATATGCTAATTTTATTTAGATTAAGAAAAAACCTTGAAAAAGCAACAAAGAAAGTGTTCATCCAAAAAGATGATCCAATATATATAATTAAAATGGTTGGTAGAAAATTAAAAAAAAATACTACCCTCTTCCTACTTTTTAAATAAAAAATCGATGAATATATAAAATTTTGGAGCGAAACAAATTACACGTAAAAAAACCAATTTATCATTCATAATTTTACATATATTAACCACAAGGGTGGCCGGTAACGTAATAATTAATGTTGAGGAGATGTGGTGGAATATCTTATGTGACCATAGTTTGAACCCAAACGTCCAAATGTGTCTACTAAGTTATCAGAGGATATGTCTTACAACTTTAATTTGTTAGGATTAATCTTGAGATAATTGATGACATCATTTCAAGAAAAAAATACATATATTTTGATATAATTTTTTTTTCATTTTTCTTTTAGTAATTTTTTTCTATTAGTTTTCTTTTAAGATTCTATTTTAAGCCTTTTTCCTTAAAAAAACATTATCTATATTTGTAACACATGCGGATGTATAATTGTTAAGATTAAAATATGATAACATGATTCATAAAAGATAAAGTAACATGAATTAGTCTACGGTCATTATAATAAGACCAATATAACAATTTTTAACGTCTATATAAACTTAAATAATTAACATAAAATAACTTATAACTATTTATCTTTTATTAAGAAGGTGACGATTAACTTTTATCAAAAGAATATATGATATAACGTTAATCACGCAACAAACATATAAATCTTTTTTGAACCGCAGATTACACATACACATCCAACTAATCTACTATTAAAATCTACTTCTAAATCTACATCACTGTTCACGACGGGACTGGAACCCACAACCACAAGGGAAGGGGACACGTTAACGCCACTCCAAATGCCGCTGGGGTACAAGCCCATTGGCAACAAACATATTTATCTACGTTGAAGAAAGTTTCTAATCTATGTTTTAATTTAAATAAATATTTTTTTTAAAATATAACAAAAATTAAATTTATTTTCTTTAAGAAAAAGACAAAATCGAGATTGTTAAATAAATGTTTTCATATTTAATGAGAAAGATAACCATGATACCATAAAAAGAAATTGATTCTAGAAGTGTTCTAAATTAATTTGAGGTTTATCCTATCTGTAAACTATCGTATGAATATAATGTTATAATGTCTAACAAATTTGTTTATTTAATTAATATCCATATCGTAGACTAAATAATATATAACAAATATAATAAATTGATGTTGTTTTTGTTGTTAATTTGTTTAAGATAACATCATTAGAATCTATTTGAGAATATTAATTTTCATAACATCTTCAAAAGTTGAAGTCCAAACACATTTTAACATAGAATTGGTAGTGCCTAGATTAGAACATGATAAAGAATTGAAGATCATATCTTTACTGCATCGTAAACCAAATGGTTAATGTAAAGTCGATTTTGTTACAGCGATGATGAAAATCAGATCTAAAGATAGATCCTAATTAGGTGCCTTATTTAAAAAGGACAAAAAAACCCAACAACAATATGTGATTAGTGACCCTAAAATGTAGCTTGATCTCATGGTAATACACATGTAGTAAAAGCCTAAAAGAAAGGAGTCCAATAATTGCTAGGTGACTTAGTCTCCTTTCATGAACTTTTCCTCCATCTTTTGAGCCAAAAAACAAGAACCAAATTGGGAGTGTTGGAAGTCATTTGAAAGCAAGATACCCAACTTTACATTGGTGTAATCTTTCTTAAGTGCCTCTATAGGATTAATTAAACCAACTAATTAATTGATTTGATTTTGAAGGAAAAGAAACTAGTTATAGAAAATGATAGGGTGGGACGACGTTTATAAGGTAATAGCGTCGATGGTCCCGCTCTATTTCGCACTGATCTTAGGGTATGGCTCAGTGAAATGGTGGCACTTGTTTAAACCAGACCATTGTGGTGCAATAAACATGTTGAATTGCTATTTCATCATGCCTCTTTTCACATTCGACTTCACGACCCGAATCAATCCCTATAAAATGAACTTTCGTTTCCTGGCCGCGGACGTCATCTCAAAATCCATCATTCTTGGAGTCATATTGTTATGGGCTAAATATAGTTCGAAAGGAAACTATCGTTGGTCGATCACAAGCTTCTCATTGTCGGCTTTCAATAATACGCTTGTTGTTGGGGTGCCACTTATGCATGCGATGTACGGGCCACGTGGAGAGAATCTTGTGATCCAGGCGTCGATTTTGCAGTTGATGATTTATATGATAATTTTGTTGATGATGTATGCATTTAGGAGCGTAAATGAGTCGTTGGATCAAGAAGTCGAGTCGAATGATGAATCGGAAACAGATTTAGAAGGGAATCAGAAGGAGACTAGAAGACCATCTTTGTTGATTCTTTTGAAAGTTGTAGGGTTAAAGCTTGCTAAGAACCCTAACACATATGCATGTGTTCTTGCTGTTTCATGGGCACTTGTGGCAAATCGGTAAGTCATTTCTCAATGATATATACACATATACACAAATATATTGTTATTATGTTGAACTCATACCACCAAACTTTTATATTTAGAAGGTATGTAGAACATGCGAGTTAGTTTCAAATGAGTTATTTTCATATGTGAAAAATAAAGTGTAGTTCCATATATATAAAATAAAGAGAATTGTTTAGTATTATATATATAGGGTCAGGTTCAAATGTGAACTCATCTTTCATTGTGAACGTGATGATCATTAGTATCGCGTCACGTGACAATATTCGGTATGAATATCCATTTTTTATTCAGATTGAATAAAATTTATTCAGTCTAAATAAAACATAAATATTTAGACCGAATAAGTAAAGCTTTATTCAGTCTTAATAAAGCTTATGCACCGATTCAGATTGCCACGTGGCGCAATTTTATTGGTCTTCACATTCATAATAAAGAGATGAGTTCATATTTGAATCCCTCCCCCCCCCTCTCTCTCTCTATATATATATATATATATCTAGATGAGCCTTCATATAAAAACCACTTTTTTGTAAAAACCGACTAAAAAATAAATTTTTTTACGATTTTTTTCCCATCAAATGTTAGAATTGATATGTTGTTTCACATATATATTTTTTCATAAGATGAATATCATCCATGAATTTGTTTCATAATATGAATAAAAATGTTGTATATTTTCGATTCATAATATGAATAAAAATTTTATTTTTTCATGGATGATACTTACATTATGAAAAAAATATATATGTGTAACAATAGTTAATATCATAGTATTTGATAAAAAAAATCCTAAAAAAATTATTTTTTAGATGGTTTTCACGGGTTTTTACAAAAAAATGGTTTTTATTTAATTATTCCTCTATATATCTATTTATCTATATATATATATATATATAATATGACAGGTATCGGTACACACACTCCTCGCTTTTTAGATGAAATTGGAAATTTTGAACCTTTGACCTTCAGGAAAGGTGACAACAATATGGCCTTTAGAAGATACACAATTATATAACTTGTGAAACAAAGCATGTAAATATGTTTCACAAAATTGAAATTCAATGAAGATTTTGTATCGTTCTCACATCTATGAAAATTATTTTAACGATAAATTCAAAAAGGTTACACATATATCTGATATAACACGTATTAATTCGAATACAGGTGGGATTTGAAATTGCCGAGCATAATATACGGATCGATACAAATTATGTCTAGAGGTGGTGCAGGTCTTGCAATGTTTTGCATGGGTGAGAATTTTATTTATAACGATTATCAATATATTACTTATATTATTGTGAATTTATTAAGATAAATGATTTTTTTTCTTTAGTATTTACAAAAGAGTTGTTGGTTAATGAAAGTTGCTTTTCAAAAAAAAAAGTATTTACAAAAGAGTGATTCTTTCTTATTCATTTTGAAAATAATGGGTTTGACTAATTTTTATGTTTATCGTTGATAAGATAGTTGATGACTGATAAGCTAGTTAATGAATAAGCTGGGTTTGGCAAAAACTAGCTGATGAGATCGTTTATGATTGTAAAATGACAAAAAAAAAAAAACATGTTTAAAAAATGGTAATGTAAAAGGTAGTAAAGGGTATATTTGGAATAAAAAAATAATAAGTCTCATAAGTTACCAAAACGCTAGTGAAAGTAGCTTTTCAAAACGCTAGTTTATAAGCTAGCTTATGTTTCATCCAAACATGTACCTGACTTATAAACTATCTTATTTTAACCAAACGATGCATAAGTTGAAACTTAAATTTTCCTTTACACCTCTTAATTAGAAAATACTTTTCATTTTATTTTCTTAAAAAAAAAGTTATGCTATTATTATGTTTTTATATAAATTTAAATGTTGATTGAATATTACTATTTCAGTGAGGTGGAAAGATTTTACCTAAATATAACAAGTTGGGATTAGAAGTAATCGATATTTTCTTGTACCAAATATATGAAGATTTGTGATAAAAACTAAAAATAATGTTAACAAAATAAATTTTTACATCGATGTTTTTTTTACAATATTGATATTCTTTTTAAGAATTAAATTTTAAATAAAACCAATTTTAGTCATTTATTTACAACTATATATAAAACTAGATTTGATCCCCTCTAACACACGGGATAATGTAAAAAAAAATTAATTCATAGCAGAAAACTAATATTATAAATATGATTTGCTTTTAATAGTATTATATCCAATAATTAATTTATTTTGAAAGTATTGACCATAGAATTATGTCTTTTGGTTAATCCATGATTCTGTATTTTTAATATAATAAGAATGTAAAATGAAAATGTAAGAAAATGTGAAACATATTGTTTCTTATATATTCTTAATATTTAATAATAAAATTAAATAAAAAATATTCAATAATGGGTCAATTTCGAAGATAAATTTATTAAAATAAAATAAAGACAGTTATCTCTTTGAATAAACTTTAGATATATGATATTTGAGATGATTGTTAGAAATTGTTATAGTAGAGAGAGATAGAGATAAAATAGTTTAAAATTTGAATTAATTTTGTAGAATATTAGTTTAATATTAATGACACATATGCATGACATGTGGCAAGAACCAACACGTAGGCGAAAATGAATGTAGACCATAAAAGTGTCTAGGTACGTGTTTTGGCGGAAAAAATCAAAAATCGACTCACCAAAGCACGACACTTAACAGGCTAGTTACTCTTTTATTATATATAGATATGTTAAGATTATAAATTATTATTTAAAATACATGTAAATAATCTTAGTTTTAATTACAACTTAATAGATTGGTGTGTTTTCCTTTTTCCTTGTAGTCAAAGGATTTAAAAATGATCATTTTTAACAGAAAAAATTCCAAAGATTACATTGACTTTAACTTTGAGATGCTAACAAGAAATAATTGTAAAAACAAAAATCTAAGATTCAAACTATATATATAATGCAGGGCTTGTCATGGCATTACAGAAAAAGATAATCGATTGTGGCTTGACCATAACTGCATTTACAATGCTACTGAGGTTTGTGGTCGGACCAACAATGATGACTGCCGGCTCGCTTGCCGTGGGTTTGCGAGGTGATGTGCTTTGTATGGCCATAATGCAGGTAAGTTTGATTAGCGTATCTACTGATGCTTTTTGGATACTGAACTACTCTTGTACGTCATAACAGAAATTTCATGAAACTTTATGTCATATTTAAAAATGTTACTCTAAGTTACTAAGACGAAGTTAAATGACCTAGCTAATTTAATAAATATATTAACGAAGTTGAACAACCTAATATGACTCAGAAAATAAATCATTATAATAGTTTTTATATGATATTTTTGAAAAATGTGTTATTGGGGTTTTCAATATAATTTGTAATATGTGTGACATTTTGTTTACAAAAAAGTCGTACAAAAAACTAATAGAACGGTTTACTTTTTTGTAAATTTGCCTGTTGAATTTCTCGTGACTTATTCTAATGCCTTTTATGTAACACAAAATTTTTGGTCCTAATTTTTTCCATTAAATTATCTATTATTGGGCTTCCTACACGACTCATTTTATTGTCGTGACATAAATTATAAATAAGGATTAACGTACTAGTTTTGCTCATGGTTGCTTCGGTTGACAGGCTGCTATACCTCCATCAATTGCCTCTTTCGTGTTTGCCAAGGAAAATGAGCTTCATGTAAACGTGCTCAGCACTGCGTAAGTTTTCCGTTTCTGTTTTCATAAATGATTTGACAACTTACCTCAAATGGTAAAAAATTATATGACATATACAAATTGACATTGTTTTTTATTTATTTTTCAGGGTCATTTTTGGCACAATTGTATCCATTCCCGTGTTATTATCGTATTATGTTGTGTTAGGCATCTTAAATACAAAACTTGATTAGATTATCGATGAGAGTTACTTTCGTATTTTGACAGATGATGGATTCGTGACCTATTAAATTAAGTTAACATTTAGTCATTTAGACATGTATTTCACTTCTTTCATCCCAAAATTGTTTACATTGAAAAAGACACATAATTTTTTTTAAAAAATAATGACAATTAATATTACATGGAACAATTAATTTCTTCATCTCATAAGTGAGGGTATAACTGAAAACTAGGCGCTTATTTTTTTGAAAATGGTCACTTATTTTAAAGACAAACTGAATTAGAAATATGAACATTTATTTGGGACGATAAGAGTCCAACTTATTCTTTTGCAATTCAAATCACTACTAATTCATATGGTCGGTTCATTCCACAATATATCTATGTCGAAAGAACATATTCAAACTTCAATTGAGATAACGCTCCAAACTTAGAAAGTTGTAAATACTTGATCATGTCATTGATGAATTTTAGGTTGTTGGATCTATTTGACCAATTTCTTTCGTTATACTTTTTTATGGTTAATCCGAGTTCAGAAATAAACATGGAGGCGTAGTCTTCGTATGTAGAATTGTAGATAGATTTTATAGTGGTTGTGTCCTATGTATATGAATTTACTAGTGGTGTTCGACTATTCATGATTTCATTAAGCTTAAAGTTTTAATTTATACATAATCTTAATTTAAATTGACCTGAAAATGTGGTTAGCATTTACGCAAAAATAATGATTACTTTGCATCCGTATTGATTCTTGTAACACATGCCAATTCTATTAAAGTGCACATCATAACTTATCTTACAATTCATGACATCAATATAAATAATATCACAATCATAAGGCTATGACGTCCTGATTAAGGCTTGTGGGGAAAGTTGTTTGTTAACCCTTTTACTCCAGGTTCAGATCCAGACGCTTTAGTTGTCGGTGATTAACTAAAGATAGCATGCTTTAGCTGTCAGTGAACCTTACCGGGATTAGTCGGGGCATAGCCTCGAATACCCTTCCAATATATACGAATAACATCACAACTTAGCATTATGCAGTTATGAACATCTAATAATATCCGGTGATTTGAACAAAAGGTAGGTTTATTACAACTTTAATCATAAAGTTCACAAAACACTAAGAGCATATAACATAGTGTATCATAGTCTAAGTCCATCTACAACTAGGCCTTTTCCTTGTCCTTGCCATCAATGGTCTTATTTTCTCCTTCATGTCACTAGTTAGAGATTAAATCCTGTGAATTTTGATTCCTCACATAAAACATCTCATTAGTTATTTTGTGGAAATGATCATCAACATGACCTATAGTAACATAACATTTAATATACAGGTTCATGCATACAATATACTAAAAAGTTATCATACTTTAAACATGTTAGTAATCATTTAAGACCTCATTTACTCCTTGGATGGTGTGGGTCACCACTGATCCTTAAAGTTTGACATAAATGGGCTTACATGCTTGTTTGATCCATGTGGAATCCCTAAGGAAACCCCTAACATAACATGTCTTTTTTTTAAAGAGTGTTTGGGCCAAAGCCCGACTAATCCCCGTCAATTTTGAGGGTTAAACATGACTCTACTTAAATATTCTCATAAATGCGCATAGAAAGGCTCGAACTCGGTTAAGACGCTATGAACCCCTGAACGATAATCAATCCACCACAGTGCTGAAGACCATAACATGTCATGTTAGTGGAGTCTCAGTTTGTGACCCCACAATACAAAATCAATTTCATGCATAATACACTTATCACATTGAGCATCACTTGACATGTCCAACATTGTGTTTACACCCTTCATAGTCATGCACACAAAAAGTGTACAAGGTCATTTAAAAAGAACAAAACATTCGTCATTAATTAACCAGTTTATTCATTACAAAAAAAATGAATCAACTTGTATAATTTCCATTTTACTCGTTCATTGCCAAAAAGTATACATATATATGTACATATATGTATAGAGAAAGATTCAAATGAAAATGACAACTTTTTAAGAATGACGATTCTCAATCACTCATCCAATCAATAAAAGCGGCTTTGACTGGGTCACCATCCTTTAATCGTTCATTGCCAAAAAGTATAAATTATATATGTGCATATATGTATAGAGAAAGATTCAAATGAGAATGATAACTTTTTAAGAATGACGATTCTCAACCACTCATACAGTCAATAAAGGCGGCTTTGATGGGTCACCATCCTTTAATCATCTCCACCCTCCATGAATCGCGTCAATCCTCCGTGATCTCGTCCATCGTAACCGAAAATGTGTGGCTGATAATCATCCTCGAGTTTTCTTAAATTGACATCGTTTTCGTATGAACCCACCTCTGTATGTATGTATGTATGTATGTATGTATGATTATTTAATATTTTCGGTGCGTGAAAAATGACTTTACAACCATGACTTTTCACTGGCCATATTTTATTTTAGGTTTAAAATAAAAGATCAATATATAAAACCGGTTCATTTTTTGTCCAAGGTGTTGTGGTGGAGTGGTTACTGCTTGGAGGGTACATAGCGCCCACCCATGTTCGAATCCCCCCATGCACAAACTAAGGACATTTGTCAATTCCTTTGTAGCTCAACGGTCGGTAACGTCCTAAGGGGGCAGTGGATGGTATCCTTGTCTACTTGGGTTAGATTCGGGGAGGGAACAGGAGGCGACACCCTAGTTCATGGGTCGACCTTCGGGCCGGACATGGGCGAGGCTATGGGCCGGTAACGGTTTCCATGGTCGAGAGAATTAATTGGGTGTCTGAATGGATCCCGAATACTTCTTCGACTTCGGTCAGGATGTGTATGTGTTCATCTATCGTCCAAAAGAAACTGGTTTATTTTTAAAAATTAAAACCAAACTAAACATACTAGTCAAATCCAAAAATCAGGTAGATCAACATCCCTAATCACGAAGCTATACAAATGGAAATTTGGTAGTCGTCCCAATCCCATGTGAAAATCTAGACCCAATATGCTCAGTCAAGCCAAACAAAGTGGGCTCCACATCCATCAAATTTCAAGCAGATAATTTAAATTGATATGTTTCATACAATTTTATATAACAAGTGTTACAAATTTAATACATAAGTTATGAAACGTTTCTTTCTATACAACATTATAAACTTTTATAAAAAAAGATATTAATTAACGAGTAAAAGTTTAAAGATAAGTATAAAATAGAAACTCAATTGAACCAAATAAATATCAATAGGGGCTAAAGTTTGGAGTATGAGATGTACAAATGAATTTTCTCTACCTTCGGACAAACGGAATGTTTTTATCCAAAATATCATGTTTATAGTGATGTTACAATAACGGGCCTTAAAGGGCCCTAGTGATAATTTTACTTGGTTATGGTTGATGTACAACAATGGGGGCCTCGACCAAATATGCATAAGCTACCTTAACCGATGACTGGTTCTATAAGTGGTCCCTCCTAACCGGGCCTTAACCGAATATGGGCCTAACCCCTTTTATTTAAAATTCATATTTTACTAACTTTTTTTTGACAATTTGTTTTTTACAAATTTGTTCTTTAAATTGAATACTAAAAAAACTTCAGAACTTCCTTTTTGAAAATTCAATCTTGAGGTTGTTTCTGTCACCGTTATACAAATTTATACACTATTTACAATTCGTAAGTGAGAATCAAGACATCAATAGTTGTTGTAATACAATGAAAATATTTATCGAGTTACATTAGTCAGGTCAGTTTGATTGATTTTTCATTAAATCATCTATAGATAAAATCATTTTGTATATTAAGTTGTCTTTATAAATGTCGTTCAAAAAAAAGTTGTCATTATAAATAGAAAAGATTTTGACTTTCTGTATAAAGTTCTTTCCTAACAACACATTGAACAAACCATTTGTTATATCATTATGCCACTACTAAACAATTATTTATATTGACCGAATAAACTGTAGTCTCATTAAGTTGCTAACAAATAAACACCAAACTAATAAACATTGCCCAACAACAAAGATATATCTCTATAAAATGGCCAATGATAAGAAGCAGTTTCAATTGGTTCTTGTGGTTGATCCAGTTTAACCGAACCTTTACTATTTCTTCAAAAAATATATCTTTAATCAGTCATATCTGATTAGACCCTGAGTTCCGATCCAAGCAATCTTTAGTCGGATTGAAACTTGTTACACCTCACCACCTACCACGACACAATATTGTTCGCTTTTCCCCACTGGCTCACGGCTTTGTTTTTGACGATCTAGCGAGGACTTCCTATGGGTTCATCCATCCTGGATGTCCCACTCAAGCATGCTTAACTGTAAAGTTCCATGAACCTGCCATGTCTGTGACCACCCCAAAATGCGTAGTTTCTAATAAAACAAAGGTTTTATTTATGAACCTGACATCTCTCAAGTCAACGACAATATAAGATTTGCATAAGGTGTTACGGTATTGAATCACCTTTGTATTTTATGAATCTATATATAATAAAAGAGTAATTGAGCTGCCACGTGTCGTCGTTTGGTGAGTCAGTTTCAGAATTTTCTCGCGCTAAACATGTATCTTGACACATTTTACACTTTCGATTCATTTAGCAGAATATGATTGACATGTATTTATCCCTTACTTTTTAGTTATTTATTTTACTTTTAATCTCTTATTTTTTTTACTTAATACCCATATAATTTATTTATTTAATTTTAATCTCTTAAATTTTCATTTTTATTTCACACCATTATCATATAACATAAATAATCGTATATTAAGAACTAAAATGCATTAAAACTACGTTTTTTTTTACAATTTATAACTTTATATCACTATAATCGTCGCATCAATACCTTCGAAATAAGCTCAATATTGAATATATTTTTTTTATTTAATCTTATTATTAAATATTAAGAATATACAAAAGTAATATATTTTACATTTTTTTACGTTTTCATATTTCATTTTCACTCTTATCACATTAAAAATGTAGAATAATAAATTAACTAAAAGTTTCTTTTTGTTTTTAATGAATTATACCATTGTAATATCTTATTTGAGGTCTTCCAATGCTGTGGCAGATTGGTTATCGTTTGGGGGTTCATATTGCCCTAACCGAGTTTGAGCCTTCCCGTGCATATGCCTGAGGATATTTAAGTGGAGCCATGTTTAACCTCTAAAATTGTCAGGAATTAGTGAGGCTCTGGCCCGACACCTTCCCAAAGAAAAATAACATATTTGAAAAACTTTGCGTCACATCACGTGTAGATATAGGCTATGTTTGGCAAGCGTACGTAGCTTATAAGCTAGCTGGTAGCTGATAAGCTAGCGGATAGCTGATAAGCTAGTTGTTGATTGATAAGCTTGCTAGTAGCTGATAAGCTAGCTGTTGGAACAAATTATGTTTGGCAAAAACTAGCTTATGAGTATTTAAAATGACCAAAAAGGGTATATTTGAATTTAATAATTAATATTAATAAGGGTATAATTGGAAAAAGCTACAATAAGCTCCTCATAAGCTACTCAAAGTAGCGTTTTAAAAAGCTAGCTTATAAGCTAGCTGATAAGCTAGCTTCTTGGTACATGTTTGGATGGACTAGCTTATCAGCTAGCTTATGCTTGGCAAACAAAGCCATAATCTAGTTTATTATCTATACTACTTATAAAAAGAAATAACTCAATTTGACGGTTATTTTTGTTCAACAATTCATTTACACATTTATATTTTGTACCCCCATAATTAGTTATTAAATCTTATTTTAGTCCTTTACTTTTTCATTTTCTATTTTAAACCCTTATCATATAAGCTAAATAATCATATATTATGAACTAAAATATTTTAAAATGACGTTTCTTTTTTTTTTACAAAATATACCATTATAATCGTCTCGTCAATACCTTCGAAATAAACCCAATATTGAATATTTTTTATGCAATTATATTATATGTTCTATTATATAAAGATAATAATTTTATTTCAATTTCCGAGATTGACTATTCAATAAACCATTAGAAGGTTAACTGATTGAACACATATGATTAAATTGATGTTTACAATATTGTATATAAAAATCGGGTAATTGATGCATCCTTTGCGCTACAACGCGCGCGGGTAAGGAAGAGGAGATTGGGAATCAAAAAAAAGGATTAATGGACGCCATTATTTAGATTTCAACATCGAATAATTAACGGTGAAGATTCGATCCTTTCTTACAAGCTGTAGGCAATAGCTGGTTTTTCTGTGAATCTCTCTTTTTACACATAATCATCCATTCCATCCATCTATGGCGGATTAGTCCAAGAAGACCACAAACGACTATCAATTTACCTCCTTTAACCAATTTTATACTCAATTTTCTTCACTTATCGTTCTCTATTTTGGTTGCCTATCGAAAACCCTAGGTTTGTACCTTTTTGTTTAATTAATTATCAGTTCTATTAGTATTATTACTGCTGGTTTGTGTTTGTAGTGTTATTGATTGATTTTGTTGTTCAATTTTGAGTTGAGTTTTTTTGGATTTTTGAATTTGGGGGTGTATGTGAAAAGTTGTGTTTTGTAGTTTTTTTTTTTTGGGGGTGAGACTGAAGTTGATGTGGATTTTGGAGTTTGATTGGATGTGTTTGTGATGATTGAAAACTGTGGGGATCACATTTTTCTGATTTGATGAATTATGCCCTACTTGGATTGGGGATTTTGAATTAGTCAAGGGGTTAGATGGTGTTTTTGTGTTGATCACAAAAAAAATGTAGGTTTAAGATTGGTTTCAACAAGTGGTGCATAATTCAGCAGTTGACACCGGAAATATCGAATTCAAATCAGCAATGTGATCTCAGTGCCTAATTAGTTTTGTGTTCCACTTTCCTTAATGTTTTTTGACAATAATATGTTTCTATTTTACAGGATTTTCTGCTTATCGGGTATTCTGGTTTATCTACGGTGTAGAGCGTTTTAGTACCCTGGTTTACGAACTCAAGAAGTAATTTAAGGTGATACATGTACAGTAAAGGTTATGAGACACCCTATGGTGATTTGATGATAGCCCGTTGATCCTGCTTATCGTTATTTAAATACCTGTGAGTTAACCTAAGGTGGTCATTTGTTAGTGATTTGGTGGCACTTTGAAGATTGTTCTGATGAAGTAACGGGTTTTGTAAGGTTATATCCGGAAAGAAAGCTGTTGGAAGGAATTTGACGTTAAGTTGACTCATACCTCTATGTCTTTAGGGCTTATGGAATAAATGGGTTTTACTTTTATGATCTAGAAGAACACATGGAAGCGCCAAAAAAGAAGTTTCCTCTTGATGCGAAGGATTACAAGCTATATGAGGAAATTGGTGAAGGAGTTAGTGCCTCCGTGTACAGAGCTCTTTGTGTTCCGCTGAATGAGACGGTTGCAATAAAGGTTCTTGATTTGGAAAAGTGTAATAATGACCTGGTATGTTGGTTTCTCTTTTATGTATTGTGCACATAACCTTTAAAGCATCTGTTTTCATTTTGCCATTCAATGATATTATATATATATTCTCTAGAGTATAGTCATGTATGTATGCAATAAACATAAAGTGAGTGTTGTGTAGCCTTGTCTGCTGATGAGCGAGAAAATACTCCCTCACATTGGTGTCCTTGGAAGCACGTTTTGTGTGGGGCCGGTTGGAGTTGCTGTAATTAACCTTTTGCCCAAATAAACATAAAATGTGAAACTCCAATTACTCTATCCAAATTTGCTATAACAGAGGCATGATCATCTTTTTATCGAAAAAAATATAATATATTTTCGGTTATTATACCAATATCATTTGGGGTAATTAGAATTTGATTGATGCATGTTGATATAGGGTTAAGCTCATGTGATTACGTACCAATTAGCTAATAGAGAACACCATTAAAACAATACACACATGAAAGTAAAAGCCAATGTTGTATATGGCCGTTGAGAAAGTCAAAAAGGTGAAAAGAAGAACACTGATAGACCTATGGGAAAGCAACAACCACTTAGGTGCTCTATGTCAACAACTCCAAACCATGATTTAGGACTAAAAACATGCAAAACCATACAAACATGCATGTGAAAACTAGAGAACCTCCAAAAAACAAAAACAAAAATAAATACCATTTTGGCTGGCTCATTATCCATCAAATCCTATAGATCTAACAACGACGGAATTTTGATTCACACAAAAATGAACCCAAATCGAAACAACCAAACCAAACGGAACCCGTAAATCTCACATGCAGTAGGGTCTCCGAAAGGTAAGATCTACGTAGACCTTGCCTCTACCCCAAGGAGTAGAGAGGGGACACAAAAATGCATCCTCTACACAAATAATAACTAAAGGCGCACTAAAAGGTCACCATTAAAGAACCACCTCAACTCTTTTATAATTACAATCATCACGAGACTATAAAAATCCACCCAGATGATAAATAATACAGGGATGAAGCCTTCATACCACCCCTTGATTATTAAAATAGGTCAAATGGCCATTGCCATGATTTTTGCTATGAATAGACACAGAAAGATATGTTTCTACTTCTCGCATTTAAAAACTAGCTTCATTTTATTGTAATACATAAGGTAATATATGGGATTCAGTATGATACTCATGAGATCGATGATTATTAATGAGGTCGATGTTAAAAAAGATGAACAAAGTCCTTGCCTTTTGCCTCTATGGCCATCCAACCTTCTCATTGTTCTCAAGAATATTAGTTATAGTCATGCTAATGGTAATAATAATTAATTCACATATCACGTGTTTAGTGGAGGAACTGAAGAAGGCTCCAAGGATTTATGATTTATGAACCCCTAAATTGATTTTAATCCATTTAAAATTATTCTAGTTTTCAAAACAAATCATTTAGTTTTAAACCAATAAGGATAATAAATCCTTTTCAAGGTGAATATAGTTATATTGAAGTTGTTATATATTTGTGGTAGACTGGTAGTTAATGCATATGTTGTTATATTAAATGTCTATCCTTTTAAAGTTTTTTTTTTTTCAAATTTAAATAGGATGGCATCCGTCGGGAGGTACAAACTATGAGTTTGATTGACCATCCAAATCTATTACGGGCATATTGCTCTTTCACGACGGGCCAAAGCCTTTGGGTTGTTACGCCATATATGGCTGCAGGATCTTGTCTTCACATAATGAAATCTTCTTTTCAAGAAGGTTTTGAAGAGCCTGCCATAGCTACATTGCTGCGAGAGGTCCTTAAAGCCCTTGTTTATCTTCATGCACATGGGCATATTCACAGAGATGTGAAGGTAATGAACTTGCTTCTCAAATCATTCATTTATTCTTGTTTTCACGACTAAGGTAGTGTGGTATAAATGTTCTTTGTGGAAACAATTGGACGATTTTGTACAGGGAACATATTTTGTAGCCATGTAGTGAGATGACTTCATGAACAATATCTTGTTTTTATTTACAATATAGTTTCTTGCAAATTGAATGCTATACTTTCTTATTTGGGTTGTTTTAAATTAATTGTTACCTTTCTATGAATGCTATATTTTGATTTTGTCTTCCCGATATTTAACGGGGTTGGGTTTCGGTAAGAAGTAGGGTTATCGTGAGAGGGGTAGGAAGGGATCTCCACCCTTGGGTGCACATTAGGATGAGATGCACCGATCTATTCCTTATCAAGAGCAATTCGTGGGATGGGTTTGAGAAGTGATCAATAGTTCAGATCCCTTTTATGCTTCTCACCTTAACTCTTTTTCTAACACTATCCTCTGCCTATTTAAATAGAGTAATAACGGGTTTTAATTTCAACAATATGTTTATTTTTGTTCCATTAGATGAACCTAAAGAGTGTTTTCAGTCTATACCCACATTAGAATCTTCCATTTGTTAATTAAGCTTAATGGGGCTCACATCTTATTCCAATGACTTAATGATAGAAAGTGGCTTATTCAGTAAGCTTCTAGGCGGAGCTTTATGTAGAAAGCCAAGTTTTTTCCAAACCTGCCCATCCCAATTAAAAAACACGCTCTTTCCATCTATGAAAAAACCCTCCCAAACAAAACCCCTCCAATCTGTATAGACAGATTAATCCACACAGTCAACTTTATCCATATAGGACTTGATGGAAAATCAATCAAATGGTCCCTGAATGCCTAGTTGATGTTCGATGGAAGTTGTTTGCTACCTCCTGTATGACCCAATGTGCTCGTCATCCTACACCTGATTTTCTTTCTTCATTCTTTAGTTCCTACTACCATTTATGGATCTTGATGTTTTTCAGGCAGGAAATATATTAGTTGATTATAATGGTTCCATCAAGTTAGCTGATTTTGGAGTGTCTGCATGCATGTTTGACACCGGGGATAGGCAACGGTCAAGGAATACTTTTGTGGGAACTCCTTGTTGGTATGTTTTTTTTTTTCTTTTCTTTTTGAAGTACTCCCTCCGTCCCAAATTGACTGTCCACATTTCTATTTTATTTTGTCCCAACATAAGTGTCCACTTTCAAAAGTAAGTTTTAATTTTCCCATTCGACCCTTAATTATGAGACATAGAGTTTCTCTCGATTATCAAGGATAAAAATGCCATTCAGTTATTTAAAAAATGTAACCACACATTCCAAAAACTGTTCGCCATTTTCATTGTGGACATTTATTTTGGGACGGAGGGAGTATATAATATTTATATAAAGCAAATACTCACACGCACTCCTCACCTTTGGCGAGGTTTGAACCCTTGACATCCCAGGAGGCTGGGCTCTACAGTTAACCAGGGTACCACTGGGCCAATGACCGTTTTTAACGTATCCGCTTTGGCTCATGATATTCCAGTTGTTTAAACGTCATTGCATTTACTAACTCTAGAGATTGTTTAACCATGTTTCGGAAATGTTTTTGTAGGATGGCGCCGGAAGTTATGCAGCAATTGCATGGATACGACTTTAAGTAAGTTGTGGTTCATTTGCTCTTTACTGTTTGACTATATTTTTTTTTAATTTTGGTAGATCACTTTCGGTTGAAGATCTCTAATAACGAATTGTTGTGTATCAACAGAGCAGACATCTGGTCGTTTGGAATCACAGCCCTTGAACTCGCTCATGGGCATGCTCCGTTTTCTAAGTATCCACCGATGAAGGTAATTAGTTAATAGATCTTTGCATAGCTAGTGTTGATTTACAGGCAGCGGCGGACCAAGGTTTTTACCGTGCAGGTTTAAGGTGGAACAAAGACCCACTCAGTTGCCCTGTTTTTAGCCGAATTTCACTGTTTCGAGGGGTTTTTTAAGTTCATTTTGGTTAATTTCATGGCACTTTTTTCGGCTTTTTGGTTGATTTCGAGATTTTTTTCGTTTTTTGATTACTCAGGCCTTCATAGGCCCCCGCCCCTAATTACAGCTTATGTAAAGGTAAGGCTTTTGGTAAAACGATTTCTAACATAACCCTTGTATCCTTCTGTCTCATTTCAACAGGTTTTGCTCATGACCCTGCAAAATGCACCACCTGGTCTTGACTACGAAAGAGACAAAAAGTTCTCGAAGGTTCGTGTCATCCTACACGGATCTCAATAGACTAGAATGTTATGCTAACTTGTAGCGGCTTTGCAGTCCTTTAAAGAAATGGTTGCCGCTTGCTTGGTGAAAGACCCGAAGAAACGTCCCTCTTCAGAGAAGCTTTTGAAGCATCCTTTCTTTAAGAATGCACGAACAACCGAGTATTTGGAACATACTATTCTTAACGGTCTGTCTCCCTTGAGTGACCGCTTCAGGATTCTAAAGGTGTTATTCTAAATATGAAGCTACACTTTTTTAATTTGTAATGGTTTTTTAGTTATGGGGGCTAATCATCTGAGAACCCTGAGAACTAGTGCATCATTTGCTCTTTGATATTATATTTTTTCATCTAAGGCTAGAATTTTGGGTATTGATTAACATATGTATGTTTTACAATGTGAAACATTCTGGCTTGTTTGTGAAACAAAAAGTATACTTTAAAAAGTTTTACATTATGGACTGAATACATGTGAAACAATTATATGTTAATCAATACATCAAATACTAGCCTTAGATATAAAATCATCGGGTACAATACCTTAAAGTAAAAGTTCTCATGGTCATCACAATATATGGGATCTCATTTGATTATTTCAGCTATCTTACATTTTTTTGTTCTTTTAGGCAAAAGAAGCAGAACTTCTTATGCAGAACAAGGAATTATACGGGGAAAAGGAGCATTTATCACAGGTGGAATTCCTATAATCATAAGCTTTTTATATGAAATCGTTCTTTCAGTAAGGTAGAAGATGATAGCAAAGAAAAAATATTGTTATACTTGTAAATTTGGACCTTGCTTACATTTTCCCTTCCAATCTTTATTGCAATAAGAACGACTATGCTTAGGGGCTGTTTGGCTGGTTTTCCATCAAGTCCTATATGGATAAAGCTGTCTAAACCCTTCAAACCTGTCTGTATACATTTGGGAGGTTTTTTTTTTTTTCATAGATGGAGGTAGCGTCTTTTTTAATTGGAAGAGGTATTTTGGAAAAAAACTTGGCTTTCTGCATAAAGCTCTCCCAGAAGCTTACTGAATAAGCCACTTTCTATATCATTAAGCCACTACCAAACATTCATGTATAGCCGACCAAATAAGCTGTGAGTCTCATTAAGCTCATTAAGCTGTTAATGGACATGACCATAAGCATTTGTGAACAATCTTTATTCATACTGATACCATTTTCATAATTTTGGCAACCTGCAGCAAGAGTATATTCGTGGAATTAGTGCTTGGAATTTCAATCTCGAAGACTTGAAGAATCAAGCTTCCCTTGTATGTTTTTGTTGGTTATATCATCAAATTTGATCAGAAAATATCGGGTTATTGCAATTTGTGAACTTGCTTTCTTTAATGGCAGATCCAGGACTATGATGAAACATCAAATGCCGAAGATCTGAATGCTAGTTCAAAGCAACAGAACGTGATCAATGATGCTGGTTCACCAGCAGAGAGGTCGTCCCCTGAGATATCTGATCATTCAGACACTGCATCTCATCTCGAGGTATATTCTCCTCATGCTAAAATGACGGTTTTTTCCTTGCTGACGGGCTTCCGAAATACCCTGTCCCAAAATAAGTGTCTGCATTACTATTTTAGTTCGTCTCAAAATAAGTGTCCACTTTCAAAAGTATGTCTACTTTCCCATTCTACCCATAGTTATGAGCTGGAGAATAGTTCCCTCTTTATAATTAAGGGTAAAATTGTCCGTTTATTAATTAAAAATTGTAATAATTACACAATCCTTGCAATGTGCGATTTTTTAATCATGCACATATTTTGGAATGGAGAGAGTAATTCATAGTAAAAGTGTGTAATGTCAAACTTTTATCGTTTCAGGATGCAATCAATGAGATTCCTGATTTGGAGAGTTCATTTGTGGCGTTTCCTATAAAGCCTCTTCAAGCACTCAAGTAAGATCATATCTTCTAGAGTATCGGAAATTTAAAATTATCCTTCTTTGGGTTTCATTTATGAGAGATATGCTGTAAACATATGTGAAGGTTGAAACTTGTAATCCATCGGAATTGTTGGTCATGAGTAACGTGAATAATAAACGGAGCAAGGGGCGTAAGCCGACGTAATTCCATAAATTACATGTGTGTAGCTGCATAGGGTCTTCACTGGGCTACCTACTAGTTAAGGGTGCGTTTTGTACGCAGATGGGACGGGTGAGAGTAAGGTTTGGGGGGAGGGGATGGATATTGAAAGAATTGTGCAAGGTTTTAAGGTTTTTAATTTGACATAGGTAGTTTAGTAAATTGCTGCTTTTGTTCAACCTATGATCTGTGGGACTAAAAAATGCATTTTTGTCCAACTCAGTCTCAGGGGCAGAGCTCGGAATTTTGCAAAGCAGGTGCACCTTTAACGTGAATCAAAGGCCTGCAAAGTTGTTCGATATCTTTTTAGGAGAATTCCACCATTTCGAGGGATTTTTTTAAGTTCTTCGGTTGATTTCAAGGGATTCTGTTTTCGGATTTTTGGTTGATTTCGAGGGATTTCTGGTTGATTTTCCTTGTATTTTCTAATATCCTGAAGCACCCCTCAAAGTTTAGCTGGTGCACCTTTCTTACCCCAAAAAGATTCTACTTGCCAAAATCGAACGGGTGCATGGGACCCCACTCGGGACTTCACAGGCCCTCCCCTGCTCAGTCCTGCCCCATCCGACCCTTAATGTTGCATCAAATATAGGATTACTAAATTTTAATTCGTCCAGTCCTGTCCCGTGTACCAAGTGCAGGCTAAAATAACCAAATTGTGGTTCAAGTTTTCATGCCAACTTCTGTGTTTAATACAGGGGTTGTTTTGACGTCTGTGAAGATGATTTGGCTACTGTTAGCTCAACCGCGGTTGATGATAATCCATCAGACAGTGATCAGCACAGTGCCATAAAACCATCGGTAAAACCCGTAGGGCAGGAAACCGAAAGCAATGATGCTGAGCATTCTGGACAAAGGAAATTATTATCACGAGCTTCTACTAATGGGCCAAGAAAATATTTGAGCGGTTCACTGCTACCCGACGATTCTCTTTCTCCTAAGAAGTTAATTTCTGATGCTGACAGGTAATTATGTCATTGTCACGTTTTTGGTAATTATATCAGTGGTATCAAAGCCGGGAATGGGATCGGTGTGCCTAAGGGTGTAAACGAGCTGAGCCGAGCTGAGTAGCAGCTTATTCGAGCTCGACTTGACAAACTCGAAAAACTAATATCAGGTTTGAGGTCGACTCGAGCTCAATAAACTTTTTCAAGGTCGGGCTCAAGTTTGAGCTCAAATGTTTTCTCAACTTCGGAGCTCGAGCGCGATGTTTGTTTATGAGCTTGAATTCAAGATCCATTAACTCGTTTATTTACTCAAGCTTGAGGATTTTTATATTTTAACTATATAATTTGTAAATATAGATATGTTTGGCTTGAAAAAAATGTATGCTCGAATGGCTCGGCTTGAATCGACCTGTAAAGTTTAATCAAGCTTTCGTATGAGTTGAGTCGAACATTGGTGTTACGGAGCCCGACTCATTAAGTTAAGTGTGCTTTATTCTGTGTTTGAGATCCACTCGAGCTCGATAATTATTAAGTAGCTCGTTAGAAGCTCCACAGGTTTACACCCCTAGGTGTGTCAGCATGGCGTCCTGTTTTTTTTTTTTTTTTTTTTTTTTGGGGGGGGGGGGGGGGGTGGGCGTACAATATTTGTGAGTCCAGGTGTGGACAAAACGGACTATATTTGGTATGGTTAGCTTGGGATGTTACAACTCTGTGGTTGCAATTTCATTGAAGTACTAATGCGGTTTGTTTGTTCTAATAAATTATATGAAGGGATCATCTGCAATCGAGATTCCAAACACAGCGCAATCTTAGTGGGCCACTGCATGGTCGTCAAAAGCATAAAATCAACAACTCTTTATCTGGTAAGACATCGTTGACGTGCTAATTCACCTTTGTGTTTGCTCTCAATATGAATCCGTGATGGTGCGTTTGGTACATGAGACAGTACAGAATATAACATAAATGCGATATTAGATTGGCACAAGACAGGACTGAGCGTGACAAAGATGCTTTTTTTTTTACTTGTCAATAGGTTCGAACAAAAATCATGGGAGATGGGACAAGAATGGTAAATTACTAAATTACCCATGTCAAACTAAAACCTAAAACTTTGGAAATTCTATCATTAGTGATTAGACTGGGACAAGACATGACCGAGTTCTACAAAAGACAATTGTTGAACAAAACATGGAGATGGGACAAGATTTGTAAATTAGCAAATTACCCATGTAATATTAAAATCCTAAAACCTTGAATAATTCTATCACCTGTCTACCTCACTATCGTCCACCTAGTCTGTGTACCAAACGTGCTGTGATGGTAAATCTTTATTTATGTTGTGTACCATACCATGCAGTAGAGGATGTTTCAGAAGGAGCTGTGGTCCAGCGCAAGGGACGCTTTAAAGTCTTCTCCGCAGAGCTTAGCCCGAAGGTATACATTTTTGAATTTATTTTCTAATGCAGTGTGTATAGAAATGACTACTTCACTTTCATTAGGATGGACCTATGTAGCCCCGAGTGGGTCCTGTGCACCACCTCAATTTATTTCCGCAAGTAGAACTTTTTGGGGTATGAAAGGTGCACTTGCTAAATTTTGAGGGGTGCACGGGGATATTAAAGAAAATACAACATCAACCAAATAACCGAAGATGGTGGTTCGAAATCAACCAAAAACTAGAAAAAGTCTCTCGAAATCAACCAAAGAAGTCAAGAAATCGCTTGAAACATAGGGTGAATTTGCGAGCCTCTGGAGACCTTTAAGGTGCACCTGCTCGGCAAAAACCGTGGGCCACTCCACTGATATCATAAATCCATAAAATCTAGATGCTTCTAGTAACTTGAATCTTTCAATATGTTGCATCAAGAGCACCACTTCTACAAGCCACCGATATTTTTTCTTTTCTTTTGTGTTCAAAACACGGTTTCCTTCTCTGTTGTGCCTTGCTATTTAGGGCAAATTTCATCAAAATGCAACAAAGTTTGGTTTAGTTCCTATTTATGGTCACACAGATTTCTTTCCTCTCAATGGATGTAACAATGTTTCAAAATTTCCTACTTTGTACCTATTTTGACCGGTAAGGCAGTACCATTCTGATTTGGCAACATTTGATGTCATGGATACCCCTTTACGAAAGGTTTACAGAATTTTTACGAATGGGTTAAGGCAAAGGGGATGATAAACTTATAATCTACATCATCAAATGTTACAAGATCAACAGGTTACTTGTCAAAATGGTTATAATCTTTGTTACGTTGATTGAGTAAAAAGATTATTTGTTACACTAAACACGAACCAAGACAAACTTAGTTGCATTTAGATGAACTTTGCCCATTTTTTGTTAAGTTATGTGGCTTTATGCACTTAAGCCCGTTTGGTTTGCGGAGATATTTAATAGAGTTGGTTACCAGTGACCATTTCCAAAGCAAAATGTAAACAGTAGGGACGATAATTGTAGTTATTGAAGTCTAGGGACCACTTTCAGAGATTCATGTAAACCATAGGGACCAAAATTGTAGTTTACTCCAAATTATGTCACTTTATGGACTTAAGCCCGTTTGGGTTGCGGGATTTGGAATTGAATTCCATTCCTATCCCGCACTTGTTTTAAACGAAAGTCCGGAATTAAAATCCTGAAACCCACAAACGTGGGGTCTAGAAATCCCATGGGGCAGTTGCATAGTTGGTAATTCGCCAAGTTTCATAAGATTTGTTTGTAATAATGGTGTAATATTTGTTAAAATTACTTGTTTTGTAATAATTAATTAATTAAAAGGTAATTTATTTATTTTCATAGTTTTTCATAATATGTGTTTTTAACCCCCAAAAAACATTCCGTCAACCAAACAGACCCTTATAGCTGTCTAAATTATTTTATTTTTCAAAATTTTCTTTTTTTATAATCATAGCTATAACATTAAATCTTCTTAGACAATGGCTTCATAACTTTTGAATTCTTTTATCTTATTCAGGCTCTAGCTAATAACCCAAGTTCTAGTCCTCCACCATCAAGCACATCAGCTGCTTCAGTTGTTCCATATTTGCAAACCATTTTGCAGCATAATGCTATGCAAAGGGTATGTTATCTGATCATCTTGATTATCTAATCTAGTCGAAAAACTAATACCAGGCACAAGCTGAAATATTTTTTAAATTATCGAGCTCAATGCTCGTTTATGGGCTCGAAATCGTGATTGATTTACTTGTTTGTTAGCTCAAAGTCGATATGTTTTATAACTCAGCGTTATGATTTATTAACTTGTTTGTTAATCGAGTTTTTGACGAGCTGAGTCGAACATGGTGTTATAAAGCTCGGCTTGTTAAGTAGGGGTGTAAACTAGCTGAGCCAAGCCCGAGTCCAGCTTGAGCTCGGCTCTTTTAAGTTCATAAAGTTCGAGCTCAACTCTTTGAAGCTCAATCTCGGCTCGGTTACCTGTAAATCATTGCTTAATATGTTTTTAATTATTTATAGTATTTATGTTATATACTAATTGAGGCTCATTTAGGCTCGTGAGTCTAATCGAGCTTAATCATAAAGGCTCGAGCTCAAGCTCGATTAATAAACAAGCCTAAAATGAAGCTCGAGTTCGCTTCGGGCTTGTTGAACTCGAGCTCAAATCGAGCTTTTAATGAGTCGATCCCAAGTAGCTTGGCTCGCTTACACCCCTAGTTAAGTGACAACAAGTTTTATTTTGTGTTCAAAATCTACTCGAGCTCGAGAATTATTAAGCTCAAGGTTGGGATCTTGTTAAGAAGCTCGAATCGTTTTTCTAGTTTTCTTTCTTATGGGCTACAAATTTTCATCTGTTTTGATGTTTTTTTCTATGTTTTCCAGGAAGAACTACTTAAATTAATCAAGTTTGCGGAACAAAATTCTGGTACTTCCACCGGGTTGTTCTTTTTGTTTATTATCATTAAAGCGCGATTTGTGTTTCGGCTATGACTTATATTTTCTTATGCAGGCAATTCTATGGAGTATGTCGGGTCGGGAACCAATGAAAATTCACAAGTAATGCATTCTTGATTTTTCTAAATTTTCTTTATAGTTTTAGAGCATCTCTAACAGATTATTCAATGTATTTCCAAAATAGAGAATCATTTCAGAAGTTCTCCAAAAAATTAGATCCAACTACAACTGATTCTCTATTTTGGACATTACAACATTGATTATATTGTTAAAATATTCCAGACATTGAGTAAAATATTATTTTTTTTCTTCTAAACATTTAATTTCAAGATTTCTTAGTAGTGGGAATATTATGAAAAATATATCTCTTGCATGGTAATCATTTTTACGGAGTTCTTCAAATTATATACTCCCACTGGTAAGTATATGATATATAATTATACACATATGTTTTCTATTATTATTTTGATATATGACATTATCCAAGCCTTAGGAGCTCTTAACGTTTTTCAAGGTGTGACTTATGATAACAATGTTGTATACCATATATTTAGTTATATACATATATGCTTATGTTTACTACCATTAAGCCATATATAAGTAGGTTATATACTAAGAACTAACAATTAAAACACTAAAAAGCTAGTTTTTGTAAAAGAAGTAAGAATAATGCTTTTAGAAAAACGCTCATGGAACCATGGTGTGCCTATAGGAGCTCTGACGTTTTTCAAGGTGTGACTTATGACAACAATTTTGTATACCATATATATATATAATTATATACATACATGCTTATGTTTTCTACTATCCAGCCATATATAAGTAGGTTATGTATTAAAAACTAACTAGTAAAACACTAAAAAGTAAAAAATAAAAATATAAAAATAAAATAAAAATAATGCCTTACAAAAAAACGCTCATGGAACGATGGCGTCGGTCTGTCGGAGAAATCTTAAGCCATGACACACCTTTTAGAACACCGAGTCGCATCCATATCACGTGTGAACCATCACATTCTTCTGCAATAACTATAGTTAGGTAATCGTATTAAGAATTATAGACAATAATTCGTTTCTCGGTTTTTAAACTAT
This sequence comes from Centaurea solstitialis, assembly GCA_030169165.1. Lineage (NCBI taxonomy): Eukaryota > Viridiplantae > Streptophyta > Magnoliopsida > Asterales > Asteraceae > Centaurea > Centaurea solstitialis. The sequence goes on from CM058041.1 coordinate 78,822,445, forward strand.
CGTCACAATTTACACGCAGATCCCCATAATCTCGGCACGGGAAAGAGAACTCCAGTCTCAGGTTATCCACTTACAACAAAGGTACAATAACATATACGTAATCACTTATGTTAAAAGTTCGTATAATTTATATCTAAAACGTGCCTTCAAATTTTCAGCATCGGCAGTCTGGTTGAACAATTGCGGATACTGAAAATGAGTAATGCAAAGGTTAGTCTTCATCTCGATCTTGTGATTCCGTAATCGTTTTGCGGTTGTAATTTGGTGCTAATTGCGAAGGCCTAGAGAAACACGAGTAAGGGCTTAAGGGTGCGTTTGGTACACTGAACTGGACAGAATAAAACATGGATCATTGTTCCATGTTTGGCATGACTTTTTATGTGGAAGGGATGAACGGGGAACAAAGTGGAACACGCATGTTCAAGCCCCACTTATGTTTTACCAATATAACCTCTCTAATAAAATTCAATTCTCTTCTAAAACATCATATATACCTTTCTCTTTACATTTTGTTTATTTTTTAAACTTCAATTATTATATTTTAATTCTTTAAAATTTTACTTTATTGTCCTAAAAATATTATTGTTATACAATCAATCCAATAAGTTAATTTATTAAATGTTAATAATAAAAGATATAAGAAACTACTTAAACTTTTAATTTTGGTGTCATTTTAATCATTTTGACAAAATAAATTTGTAATGTTATAATTTGTTTTAAAAACTACTTATTTTATTATAAGTTAATCGGTTACATAATTAATCGAAATATATAAAATATATAAACAACTCATTAGGGGTAAATTGGTAATCTTTTATCTATTTTGTCTTGTCCAGTTCCGGCTTACCAAACGTTAAACAATTGTTTTGTCCTGTGCTCCTGTTTTGTTAAGTTCCGTCATGTCCTGTCTGGATACCAAACACACCCTAATAGAAGAGGCATCGTTATGTACGTCACTAGGGTGTTCTTTCCTTGTTATTTTCAAAACGAAATGCAGGCTAGCAAAAAAATAGGTTAGGTTATTATTTCTCTAGTGAATTACATTTTCCGACTATGTCGTTTGGTGGTTTTAATGGATCCATACCTGTTTTGAAAAATTAACGAGTTGGGTTCCTCTGCATGCATTGTTTTAGCGAGTTGGGTTCCTAATGCAACCATAGGGATCTAACTTGTTAATTTATTTAGGGACCAGTTCACTAAAAACTGCAACCACGGGATCAACTTGTTAAAAAAATGCAACCATAAGGGTACGCTTTGTTAATTTTTTTAAAAAAGGGATGGGATCCGTTAAAAAACCCAACCATAGGGACAAAAAAATGTAATTTACTCTTTATTTTTTATTTTTTATATATCTATATATATGTGTGTGTGGAGTTGGGATCATGCAAGAATAATTGAGTTTGATGAGAATACCATATTAAGTTTTATTAAGAATCCGATGGCTCAAAAATGCCATGGCATTTTTGTGAATAAATGGAACTTCAGCGGCATTACTATAAGGGAGACCGGACTATCATCCACCTTCCTTTAGTCATCATAATACATGTAGGTATGCGAAAGTAAAAGAAGGTGGGTGAAGGTGCCGTCTCCCTTCAAAAAAGACAAAAGTGCCCCTCTTTTACAAAATACACAAAATTAGCTCCGTTGGATCAAAAGAGATCAGTGGCTCTGAGGTGTTCTCATCATCGTTCTCACTGGAACCCAGGCGTGTCTGTATATGCATAGCTTTGTCCACAAAACATAAGTGGGACCCACCCTAGTTATTTCAACGGGGCTATTGAACGCTCTATTTTTTCTTCGTATAATGATAAATTATAATTGCAACCCCCCTCCGTTTGGCTTTTGCAGTTGGAAAGAAATTTGAGCAATTTAACAGATAAAGATAGCATCCGAGAATGATCCTTGCTTTTGTATCGCTTCTAATTCAGTTGGACTTTCTCGACACACATCCCTTCTCAAACTCCGCAAAATCGAATGGCGTCATTGAGTTTGCGATAGCCGATCGTTGGTGTGTAAATTTTTGCAAGTATTAAAAGCATATATTTGTTTGTGAATACAAGGAGGTAGGGAGGGCTTGAAAATATAAGTTGCCTATTCCTTTGAATAACATAAATATATATAGCATTCATGTACATTTTGTTGTAATGATATGCCCCCAATGTTGAACTTATTTAAATTGGGCGGAGGCAATGGCTTTTTAAGTATATGATCATTATTATATTATAAATACTTATGCATTTATATACCTTGGTGAGTTTTGAATTCTTGGCCTATTGGAAACTGGTTTAAGATAATGGTCATTTTGTAAAGAAGGCAATACTTATGATGCCATTTGCTTTCTTTGTAGATAATCCTTAAAAAGGGCATTACGATTGAAGTTTCGTTTGTTTACAAGTTTGTCATTGTGTTTTTTCGGCTACTAGATCAAACTAAAGAAGTCGTTTGAGGCTACGGGATGGTCCATACTAAAGAAAAAAATTCCTAGCTGATTAACAACACATGTGAAAGGCAAACTTGTTTAGATGAACTAAAACTATCCAGTTGGTTTTGATTTTAAGTTATGATTCATGCCGTTTCAAATGTTTTATTCTTGATGGGAGTATGACTGTATGAGTGTCTTTCATGTGTAAATTTGTGTGTGTGTATATATATATTGAGTTAGGTTCAAATGAAAACTCATTTTTCATTGCGAACGTGAGGACATCCAAGAGCACGCCACGTGACATATTCACTCTGAATAATCATGTATTATCCAAAGTAAATAATGCAGTATTCAGTGTTATTCAGAGTGAATAATACTAAATAATATAACATTTTGTATTTTTTCACTCTATTAAAGTGTTTTATTCAAGAAAACTTATTCAGTGTTTTGTTAATGTTTTTTATATGTAATATATGCCAGTTACTTGTTTCTTTAAAAGAATACTAAAAAGAAATTCAGAAGATCAACCTTGTCCAAACTAATTAAAACATTACTGTTTCTATTCATGCTTGTTTCGATATGTTATCCAACTCGTTTGATGGAACAAAATTCCTTTACGATAATTTTACCTATTAAATAACAATTTTTGGTAATAAAAACACAAATCAAAATTTCATTTCAATATAAACCCTCCAAAAGAATTATATAAAAGCTTTAGTAATGTTTTTCCTTTTTCTTTCTAACATGAGTTATTATTTGTGGATATAAGACAACTTACGTATTTGTGGATATCACATGTGTTATTATGTTATACAATAATAGACTTTCATGATACATAACACAAATTATCATCTTGTCTATTATCCATTCTCACCCTTGTGAATAATCGTTCGCCTCACAATCTATGTCCCACATGTTGAAAAGTCGTTTATAACTTTTAAAAAGTATTAATTTATTATTTATAGGTCTTGTGAATAGATTCAAACCTAAAGTAAAAAGGGGTCAAATGCATTAGAGGTTTAAAAGTCGTTTAAAAACGTTATAAAGTATTACATCGTCTTATTCAAATACATCGACCAAAATTTTTAAATAATTTTATTTTAATTTTCAATATATAAGTTAGAGTGAATTAGATGTTTTGTGGCATTGATTAGTACTTTTTAACGGATTTTATTTCTTTTTTCAAAAAATCAACGGTTTATGTATTTTTGGTTGACAAGTTCCTCACTAGATTGACCAAGAATATAATTCGCTTTTAGGAAATGTAGGGGTATTTTCCTAAAAGGCATAAGCTAACAATTTTAAATTTGAATTTTAGTCAGTGTTGAACATTTAGCATATATTGTATGAAAGATAAGAGTTTTTGAGCATGTTGTATACCAATGTGCACTATGACGATATTTACAGTAGATGAAATTCCCATGTTATAAGTAATATAAAATATAATAGTTAAAGACTTTAGATGATTTTTAATATCTTTAAAGAGTATTTATGTATTTGAACTAGTTATTAAGAGTTCGGGCTTCGCACCGGGTTATAAAATGTGATAGATTTTATCATAAGTAATAAGATGAATTTATATGTGAATAATTATTTAAAATAGATAAAAAAATTAATAAATCAATAAATAAAAAATTTTAACTTCAAGAAATTTTAACTTAAAACTTTAGGAAAAAAAAATACCATGTACTTGTTAATAGCTTAATGAAATTATTTGATTATTTTTTTGATTAAAGTTATAATAGCTTATAATTAACTAATAAAACAAAATGTCTTAATAAAATAAATAAAGAAAGTAAAAAAGTAATAAAATGTGAATTACGTAATTTGAGAATAAAAAATATAAAGATAGTCTACTATAAGGACCAAATATGTAATTTAATTAAACATTTTTTGGATAGGTTAACCATGTATTTAACAAAGTTAGATGGAGGGATGAAAATGGAATAAAAGAAAAACTACAAGTATAAAAAAACAATTTTTAAAAATCAAAGATGCAAAGTGATATGAATATTAAACTTGAGGGGCAAAAGTTGTAGTTTACTATAAAGTACTGTTTCATGAACAATGGTTTTACTTTCTGTAAAATGTTATATATATTTATATATATATATATATATATAGGGGTGGGTTCAAATGTGAACCATTTTTTGGTTGTGAACGTGAGAGCGCGACACGTGGCGGATGACTAGGGGCCACGTCAAGTCCACGGCGGATGACTAGGCGCGATTCATAGGAGGGCATTGAATTAAAGAGGGGGACCACACTCAAAGCCGCCACGTGTCGCGCTCTCGGTTGTCCTCACGTTCACAACCAAAAAGTGGTTTACATTTGAACTTTCCTCTCTCTCTATATATAATGAGACATGAAATTTCATGTCATGAGATGTAGTTCTAATTTGTAACGCCTTGAGAAGTTTATACTACTCCTCGGGGCAATTTGTTGTGAGATTAATATTTGATGAAGGAATCAACTAATAAGCTTATATCCCGATCCAAATATTAGAAGTAATTAGTCTACATATAGCAACTATGAAATACGATAGAGCGGACCCTCATCCACCTTCACCCCTCCACATTTGGTCACCTTCACTTTCAAATACCTCTGGTCATAGTGATAAAGGTAGGTAAGTGGAGGTAAATGAACATGTAGGTATGCAAAGGTAAATGGAGGTGGGTGAAGGTTCAATCTCCCTTTAAGAAAAAAAGAGGTAAAAGAGATCAATAGCTCCTGAATGTTCTCATCACTCTCAGTAAAAGAGGTTGTTCTTATCAAAACCCAACCTTGTATCTATGTGCATAATTGTGTCCAAAAATATAAGGTAGACCCACCCTAGATATTTCAAATACCTCAGGTCATAGTGATAAAGGTCAGGTTCAAATATTTATTTATTTTTGTTGAATTTTCGATAAAATTTAAAAATATTTATTATTTTTTCAATTTGATTTTTATTTATCTTCGACGGAATTTTGACGAAATTTTAAAATATTTGTTTATTATTCATTTCTAGCAGAACTTTGAAGGAATTATATATATATATATATGTATATATAGAGAGGTTAATACAAGAACAACCCAATTTGCAAGAACAAATGAACTAAAGAAATCACATGTGATTTTGTGCTGCGATGGAAAAAGCGTGTGTAGGCCACGCTCTGACAAGGTGAGTGGGCGTCCATGCACAAAATACGTGTGATTTTGTTGGCTCCTTCATTCTTGCAATTTGGTTTTGTTCTTGTTTGAACCTAATTATATATATATATATATATATATATAATTAACTTTTACCTATTAATGGCTGCCAAAATTTGTTGGAAAAATCTAATTTAAAAAAAATTCCTAACTTTTAAAATTAAAACCTGTAAATTTAAAAATACTGCTAAAAATACAAAAATATTGTCAAACATATTGATTAAACACTCAATTGTCCATACGTAAATTCTACAAATTATCCCAATACTAACTCTTGTCTAAATGTTGCGTACAAGCCTCCCAGTACCTACACATAGAACTATTGGTGAAGGTTTTGTAGTGGCATACCATGAACAATGATAAGTTATAAGTTATAGAAATTAGAAAAACATAAATTGCCCATTATCACTTGTACTAGAGCCACCGTGAAGTCCTCTATCATGGCTTAGGGGTTGTTTACTGGCCTCTTGTTGCCTCTTACCAAGAAGTTCTTACCCAAATAAGAGGTGACGTGTTTACTAAAACAAAATGAAGCTCAGACCGAATATTTTACCTTTGACCGTCCTCTGACCATAGCCAGAGTTGGAACTCTATCGGTGCCCAGACAGAGATGGTATCCCCTTGATTATTTAGAGAGAAAAAAACACAGTTATGATGGATTTTAGAAAAAGAAATCATAAAAAGAAAATGTAAGAATCAAACTTTATTGTATCTCCTATGAGAAGCTAAATCTTTCTTCAACATCTTTTTCGGCGGATTTTATAAAAAATAAAAGGAATTAATTTATTTTTCAAAATCCGTCGGAAATGTTCAAGTTTTCATAATTAAAAAAACTTTTATAAGAAAAAAATCAATTAATTTTTAAATTAATGTTTTTGGAGATTATAATTAATTATAATCCGACAAAAATCTACCGAAAAGTATTAATTAATCATATTTAATTAATTATATTTAAAAGTAAAATTAAAACGTGTCGGAGAATCTTTGGAAATTTTTATTGATTTTAGTTTTATTTTTTTTAAATATTTCTGATGGATTTCTAGCTAAAGTCAACATCATTTGACCAAATAAACATCCGTCGGAAATCCGTATGAAAATTTTCTGACGGATATTTTCGCAAGAAATATCCACCAGATTTAGTCATTTGTTTAGTAATGCTAGTCACGATTTATTTTATACTATATGCATATATGTATACAATTAATATGTTCGGTTTATAATTATATATTACCTAAATAAATACCAACACATTCTTAATTACTTCTATATATATATTATAGTTTTTCATTTTTATTGTTCTTCCTAGAATCCTTCTGTCTCTTTATGTAAAAGGGCCCCGTCGGCTATATAACTACAAAAACGATGACAAACTTTAACATTGGCGTTAACGTTGGTGGCCACTTGCACTGCTACACATGTCTATTTTCCAGCTATCTCATTCCAACACAATTATATCCTAATATTATTTCTTTTAGCTAGATATTTGTTAGCCAATTATGTGAAAGGTGAATTATATATATAAAAAGTGCTAAAAAAATAAGAAGTTATAAAGTGATCTCTATCACTCATCTGGTTAATAAAGGCGGCTTTGACTGGTTATGGTGGACGCAATCAGAGAGGATTGACGCGATTCATGGAGGGTGGAGATAATTAAAGGAGGATGACCCGGTCAAAGCCGCCTTTATTGATCTGACGAGTGGTGGAGATTACTTCTCTACTTCTCATTTTTTTAGCACTTCTTATTTGAACCTAATACTATAGATACATATATATATATATATATATAGGGTATAAAATCATGTGAGAAGTGTCATTTTTGGTGAGAAATGTCTTTTTTAATAAGAAGTGTGAGAAGTACTTTTAAACCGTTGATAATGGTTTGCACCTTTGCGGTTTAAAAGGAATTGATACAGTGCATCGCATCCTAATATTCGTCAATTTCTCATCCAATGGTTACCATTGATAACTATTTCTCACGTTTCTCATCAAAACCCAACCCTATTAACCAAATGAGATATTAGATATGGTTGGTTTGTATGATTTGTAATAAAATCTTAATTTGCAAATGTATGAAATTAAATAAGAGAACACGAAACATTCATATTACATGTGATTTTCTATAAGTGATTATGGAAGACGTAATCACATGTTATTTTGCATAAGTCTAGCGTAAAAAGTTGCATGTGATTTGGTTGTTCTCAAATTCTCTTATTTGCTCACTATTCTCGTTTGATCCCAAATATGTGTGTGTAGAGAGAGAGAAGGGTTCAGGTGGTGAAACCCTAGGAAAACAAAAAAGAAAAGAAAGGAAATACCCTAAAAATCATTCATATCTACGGTATACACATGTGATCTATTCATGTGTGTATGGTATGAACATATGCATACATGAGAATAAAAGATTTTTACTTTTCTCTATCCATGTATGCATGTTATACACATGTATATATATATAGGACAAATTACTTATGTAAATCTTGGAGTAGTCTGTAGTTGGAAGTAAAAGTTTATAAAATATGTAAAAAAAGAGAATATTAAAATGAAAAATAGAGAAACATGATGTCAACAGTGCTGTGGCGGATTGGTTATCGCTCGGGGGGTTCATAACGTTCTAACCGAGTTCGAGCCTTTCCGTACGCATGTTTG